>OX016540.1:158919220-159436796 GCA_943590905.1 Sphaerophoria taeniata | reverse complement strand
ATGGAACAAACCAATTCTCGGGCGACGATGTGCCGACAAGCCATCCCGATCAAATTATTAAAGAACTGAAGTGTATGACTGAAACTGGCGGAACAGACAACGTCGTAGGAATCTGTGGCTATTGTGAGACTGCTGTGTAACCTCACAGTCTGAGAGGTTCAACGCAATCGCAATGGACTGGAATAATTTTGTTTTTGTGTTTTGAGAAAGCAAGCAAAAGAGAGACGGTTCGTAGATATTTGTAAACTTGTTGATTTTCTGAACATAATCAGATCATTTACCATACTTACTTACTTAAGGTGGCTCTACAGTCTAAAACGATGTCGACAAGACCAGAACATTCAGCACCTCCAGTGATTCATTACAATGAAGATGAAGCGAAGAAATATTCAAGCAATTCTCGTATTATAGAGATTCAAGTTGAAATGGCAGAACGCGCTGTTGAATTGTTAATGCTGCCCGAAGATGAACCATGTCTGGTTCTGGACATTAGTTGCGGTTCGGGGTTATCCGGAAGTGTCCTCGAAGAAAACGATCATATCTTGATTGGCATGGATATATCAGAAGCAATAAAATATAGAAAGCTTAATTGACGATATCGAGTTTTTAGTTTGCAAGTCTGATGTAAGTGTGCTTGTGCTCTGTCATTTATTCCATCCTTACTTATTTTTTCTTTTATTTCCAGAGTCATTCGTCTGGGCAATGTACAAAAAAATGAATAAGATGCAGCCATTCTTCGTACTCATCGCAAATTGTGTGTAACACCTGTGTCCTCCAAAAGCTAGCGCTACATGCCACCACAGTACCGAGCCCAAAAAAGTAGTCTCGGAAAAAGAAGAAGATTTTTTCTTCCTCATCTAGCTCTGATAGTTCTAGCTCTGTGTCGAGTGAAGAGGCCTTTGCACCGATGCCCAAGCCATTGAAATCAAGCAGGAAAGAAAAAGAAAGAAAGACGCTGTTGTCTGTTTAGGAAAGCAAGAACATATCGAGTTTAATTGACGATGACGATACCGAGTGTTTAGTTTGCAAGTCAGATGTAAGTGTGCTATGTCATTTATCCCATTCTTACTTATTTTTTCTCTTATTTTCAGAGTCATTCATCTGGGCAATGTACACAAAAATGCATAAGATGCAGCCATTCTTCGTACTCCACGCAAGTTGTATGCAACACCTGTGGCTAAGCATATCCTCCAAAAGCTAATGCTTATGCCACCACAATACCGAGTCCATTTCTGTTGTTCATGCAGTTTATGCAATTTTGTATGGGCCAATATTTTGATTTTAATAAAGAAATGTCGCACCCTATTCCAGCGCCCTGTTTCGGTTTTTGGTAATAGCCAAGAAATGAGGTTACAAGACAAGACATTGTCGAGAATGCGAAAAGTCCAAATCAGAATCAAAGAATCGCAAAAAGAGGAAATCGGAAAAGAGCGGTGATTCAGAATCTGATTCAGATTCAAGTTAAAAAGCAACTGTTTCGACAAAGAAACGAAAAAAGATTACCGCACCCCAAGCAACTACACCGTTAACAACTCAATCAAAGCCGCAAATGATGCCAATATGACTGGAACACTGCCGAGCATGCAGAATTATCTCTTTGGTCCCGGTTTCAATAATACTGGATTCAATCCTATGATGGCGTTTAGCCAAATGATGGGCATGCAACCAGGGGCTGCTATGAACTTTCAACAATAGAACTGATTTGGTTTTAAAAATTTAAAAATGTTAAGATAAAGTGTCTACTTGTAAATAATAAATTTTCACATTGTTTTGTTGGAATATACCTGAAAAAGTTAAAATAAATTCCGTGGACTCATCCTTAAGTAGAAAACTTAATTAAGTTGAAATAATACCTCGGACTCCATCAAACAGATCTGTTAGATAAGGCGATAGTTTTAAGTTAAGATACATTGTACCATTTGTTTTAATTTACTTTTATTTATGAGATTCAAAACTAACTAGCTCAGAGCTTCACAATTTAATTCCTTACAATCCTTCAAGACTTAATTTAAGCGATTCCAGTGTCCTACTGGCTACCCTTCCCAACATTCCTTCTTGCGACGATTTGTCTTCTTCATACTTCAGTATACTAACACACTCCTCAAGAATACGTACAGCCTCCTGAATTCTTTCCTTGAGGTTCGCTATGCTTACAACTTTGGCAATAAATCGAGACTTCGCAAGCAGCACCAAGGGCACAAAAATATTCAACACATCCAAAACTTGACGACACAGTTCTTCTTTTCGTTCGAGTAGAATATCAGGGAGTTCGACCATTTCGTAGCAACTTATACGACCGTACATTTCAATGAGATTCTGTTTGAGGATTGTTCGAATGAAATGAGCTGGATGCAGGATCATACGATGACTCTTGCAGACGTTCCGGACTCATGTCCATTGTTTGTACATCGGCCACTTCGGCTTGCATGATGCTGACGTTTTTATGGATTCCCTCGGCGGGAGTTTGGAATCTACAGTGATTGCACCGCCATTCAGATGAGGAATCTGTAAATCCATTATCGATATAAATATAAGAGTGATATGGTTCAAATTCTCACTCACCGAATGGATCAATTGAGGAAAGAAAACCCAATTCACATGTGATGTATTTGAAGGAACTGAAATATGTTCCAAGTTCAGTTGGGTCAGTGCAGCGTTCACACCGGAAAGTGAAGAATTTACCATTTCGAATGTGTTCTTGTTCTTGTCGAGCTGCTGTTCCGTTTAGGGTGAAGGTGTACGAATGGTGAAGTTGCTGGCCGGCTTTAAGATCTTTCATGGCTCTTAAGCGAATTCTAAGAAAGAATTTTGTTTAGTTATGGAATATTGGGGTAGAAAAACTCACCAAAATCGATCGCTTGGATAAATACTTCTGCCTGTGTTCGGCTAGACCAATGACTCCTTGGATCAGTAATTGAATGACAATTTCATTTACCTTGACCGAACATTGACTGAAATGGACAATCAACGCTCTTTGTGGTGAGAACTTCAATTGCAATTCTGAGTTGTTGAATTTTACTTGGATACAAGCAATCGGACAGTGTCCGATTTTGCGTTGTACAGTCAACTTTGAGGAGAACATCAAAAATTGATGGTGTCTTCTTCTTCACAGCCGATTTGGATGATTTCGAAGTATTTGATGTACTTGCTTTCGGCTATTCTTCTTCCTTTGCTGGCGGCAGCGAGCGATGGGGAGTTTGACAATTGCGATGTTCCCAGTCATGTCTTAGATTCTGTGCTTGCTTCGGCAGCTAAATCTGTAGGCAAACTTGCAATCTGCGAGTCTTCCATGTCCGTAGGAATCTATGATATTAAGTTATCATTATTTTGCATTATAGGTATTGGCTTTTTCAAATACTTACAGCTTGCCTAAGTGATGGTTGAAGGTTTTGGAAAAACGCAGCAGCGCCAACTGGATCGTTTGGATTGGCCGATTGTGCTACTTGGCGCTGTTCAATGCTTTGTTGCGATAGTCCTTCAGCTTGAATGCTTGGCGGTAGAGAACGTTTTCGTTTCGTGACGAGTTTTCGTCTTCATTTGGCCATTTTCTGAAAAGGAAATGTTTGTAGAAAGTGTAGAGAAAGACTTAAACTGATAGTTACCTTTGGAATTTAATAAATAAATTGTTTAAAGAGGTCTCGTCATCTCTACTAACGAGAGTTTTTAAATAAAAAATATTTGGATTTCCTTTGTCACGTCAAAAATTATTAAGATCAATTTATTTTGAAAAAAAATCATTTGCAACTTACTTTTATCTTCATACAAATTTATCTCGCCACATAAAGTCCGGTGAGATAATTTGACAGCTGAAACCAGTCAAATTAACGATTTGAACAGTTACAGAACGCAATTTAACGACATCTTTCCAGTGTTTCTTTTAGATCTGTTCCGGTAGTTAAAATTAACGATTGTCAAAGTTACAGAAACACAACACATCGTTAATTTTCAAAATGTTTCAATTCGCACCGTTTAACGACTGATTTTAACGATTCGTAAGTTACAGAACCGGGGCAAAGGTTACAAATAGGCGTTTTTCTTTTTTTGTTCAGAGCTCCGAACTCTGAGTCTTCGGAGCATGCTGAACATTCTGCACGTTCTGATTTTATTTTGAAGTACAATTATTGAGCACTCAACATTCGGTAATTTTTTATGTGTATATTTGTATTCATAAATAATATTCTAGAATAATTTTATTATCTGATATTCTCTGCCATATCACTTGCTTCCTCCACCATTTTAATTATTTTAAACATTTCTTTTCATTTTACCACATCTCACATGTTTGTTCAGGCATTTTCCTCACAATGCTCATTCTCTTTTTTCCGAGCGCGTCGGTCGAACTCCGAACTCAGAATAAGTGCTCTGAGTGAAAAAAGTAACACAACTTTGATGCTCTGAACACACTGAACTAAGAAACACAATTTTGAGTTTGGCAGTTCAGACTCTGTTCAGATGTAAAAAAGAAAAACGAAGAAGAAAAAAAAGAAAAAAGAGCCAAGTATTAATCTGACTCCTCAAATGACAGTTTTGACACTTTTAAATTTTTTGTAAAGCTCATGTAGAGCTCCTTTCTTTAAAGAAGGTTTTAATGAGTTCTTTAGTGAAACTCACAACATCTGTCTGAAAATCGATTTTATATTGAGGAAATAGAATGTAATAACATAAAATACAGGGTGTCTCCACAAAATTAACGTCAAGTTTTAATACAAATTTTAATGCAATTCACTCGGCCTAACGCAATTCAAACATCAAGCGGCTAATTTGACCCCATTTGTAACCCATTTTCAAATCTTAACTAAACGACAAGTTTTAGTAAAAACTGTAATGCAATTCAATCGACCTAACGCATTTCACACAGAAAATGACTAAATTTGGCCCCATTTCAAACCAAATGTCAAATTTTAACCAAACGTCAAGTTTTAAGCACCAATCACATGAGCACTACCAACGAACGACGAATGAAAAAAAAAATATTTTAGATACGTTTCAAGCCCTTTTTCCTCACAAATTCTCAACAAAACTATAGAAATATAATTTATATTTGATTTATGATGCATAAATCTAATTTTTCATCTCAAATGTTAATAATTTTGAGAAAACAACAATGTTTTCTTCGCGAAAAGAATTCGTTTATTAATTAACATTTGGGATAAAAAAAAATAAGTGAATACCAATACATCATAAATCAAATTATAAACTATATTCCTGCACCATAATTTATAATTGTTTCAAATTTTCTTTTTTTTTCTTACGACATTCTTCCTCAAAATCGAAACGTCAAAACGGCAAAAAAAAAGGAAAAACTTAAATTTTACTTGAACAAACTGTGTAGAAGTAAGAAGTAAGAAAAAAGTCGGTGATTTCATAATTTTCTCATTTATACAAAAAAAATTATGTTTCTTAATTCAACTGTAGAGTACCCTGTTTCATTTCCATATACATGAAAAATAGCTCCAGTTCAACATAAAACAAAACTTAGTGAAATATAAGGGCTCTATATCAAAGCTTCATTTATTCTTGAAAAGATGGTGGATTTAAAAAAATTAATCCATTTTTTTTTCAAAAGATTTCCTCATAAATGAAAAATGAATTCAATATAAGAGTTATGAACTATAAGTTTGTATTATTCATAAATATTCTTTTTATACATATACTTATTATCAATTCTTGTTCTGATAAAAATATTGTTTTATTTTAGTTTTTGTTTTGCTCGGTATCATAATATTAATAATTAAGAAGGCGCTTTAAAATTTACTTAGGCAGTTTAAAAAATATGTGAAAAATTTTGAACGGCAAATAGAAATTACATTTACAACACATTTGCCACAAAGCAAGTTCATGTCCGAGTAAAAATTTGAAATGTCACAAATGTAAGAAAAGCGGACACGTCCAAGAAGTTTGTTTCAGCGATAAAATTGCTGAAAGCCGTACAATCGAAGTTTCCAATTACGATAACGACCAAAGTGATTCAGATACGTTTGAAGACATCAATACAATTCAGATGGTACAAGTAAACAACCTACGAAATGAAAAATTCATGATCAAATTAAACATCGAAGATGCACAATGTTTAATGGAAGTAGATACTGGTGCAGCAGTTTCAACAATGTCATTACAAGTGAAAGAAAAATTGCTTCCTGATGTTCAGCTACAACCGACATCCTTACAATTACGAACTTACACTGGCGAAATAATACATCCTGTCGGTAAGGCCAAAGTAAATGTATCGCATAATAACACAAATATGAAGTCCGATTTGTATGTCATCAATGCAAACGTAGACTCAATTCTCGGCAGAGAATGGTTTCGAAAACTCGATCTGAAAATCTCCGATGTAAATATGCTTGAACCCGAAATGAATGAAAGTCAATGTAAAACTGAAATTGAGGAGCTCATAAATGAATACAAAGACATTTTTGTAGAAACGACTGGCAAAATTCCGAACTATAAATGTAAGCTTAAATTAAAAGAAAACATAGCACCGAGATTTATCAGACACCGTCCTGTTCCGTATGCGCTTAAAGATAGAATCGAAAATGAGTTATCACGTTTAGAAAACAACGGAACTATCGAAAAGGTAGAATTCTCTGAATGGGGTACACCCATTGTCCCGGTAGTAAAGAAAAACGGTGACATTCGCTTATGTGCCGATTACAAAGTAACCATCAATAAGGCAATTAAGGACGATAGCTACCCAATACCCACGGTTGATGACATCTTTGCAAGAATGAGCGGGGGAAAATACTTTATGACACTGGATTTACACCAAGCCTACTTACACATGGAAGTTGATGATAACACTTCAATTCTACAAGCAATAAGTACACATAAAGGCACGTACAAAGTCAAAAGATTAATGTTTGGCGTCAAAGCAGCCCCAAAAATTTGGCAAAGATTTATGGATTCGATATTACAAGACATCGAAGTTGTATCATGTTTCTTTGATGATATCAAATTACAAGGTAAGACTTACGAAGAATTACTAGCTCGGTTTAAACAAGTTCTCCATAGACTACGATTACACGATTTACATTTGAATAAAAACAAATGCCAATTCTTACTAGTGCATATTACATACTTAGGCCATTACATTGACAAAATTGGTATAAAACCAATGAATGACAAAATTCAAAGTATCCAAAAATGTCCTCGACCAACGAACGTATCTGAAACAAGAACATTCTTAGGCTTAGTAAACTATTATCAAAAATTTTTACCAAAGTTAGCATGTCGCTTACAGCCAATTTACAATCTTTTGAAAAAAGATGTCAAGTTTCATTGGTCCAAGGAATGTGAAGAAATTTTTACCAAAATTAAGAACGAAATTACGAGTACTAAAGTTTTAATTCCTTTCGATGACAAGTTACCATTAATATTAGCTACGGACGCATCACCTAACGGGCTCGGAGCAGTGATTTCTCACATTGACGAGAATAATAATGAAAGACCAATAGCTTTTGCATCCAGGTCTTTAACGAAGTCTGAAAAAAACTACTCCCAAATAGATAAAGAAGCCACTGCAATAGTCTGGGGATTAAAGAAATTTTTCCAATATTGTTACGGTCGTAAAATAACTTAAATCACAGATCATAAGCCGCTAACTAGAATATTCCATCCAACCAAAGACCTACTATCAATTTCAGCTGTAAGATTGCTTCACTATGCAAATTTCTTATCAGGATTCGATTACGACATTCAATATCGAAACACTAAAGATCACAGCAATGCAGATTTTTTATCAAGATTTCCCACTAACGAACCAAATGATGAATTATTTAAGAATGGAACTACTATCGCCCAGCTTAACCAAATTGAAACAATACCAGTAACACAAAAAGAAATCCAGAGAGAGATATTAAAGGACTCAGATTGCAAACAATATTACAATGCACTACAGAGAGGCGGAAGATTACCGAATGGTGAACCTGAGGGAAAATTTTCGTTAGAAAACCATTGCATTTTCAATGGAATAAGAGTCATGATACCAAAATCTCTTCAGAAAAGAATTCTTGATGAGCTTCATACCGGTCATTTAGGCATAGTGCGCATGAAAGCTTTAGCAAGAAGCTATGTCTGGTGGAAAGGAATCGACAAGGACATTGAAGCTGTACCTAAAAGCTGCCGTGCTTGTTGCAAAAACAGCAACAACCCAGTCAAAGAGAAACCACATCCTTGGGAATATCCGTCATCACCTTGGCAGAGAGTGCACATACATAGATTATGCTGGACCATTTATGAACTCTTATTTACTCATCGTAGTTGATGCTCATACTAAATGGTTGGAAGTAATTCCTACGCAAACTACAAGCTCCACTAAAACAATTAAAATACTACGAGATATTTTTGCTAGATTTGGTTTACCTCTCACCTTAGTTTCAGACAATGGCTCAAATTTCTCATCCCACGAATTTAAAGAGTTTACGAAATCGAATGGTATCCGTCACATATTCTGCGCTCCATATCACCCGTCTTCAAACGGACAAGCAGAACGTTACGTTGCCACTGTCAAAGATGGATTAAGACACATGTTGAACGAAGACGGCGACTTAAATCTCAAACTTTGTCGATTTTTAATGCAATACCGAAAAACCCCTAACGCAACAACCGGTATTTCTCCAGCTGAACTCATGTTCAAAAGAACAATCCGAACAAGAATTGATTTAGTCAAGACTGATATAACCTCCCATGTCATCGATAAACAAGATCTACATAAGGAACCCAAAGAATTCGCGGATGGTGAACCAGTTCAAGCTCGGTTTTACAACAACAAATCTTGCAAGTGGAAATTCGGCAGAATATCAAGACAAATTGGAAGTAGAATCTATGAAGTTATTATCGACAACGAGAAACACATCCGTCATGTTGATCAACTTCGGAGGACCAATTGCAAAATAACAAATGAAAAATACAATTATAATGTTACCAATAATAATACCACGACAAACTTTAACGAGACAAGACATGACGCTGACCCACCAGAAACTAAATCCTCAGAAACAGTTCTAAACCAACCAGCTGCTACTCAACAACCACCAGATTTGTCAATTGCACCATTACCTACCATACCTTCGCTATCAGGAAGTGAAACAATCATCACTGACGAGCCACCAACATCGTCACAATCATCACCAACAGCTAAAAGCACCATACCGCTAAAAGAAAATGTTGATTCGCAGAGAACTAACCATGAGACTGTAGCACCTAGTCCGCGACGATCTAATCGAGTCAGGAGAGCACCAAATCGTCTTGGTTTTTAAGGGGAAGATAGTTATTATATATATTATTCACCATGTTAAATTAACTTGTTAATTTGATTCATAAATAACTCAGTTCATTGTTTTGTTAATCATATTTTCTTTGTATTCTCGACCTAATTATACTTTTCAAAAACACTCAATTTATATTCATTCTATCATAGTACGCCTTTCAAGCAACTTCTTATTGTATTAATAATTATATGAAATTAATAAACTTTTATATATAAAAGAACGCTCTTATTATTACATAATAAGTATATGGAAATCCACTCGACCATCAGAAATACACAACAAAAATATAATTAGAACTTCTTTTTAAAAACATGAAGCTTCGAAATAGCTCTAAGAAAGAATGCAATCGACTTAATTTTCATCCATAGAGCTCAAAGGAACATTAATAACTGATTTAAAGTAGAACAGTTGCTGTCAGTTTAAATAATTCAGCTCTTATATAGCTGTGCAATGCCTTCAAGAGTTGCGTAAGAGCTCTTTCTGAACCAGAGAGTTTCAGCAACGTCTTTTAAATTGCACAGAAATTTTGCTCTCAAAGTTAAGAAATTGGCTTCAAATACAAGATACAGTAGCTCTATAAGCTCTTCTAGTGCTCTTTTCAAAACTGATAGCAAATAAAGACAGCTTTATAAGCGCTGATAGAATTTCAGAAAAGCATAAAATGTTACTTGGGGAGGCTCAGAAGAAAAAATTACACAAAAAACAGTTTTCTGTTATACTTTCAAGCAATTTAACACCTGGTATTTCAGTGAAATTTCAAGAAAAATACGGGTTGATACAGCGCATTTCAGTTCCTCTATCAGTCACACTATTGCGAGGTCTGGTTACCGGGTTATGATCCCAAATCCTGTCTTCTAGGAATCGCTTAATCATCTGACAAAACCCAGTAAACGTTGTTTTGACATATGTACATTGTTGTTGTATCTTCGAAAAAACTACTCCTAACGATAGTAATAATTTAAGCTGTATTTTATTACTTGATGACCCAGAAAAGGCTGCCTTTTTATAATAATATTAATCTTCGGAAATGCATATCCGATAGAAAATAAAATTTCTTGCCCAGAAAAATACAATAGTAATAGTAATATAGGCTGTTAAAAAAAGATCCTATTTTATTAAGACAGTGGCGTAGATAGCTTTTCGCTATGGGGGGGGATGGATCTAGTTCGCTCACTTTTACTTCCGACATCTATACTAATATATAAAGCTGAAGAGTTTGTTTGTTTGTGTGTTCAAACGCTTATCCTAGAAACTACTGGTTCGAATTGTAATTGAGTTGGATAATCCATTAATCGAGGAAGGTTTTAGGCTACATAACATTAAGCTACGACCAATAGGAGCGAAGAATCTGTGGAAAATGTGGAAAAAACGGCAAGAAAGTATTAATTTTTGTTTGTTTGAACGCGCTGATCTCAGGAACTGCTGAATCAAATTGAAAAATTCTTTTTGTGTTGAATAGTCCATTAATCGAGGAATGCTTTCAGTTTTACAAAGTTACGCTGCGAACACTAAGAGCAAAGCATCAGTTAAAAGTCTTACTAAAACGGGGAAAATAAAACATATTTGAAGGCTTAGAGTAAAGAAGAGAGTCGACTAATATACAATTGTAAAATAACTTCACAACCAAATTCAAGCGCATGATGCACAAATCGGAGACGGACGAAGTCGCGGGCAACTGTTAGTATAGAATATATGAAAAGAATTGGATGTTTGTCTGCCTTTCTGTAAACGCACCTGCAGCCTTAACCACTTCTGGTCCAGTGACTTAAAACTTGAAAATTAGAGATTTGAGCGAATTCGCGTTGGTCTTTTTTTTATTTTTTATTTATTTTTTTTTTTTTGGCGAAAAACCAAAAGTTTTAATTTTCTCAAAAACGTTTTTTGTTTAGACTTCTTCCAAAACGGTATCTCTCATAGAAGCCGATCAAGCCCGATCAGCGTACTTTTTTCTGAAAGTACGTATAAATTGCCCAAATAATATTTTGTTTTCAAACAAATTTAAATTTTTTTTTTGTATTTTTTTAAATTTTAATTTTTTTTTTTATTTTTTAAAAACCTTTTTAAACTTTTTTCAAAATTCTATATCTCGAAATCGGATCAATATCAATAGTTTAAATCGAAATTCACTAATAAAATGTAAATTTACATATCCTTGAATTCTGCATACCCAAATTAATTTTGGAAATTTTCGAAAAGTTTTGTATTTAATTTAAAAAAAGCCACTCCAAATAACTCGCAAAATTACGACGAATGATTGTCAATCTACCGCTTGTGTAAGGCATGCTTTATATAATGGGTAATAGCGCATTTTGCTTTCTTTTTAAATTGAATTAGTGTGAGTTATCGTTACCGTTAGGATTCGCGTTAAATTCACTGCAGTTGTGCGCACATTTGTGTTCGATGAGTGTGTTGCGTGTTTGGGGCGGTTTCTTACACAAAATTAACAATGTGACACACGTTGAGAAGAAATCTAAGCAACTTTCAATTGTTGTGTCGGTGTGGGCTTTTGTGGAAAGCTGGATGGAAGCTAAGTAGTCTTGCACGTTTACTTTTTATCAATCGGTGAGAGACATTAAAAAAATACTTTTTAAAAATCGATATAAAAAAGAAATTCAAAATATGTATTAGGTGATTTGCCGAAGTAATAATTTCTTTCAGATAAAGTTGACTTTGTGTTTTCCCCGTAGGCTGTAGGTATAGATATAGAATGTACAATTTACAATGCATCTAAGAATCCTGGGAGTACTTATAAGACTTGATTCAAATAGAAGGTAGGTACTAAATTTCAGAGTGCGTTTCTTTAACTTCTTTTGCATGACTGGTTATGTTGAACAATTATGGATCCCAATGGGGGGGGATATATCCCCCTGATCCCCTCCCTATCTACGCCACTGTATTAAGATAATAAAAATTATGTTAATCAAAACGGGAGACAGAAACCAAATAAAAATAATTGTTAGTCAGAGCATTCATCTACCTACACAAAAAAAATCAATAAAACTAAAGAAGTCAGAGCAGTCAAGATAAGTAAGGGATAACTGCATTCCTGACAATGATGACATCTACAATGACGATTTATTGCAAATAAACCAGGAGTAATTAAAAACATTCTTCGCAAATTTGATATTGGCAAAAGTAAGACAATCTAGAAAAATTGACTAGCTGTTGCTTTTTCCAAAACTGTGACAACTCTGTTCAGTTACGGTAAAGCTGCACACTCAACATTTAAGTTACCACTACGGTTTCTTTAGAGCGGGTACAACGTCCCGAGGGTCAGCTATTAAATATATAAAATCGAAAAGATTTAATTGAAAGTTATTTTATTTCACTTAGTTAATAACAAAATGACAAAATAAATAACAAAACACAACTATTAAATTATAAATAATTTTATGCGACTGTTGTTTGTTGTTTTTTTTATAATTTAATAGTTGTGTTTTGTTATTTATTTTGTCATTTTGTGAAATAAAATAACTTTCAATTAAATCTTTTCGATTTTATATATTTATATTGCCACACAACTGGAGACCAAAAACCATCAAATATGAATCTAACAAAATTCAATTGGGGGCCGTCCATAAAATACGTTCGCACTTAGGGGGGAGGGAGGGGTCACGCTGAGCGTGACAAGATGTGACAAGGGGGGAGGGGGGGTCTTCGTCAACGTGACGTTCGCCAAAGTTAGAATAAAACACCTAAGTTTATTGCCACTTTATTTATTATATTTATTAAAAAAAATGGAATTAAAACAAAAAATATAAAACATATTTTATGTTTGGAAATTTGTGTTCTATCAATTAAATTTGTTTTTGTTTAAGGGGGGGGGGGGGGGGTCTTTGTTTTGTGACGTAATATTTTAGGGGGGTTACAGCAAGTGTGACAAAGCGTGACACCGGGGGAGGGAGGGGGTCAAAACAGCTAAATTCAGCGTGACGTAGTTTATGGACGGCCCCTTGGCAACAAAAGATGTAAAAGGATCGTGTAGGTATTCCTGTTCTTGTCATTCATGACAATTCTAAACACGCAGCATGTGTGATGGGTCACATGCGCAAATATAATGTAAAGGTGTGTTTTATGTAAGTTTTTTGATGTGCATACACGGTTTATGAAATTGGATTTTATAAGGCTTGTCCAATCCCAAGGATCTTGCGGGAACACAATTCTGAGTGGGAATTCACTACTGGATAATTTCTTCCGACCTACGAGTACAGTTGATTTATTTTCCCACAGCTTAAGAGTCTGAGAAAGTTCTTATTAGACTACATATTTTTTCATGATGAATCTTCTGTGAAGGTATTATTGCGAGAGTATAAAAAGTCCGTGTCCAAATTGCGTTAAAATGTTGAAACTTGACGTTTGGTTAAAATTTGACGCTAATGGATAAAAAGAAAAACTACGTATTTTATAAAATGCAATCAAGGGCGGCCGGTTAAAAATGCAAGCAGGAACTGTGTAGTGTAGTCTTTTCGAGGTTATTGCAGTCCACGTAAAAATACGCTGATATTTTTTAAAAATATAAGAAAAATAGTATACAATATTTCTTCATATCGTTGCTCATATTGTAAAATTCAAAGTAAGTTAATACATTAAAGCGAATTGGTGCTTTTGTTTTATTATTTTTCATTATTTTTTTTTGTGTGAAAAGCTGGTGAACTAAGTACTACCTATTCAAAATATGCAGAATAATGACAGAAAATATAATCGATAAAAAAGCAAATAAAGCTTAGAAGTTTGTACTTTATTCGAATCAAATTTTTATGTTGATACATTTGAAGCTGGATATTCTTTAAAATATTTATTTTCTTGAATAACAAAACACGTAACACTAGCAACCGTAATTGTTATCGTACTCGGTGAAAATGGACCCCAGCGCGTGCGGTATCTGGGGGGGAAAGAGGCGTGGGAATTAAAAAAAAAATTAACGAACTTTTCACGCCAAATGACCAACCGCAAATTAAATATTTGCTGTGCATATATTATTGAAAAGCTTTTCAGTATGTACCTATTTGAAATGCAAGTTTTTACGGTTTGATGATACGAAATTAAAGAATTCTTTGGAAATTTACACACCTTTGTGGTTGGTGAAAAAAAATTTGCAAAGAAGGATTTTTTGTTTACATTTCCAAAAACGTATTTACTCTTTGCGAATTATCGTTTTAGTGGAGTCAATGAAGCTCAAAACAGGGCGTTTTCAGAAAGTCCTCAGAAACAGCTCGGATTTTGAAAAAAAAAATTCCAAATTTTTTGTTTTTTATATTCTTTAAAGGCTGAAACAAATCATTTGGGGCAAATAATCTCTTCTCTATATTGTTACATAATGAAACTTTCTCACCACCGTAAAATGTAAACTCGTCCTTAATATTCAAATCAAACTAGGTTTTTGCTCAGCAAAAACCTAGTTTGCTTAATAAGTTCAACAATTCTTTCTAACTTAATCTTCAGCGAAGATTAAGTTAGAGAAATATTCTCTCATTTATATTTGCCTGGCAACAAACCGACGCTTAGGGATTATAAGCTCTTTTTAATCCACTGTCGTAGGAAAGTTTTCGCTTTAGTTAGTTAGTCCGTAAGTGCTGTTTGTCTGAGACACATCTTATAAAATACTTGTTGTTCCAAAACACCTTCAACTTAAAATACTTACAACTAATGTTTAAGCTAATTATCTTAATAACTAAGTAACTTAAAAATGTGAAATAATTAAAATAAAGAACTTATTTGTACATTAATAATTAACAGTTTTGTTTTATTTGAGTCATATCATATAACTGGCGCAGTCGGAAAAAAAGGAGAATTTGGTGTTTGAAAAGTACAGTCTTACTAACAATGTAAAACAAAAACGTGTTTTGTGTTTTGAAATATTGTAAAAATAAAAAAAGTGAACATATAAAAATAGTGTCGAAACTACACTTTTATATTAAATAATAAAAAAAAAGTGTTAAAAATAGACAAAAATCCACATATAAACGCCCCAACCGCTTCGAAAAATTGTGACTCAAATGAAAATCTAAAACAAAATAAATTAAGAACAAACAATAAAAAGTTGTGAAATATATTAAAAACTTAGCTACTACTGCTGAAAAAAAAGTAAAATATTATTTAAAAACAAAAATAATAATAATAATAATAAATAAAAAGACATTGGCAAAATAAAACAAAGCATTGGAAGCAAAAAGAGCCCAGAACAAATTAAAAAACCCACGTGGAAGACACATGCAAAACGGAAAATCCCAATCGGCGCACAGTGGCCCGTTTCGGCTTTTTTGGTTCCAAAAATCATAGCTCCTAAACGAGTTGAGATATTTCCACAATTTTTTTTTTATTTTGAAGGTTACACCCAACGCTATGAAATTGGTGAATTTCAAAATAAAAACATTACAGGGTGTTTCGGAAATAGCTGTCAAAAAGCTTAGTTATATTAAGTGAGATAAAAATGATTAAATGTGAATTAAACATTAAAAAATGTGCGTTAAACAAAAGGAATTGACGTTTAACAGTAGCGCAAAAAGTAAAACACCGATTTTAGAGGAACAGTGGCGAAAAAAGTTTTTTAATTTTTTTTTTTTGTAAATTGACATTAGAATAATAATAAATAACAAATTGAACAGCAAATTATACAATAAAAACAGTTGAAATGTACGTATAAACATTAGATTTCTTGAAAACTATCATCTTGGTCCGTGGTAATATTCAATAAACTCAACATTTCCGGAGAATAAAGTGCTTTCATATCGTTTTGGGTCCTTACGTGCCTCAGAGAAGAAATAAGCGGATCAGATGAGGCTGCAAGCATGTTGTATAAGTCTTCATTCTGCCTTATTCTCGAAACTTTGCAGGTATTTTGATATCTATACCTTTTGTAGTCCTTATTTTTGGACTCCTGGGCTTCTTCAGATAATTCTCCTAGGGGAAGTGATTGATACTCTATAATATCTTGACTGTGAGCCAAAATTTTGTGAAGAGTAGGTGTCAGTTGTTTTTCAGGATACTTTTGAGTCAACAGAGCTGCTGTTGCTTTAGTAACTCCCCAAATTTAACTGCGTTCAAAACTTCCCTGCAGTTCAAAACATCAAGTATTATTTTCAGCCTGGAAATAACCTCTATGTTTACTCCAGTTATTTGAGCTGTTATCTCCGATTGCTCGAAAAATCTTCTCGAAGTGTTCCCATCATTAGTATTTCCGAATCCCTGCTTTGGTTTGTCTACATCGAGTCCAAGCTGATCACGGAAACACGTTTGTATCCTTTCCTTTCTTCTTTTTTGTGCTTCTTTGATCCTCTCCATCCTGTCGAAATGTATATGCAAGTTTTAATATAAATTCCATGCATCTGATTCTACCATGCAGTGGAGATATTCCATATTGGTAGTTATGTTCGTCAATGTTTGCATTGGATTCATCTTGGCTATTGAAACTCTTTTGTGTCCTTTTGCATATTGGGCATGACCGCGTTGATTTTGTTTCTGTAAGTTCATTTAAAACTTTTCCGTCAACCATTTTGCCTTAGCGTTTATGAAAAAGGTACTCAATTTTCTTTCAAAATCAAGAAACCTTTCATCGGATATTTCGTATTCAGTCATAACCGCGGATATAAACTTATTGACATCTTTCAGATTGGCACTAAAAATGTCGAACAAACTGCTATATGGTATATCCATTTTCTATAACGTTTCTTATTACTGTTTCTATGCTCAATCAAACTAGAAATGATAACTTCATTGTGCTAAGTTATCCCTTTATACCTTATATTATTACCTCTACCATTAATTATAAATTCTACCTGTCTACCTAGTCTTTGAAATTGGAATTGTTTAATCCTTATAAAAAAAACCTTTTTTTACCTAAAATTTTATGAGATCGAGCAATAAAAAATAAACATTTAATCCGATTAAAAATTAATACCTACATAAATAATCACTGAACATTTAATCTCCTTAAGTCAAAAGTAACTGCTAATATTTTATTATGGATATAATATAAACCCTTCAATTTAATTTTTTTATTGCCTCCGATTTATGTTATATTTATGACATATCGTATTTTAAAATATTTCCGTCATCAAAAACAAAATTGTGGTGAATTCATTCCCCATTTCAGATAATTTTTTGAATTTGAAAAAAAAAAATTTTGTTCGATAATTCTGGAACACCCTGCAAATGCAATAAATTTAAAACTCATCATATTGTTAGCCGTGAACATTTTCTTCGAAATAAAAAAAAAATTGTGGTGATATCTCAACTAGTTCAAAAGTTACAGTATTAAACATTTTATTAATTTGCCATTGAAAAACCAGAAAATTGAAAAAAAGTGCCTGCCATCTATTAATAAAATCGCTCTAGCTCAGTTGGGCGCAAGTTGGCGCAAATTATTTCTTCAGGATTATATTAAGAAATACTTCAGCTTTCATTATGCGTTGAGTTTTGCTTAATGCTTTTTGAAGCTTTTTTTTCCATGCAATGTAAAGTCAGAAAAAGGTACAAAAAGTGGTGTCCCAAAAAAAAAAAAATATAGACATTTTTTTTTTTTGTAATATTTTTTCCAAACATATATTTTACCGTATTTGTTAATTTCAGAGAGAAAAAAAAATTCTTTCCCCACGTTCGTAATATAGCTTCTCAAAGTCAAGAAAAAGAAAAAAAAATTGTTTGTTATTAAAACTGAAAAAAAAAGTTCAACTTTGACCCCCTCTCAAAACCAAACCGTTGGGAAAATTCAAAAAAAAACTTCGGTTTCAAGAACTTCAAATATTTGTTAATTCAGCGAAACAACAAATTTTGAATTCTGGAACAACGAAAAAAATGAATTTTGGAATGACTTTAGCCTAAACGGGCCACTGTGCGGCGGTAAAGTTCATCAAAATCGAAGTCAGCGTGTTATATGTAGGTATACGTATTAAGATTATTTAAAGACATTTTTAATTGTAAATTAAAGATTATTCTTAATTTAAGGTATTGTGGAAAAAATAAATATAACAAAAAAAAAACACAAAAAAAATTTTTGAAATACGAAAAAATTAACTAGAATAAAATTGTAAGAATGGAAGGTTTAAATCCAGCAGAGAAATTTAAATTAGCATTAGAACTCGTAACGAAACTTCCAGAATTTGTTGGAAACAACAAATGTTTATTAGATTTTCTTGACAGAGTGGACGACATTTCATTTGTGATTAACTCTTTTGATGACTCTGGTAGAATAGTCTTAACTGGTTACATAAAGGATAAAATTGTTGGTAGAGCAAGAAGTGAACTTCATAAACATGGCAGACTCACAACTTGGTCCGAGATAAGAGAAGTCTTGAAGAATGGTTTCACGGAGAGATTGTCAGTTGAAAAACTTATCGATAATATTCGTACGGCTAGGGTTGTGGTGGATATTGAGGATTACTATAATCGCATTAATAATTTACTAACTAGAATAAATAACGTTTATTTGTTAGACACCGACGCGAATAACATAACTCAAATGATTGAGTCCAACAACAGAATTGCCCTTGAATCATTCAAACACAATCTGCCGGAACCCACTAAGTCCATCGTTCTAAGCCGAAATCCCGATTCTTTAAAAAATGCGTTCAAAATCATTCTTGAGATCAATCACCAAAAGTATGGTCCTAATACTCGATTTGACAATAATTTTCTAAGCTCTCAAAACAATAGGTCGAATCTGAATCGTCAGTCAAGTCAAAGGTATAACAGCAATGAGCAAAACTATGGTTTTCAACCGCGTCAAAATTTTAACAACAGATTTAATTTTTCTAATTCAAGTTACCAGTCAGGTCAAAATATAAATAGTAATCAAAGTAGTCAATCACGTCAGAATTATAATTCTAACAATCAGCCACGTCAAAATCCCAATTTCAATCGAAGTCGTCAATCAGGTCAGAACAATTATTACAATAACAATAACCACAGAAGTATATCTCGAAACAACACCAATAGTGGACAAACGCGAGGTTCAAACAGATTCGGAGAGCCAATGGACATTTCATTAAACGAGCAAAGCCGGCTTCAAAATGGTGCTTGCGAGAACCGTGGAAATTTTTCTTATGTTCAAGGAGACAACTACCCTATATAGTTGTTAAAACCCAAATTAGACCCCTTAAATTCTTAATTGATTGCGGTGCCGAATACAGTATTGTAAATGAAAAAAGTATGCCACCCAAAATGGGAAATACCATCAAAAAATATAACACTGAAAGTTCTCGATCGCAATGTCCATACAAGTATTGAATTTCAAATACCCATTTTCAAAGAATTTAATAAGCCAAACTGTTTTGTCAATTTTATAGAATTTAATTTTCATAATTATTTTGATGGGTTGATAGGAAATAATATTCTCCTTCAACTCAACCCTGTTATTGATTTCAAAAACCGAGTTTTGAAAACAGATTCAGCAATAATTCCATTATATTTCAACGAGGAAGAAGAGATGTATGGTGGACTCTGTTTTGAAGAGGAAGCATTAAACATTTTTTGTGGTGAAGTATCTGACTCTGGGATGGACAATAATATCATTGGTCAACATTTAAGTTCATACGACGTTTCTAAAATTAAAACACTTATTCGATCTTACCAAACTATTTTTTACAAAGATGGAAGCGATCTCACTTTTACAAGCGAGATAAAGCACCAAATCAAAACAATAAGCGAAGTTCCAATTTACAGCAAACTCTATCGTTATCCAGAAATACATTCGGATGAAGTGGATAGACAAATCCGTGAAATGTTGGAACAAAAAATAATTGCACCAAGTAACAGCCCGTATAATTCGCCAATTTGGATCGTCCCCAAAAGAGATGATCATCATGGCAATAAACAATGGCGAGTTGTCATCGATTACAGGAAGCTTAATGATCAGACGATCGATGACGGCTTTCCTATGATGAACTCGGACGAAATTTTCGACAAGCTGGGCAAATGCAATTATTTTTCTGTTATTGACTTAGTTAAAGGTTTTCATCAGATTGAGGTCGAACCAAATGACAAAGCAAAAACGGCTTTTTCTACTAAAACGGGGCATTACGAGTTTTTCAGGATGCCTTTTGGCCTCAAAAACGCCCCAAAAACATTTCAACGATTAATGAATCACGTTCTTAGAGATTTCATTAACAAAATCTGCGTAGTATATTTGGATGATATCCTTATTTTTTCCACTAGCTTCGAAGAACATTTACAATCTCTGAGAAAAATCCTTCAAGTTTTAAAAAAACTCAAACCTAAAAATACACATTAACAAATGCCGTTTCGCCGAATTGTCAACTTCTTACTTGGGTCATATTGTATCCGGTAACGGTATTAAACCAGACCCACAAAAAATTGAATCAATTTCGCAAATGAAACTGCCAACAAATGTTAAGGGTATAAAACAGTTTTTAGGGATAACAGGATATTATCGTAAATTTATGAAAGATTACGCAAAAATTGCACACCCTATGATTAAATATTTGAAAAAAAACGTAAAAGTTAACTGTTTAGACCCACAGTATATCAAGTCATTTGAAAAGTTAAAAAAATTACTTACGTCTGACCCAATTTTAAAAAGCCCCGATTTCAAAGTCCCTTTCATTCTAACAACCGATGCCTCAAACTATGCACTTGGAGCCGTCCTCAGCCAAAATTGCCACCCGATTTCTTATGCTTCTAGGACACTGAATAAGCACGAGCTCAGCTACTCGACCATAGAGAAAGAGCTCTTGGCTGTGATTTGGGCAGTTAAATATTTTCGGCCATATTTGTATGGTAGACGGTTCACTGTCAGAACAGATCATAAGCCGTTGGTGTGGTTGAGTGGCATAAAAGAACCAAATATGAAATTACAGCGCTGGAAGATAATGTTGAACGAGTACGACTTTAGTATCGAGTACCTTAAGGGGAAAGAGAATTGCGTAGCTGACGGTCTAAGTAGATTTATTGACCAAAGTCAACATTTCGAACCAGGATCTAACGAAGAGGTTAGATCATCGAATACATCTCTCGTTTGCAACCCTGAAAACAAAGAAGTTTATTTTGCAGAGTTGTACATCAATGAACAAAACTCGAACGACGACGACGATCAGCACAGCGAAAACAACGCAGATGTTGTAATCGCGCAAGCAGACAATGAGGATATTTTGTCTACAGGTGCAACCATGCACAGTGCTTTAGAGGACGAATCGCTCCATATCTTCATAACAGAACAGCCTGTTAATATTTTCAAAAACCAATTGCATTTGAGCTATGGCCCCCGAGAAAAGTTTTCATTAAAATTAGTACACAAAAAAATTCAGAACTACATTCAAATAGACAAAAACAAAAATAATTTACTTGAAATAATGCAAAAAATCCTCATGGACAAAGGTCTTGTTTGCATTTATTGCGAAAACATAGAATTATTTTTAAAATTTCAAAATTTTTACGTTAAATATTTTTCCCTCAATAAGAACTTAAGAATCTTGCGATCAACTAAAAAGCTCGAAGACTTCACTGACAAAAATCAGCTTCTTAAGATTATTGAAAGTGAACATCTTTCAAAGAATCATAGAGGCATCAATGAAATTTTTTGCGAACTAAAAACTAAAATTTATTTTCCAAAGCTTCAAATCGAGATACAAAAATATGTCAACAATTGTGAGGTTTGCAACGTTGCGAAACATGATCGGCAACCGCTTCGAATACCGATGCAAGTGAGTGAGAGTGCACAACACATAAACGACATTATCCACGTCGACATTTGGTTCCCTGAAAGGGGAAAAATGTACTTCACCACGATCGACAAATTTTCGAAGTATGCAACGATTCATCCCCTCGAAGACAGAACTTGGATTTCGATTTTGGAAATTATAAAACTAAGAATTCAATACTTAGGTAAACCGAATAAAATAGTTTCGGACGGTGAAACATGTATTTTACATACTGCAGTCGAACAATTTCTTAAGAATAACGACATACATTTTCATAAGACAACGGCTGCTATAAAAACAGGAAATGCCGACATTGAGCGACTGCACGGTACGTTGAATGAGCACCTTAGATTACTCAATGCGACTAAGGATAACTCAGATCTGAATGAAAACATTTTCAGAATTATAAATATGTATAACAACACACTTCACTCCACCACGAAATGTAGACCAATTGACTTCATTTGCAAAAATATCCCAAAAGAAGAAATTGAAGACTTATGTAGGAAATTTAGTCAGAACAAGGAGACACGCATTCTCAAAATGAATAGGGACACTAATGACAGCAAAACAACAGACCAATGTCCGGACATTGTTAGAAATCGAACACCGATGAAAAGCAGACCAAAATATAAGAAATTAAACACATTTACCAAAGAGGGAAATTATGTCGTGGATAGATCCACCAAACGCAACACAAAATATTACAAAAAATAATTGAAACGTAGATACAAACACCAGAACATTTAAACGTTTAGATAAAAGACTTACAATAATTTTTTTTTCTCTTTACATCGCACCGGCCGAATCGAATATTTTCTTCTTGTCTTGTTTTTTTTTTTCTTCTTCAAATTATTTGGAGTTTTCTTTTTTCTATTTGAGAATGTTTTGAACAGCTTCATAGTCGTACTATTATTTATTTTTATCTATTTCGAAAATAATTTTAACTAGGAAATAAAGAAAAAGATCAAGTTGTGATCTATCAAATGCCGTTTTGAATTCATAACAGCAAAATCTCAGACAGTTTGTCACTTCCTTTTGTCTTTTGTGTTCTCCTTTGTTTTGACATTTCGTTGGGGTGCGTTCACAAAATGAACGTATCCAGTATGATAAATGTGTTTAGGTTGGAAAATGGACGTGTTCCAATTAGTTATAAATTTGTTTTGGTTGTGTTCCATTGTGGAAAAGAGTTACTCTGGTAGGAATCTGATAAACTGAAGTTGTGAGATATTAGTAAAATGTACTAGAGAAGATACAATAGACTAATTGGATAAATTTAGTTTAAATTAAAATGTCAATAACTTAACGTAAGAGGAAAAAATCGAATTATATAACTTTGTAAAACATAAACCTTTAAGGAAATAATTGTTAATTTAAGTTGTTATAATCTGGATTTTGTGTGATTAAAATTAACATGTTAATTGTAAGGAAATAATGTCAATACCTTAGATATAAGTAGTTATAAGGAAAATATATATTTTTGGGGACCAAAAATAATTTGGTGGGGGAAGTGTTACATAATGAAACTTTCTCACCACCGTCCTTAATATTCAAATCAAACTAGGTTTTTGCTCAGCAAAAACCTAGTTTGCTTAATAAGTTCAACAATTCTTTCTAACTTAATCTTCATCGAAGATTAAGTTAGAGAAATATTCTCTCATTTATATTTGCCTAGCAACAAACCGACCGACGCTTAGGGATTATAAGCTCTTTTTAATCCACTGTCGTAGGAAAGTTTTCGCTTTAGTTAGTTAGTCCGTAAGTGCTGTTTGTCTGAGACACATCTTATAAAATACTTGTTGTTCCAAAACACCTTCAACTTAAAATACTTACAACTAATGTTTAAGCTAATTATCTTAATAACTAAGTAACTTAAAAATATGTAATAATTAAAATAAAGAACTTATTTGTACATTAATAATTAACAGTTTTGTTTTATTTGAGTCATATCATATAACTATATATATAAAAATGGAAGTGTGTTTGTTTGTTTGTTTATTTGTTTGTTTGTTTGTTTGTATGTCTCTTATAGACTCCGAAATGGCCCAACAGATATTTGTGAAATTTTCATGGTTCATACTGTTACATTCAGTGATGATTTCTGTGAAAAAAAAAAATTGGAAAAACCTCATGTAAGAGTGGGAAAACTGGAAACAACAAACAAAGGTCGGAAATGAGATATTTTTTGCTTGGAATTTTTTGGTTCAAAATTGGTTTTCGAATGGAAAAATAGAAAGTTCTTGATGAAAAACTCGGAAAACTCATTGGTTTTCAAATGGAAAATTGCATGAAATTCTGGATGCATTAATTTTCAAATGGAAAACTGGAAAATTTCAAATGGAAAACTGGAAAATTTCAAAATGGGTTTTCGAATGAGACTCGGAAAACTCATTGGTTTTCAAAGGGAAAATTGCATGTAATTGAAGATGCATTGGTTTTCAAATGGAAAACTGGAAAATTTCAAAATGGGTTTTCGGAAGGAACTCGGAAAACTCATTGGTTTACAAAGGGAAACTGGAAAATTTGTGATGGGGAACAGGAAAGCAAGAAAAAGTAAACAAAAAATTGGAAAAATGGAAAATTTGAAATGCAAAAAAAAATTGGCTTAACAAAAATCTCAAAAACACTCTTTCATATGAAATGCATTAGTTGTGGTCAAATTAGTGGTAAAATGGAAAACTCCAAAAGAGCAAGAAAATCCCAAGTCAAATTTTGAATGGATTTCAAACAATGGGAAAATAGAGAATTCGTGATTTTGGTAATTTTTTTCTTTGAAACACTGATATTTTTAATGTAAAAAAATTATTTTGCTGTATTGCTCCATAACGGTAACTCTCAGAGCAATCATAAAAAATCCTTTTTTCATTCAATATCATGGTCAATGTGTTTTATACGCAACAATTAGGGTCGAAGAACTCGAAATGTTTACACAACAGCAACATGAAGAGCGAAGTGAAACCGAAATGATTCGCGTTTTACAAATCCGTGCACCGGATTACCATTTTGTTTTGTTTTTTTGATATCGCTTATTTGTTTAAAGACGGATCCATACTTACGAATTAACAAAAAAACAATGCAAACGATAGAGGAAGAGGGTTATCGATTATCGATTGAGGCAGTACGAAGTCTGCAGGGTCAGCTAGTTGCTTATATTGTTCAAACAATTTTTATATTGTTTATAATAAGAGATCCAAAAACAATGTTTTTGATAATTGGAGTGTTTAGGTTGCATTAAGACAAGAAAAAAATCATATGGATATTGTCTATTGTCCCCCGTTTAGCCGTGAGGGGCGATCTTATAAAGAAAAAAAAGTGGACAAGTGCGAGATAAACTCGCTCGAGGAGGGTTCCGTACTTGATTATCCGACCCTACTTTCTTTCAGTTTTGAAGGATTTTTTATACAAGGATTAAGATTTGAAACCAAACATTTTCTTGGAAAATAATTTGAATGGTCTTTCTGCCTATTTCCTTCAATGACTTCGAAACTGTGTATCTTAAAAATCTGCTAGCAGCATTTTCGGATCACTTCTATCTACTCTAGAAAATGTGAACCAAATTTAATTGCAATCAGCTTAGCAGATTCTAAGAAATCGCTTGTGAAAGACAAATAAAAGGAAACCGAACTGATCTTATAGGTTTTCGTTTTAACCTGTGTAAGTACCCTAAAACGAAACAAAAATTTTGGCCATCGGCAAACAAAACGAAACACCACAGTAAGAAAGGAATAAGGAACTTTATTTTTTCTTACATAAAATACACATAAAAAAAAAAAATCCCCCGACAAGATTCGAACCAGGCACATCAAGAGCATCAGGCGAGTACTCTACTATCCAGCTAACACCACACCTATATTGTCTTGTGACAAATTAATGTCTTATATTTTGGATGAGAGCATACAAATTTTCAAAAAATTATAATGGTATTCAAACTGTACTAGTTCAGTACATTAGGGCCCGTGGTCGAATGGTTAGCGACGCACAGTTGTCCAAAAAGGGAAAAGTCGTGGCAAAAATACAAAATCAGATGTTTTATTTTTATTGTTTTGTTTTTTATTTCTTAGAGAAATATAGACAGAGCTTCAAAAACAGCAAACAAAATAATTTTTTGATCACTAGTTTAATTTATAAGACTCTTCAAAGTTAGTTAATTTTTTTCTAGAGAAAAAAAAAGAAAAAAAAACAAAATTCCTTATTTTCATTTTTGCGATTATGGCATATTGAATGAAAAATCTTATTTTTTGTAAATAGTTCCTGGTTTAATTACATATAAGTAAATTTAAATTTGAAATTGAAAAAAAAAAAAATAATTTTTAAGGTTTTAATAAATGAAACAAAAAAACACCATTTTTTTTACAATTTATCGAGTTTGAATAGAGCTACAAAAAAATCCATCCAAGTCCATGCATTAAGCCGAATAGGGTATGTGTATCAACTAATTGTTGAGCCAAAAGAAAAATATTTAGCTGCGCATACTTGCGCACTGCCGAGATTTTGTACTTTGAAAAAAAAATAAAGGCTTGAGAAAACGCTTACTTTGGCATACCTTGATCCACGTAAACGCTTAGTTCTCTGTTAATAGTAATGCTAGCAACGATGTTAAGGTTTTAATTTTTAGAAGAAATATTATCCATTGTAACTGCATTTACGAATTTTTTTATCTTTTTTTTATTGGCCAGATATTATTTTTTGAAGGATGTTCCGTTGTTCTTGTCCGTGATAATTTTTGACTTTGATGTCAGTTTTTTTTCGAAAAATTCGTCGTAAACATAACATTTTCTTACTTTATTTTAATAATGATAATAAAAATGAATTAAAAAGGCATTCATAAGGTTGTCGAAAAACCCACAAGTATCATAAAATGTATGATACTTGTAAAAACTAGCAACGGATGAAATTTTTTTTTTTTTGCATTAGAATAAAAAAAATATTATTTTGGATTTTATTGCGAATATAAGTTGATATAGGTTTTGCAAAATGTTTTACCATATCTACAAATTTTTATAATCTGCCTACTTTCATTTTCCTATTTAAGTAGATTCCTGCAATTACTAGGCCAAAAGGATTATTATAAATCTTAAACTAGGTAAACAAGAGATTAATTTTTAATTACCTACTAATTATATTTAAGGTTGAAGGATATTTTTAATTATAGATCCTTATTTTATGGTCCAATAAAACTGGTAGAGAGAAATATTTTTTTTTTTGACTTGCCCAATAAAAGAGCTAATAAGTAATGTATTTTGGGTAGCTTAAATTTCACAGGGAAAATAATCCTTGTGCATGTGCATGTTTATCTGTTATATAAACTCTGACAATGGATGAACTTCATTAGTTTTCAAAACGTTTGACTAAAGACCGGATCGTGTTAATTTAATTCGAATATGAATATTTCAAACAAAGTCCTTTTGGAACATTTTCAAAATGCTTCGAATTCTGAAGAAGTGATGATGATGGCAGTTAACTTTTTACTGAAAATTTATAATTATTGTTTAAGATAGTTTATGTATATTTTTTATTTAATATATGTATACCTATATGTTTTTAATTATACTTGATTTTTTTTTTAATTTTTGGTCCGTTTATTTTTTCCCTTTACTGTTTCACATAAAATATGTCACTTAAAAAGGTATAAACCATTATTATTGACCGCTTAAAGCAAAAAAAAAGTTTCTTTGCCAAATTTTCGCATCCACTGTTGTGATGAATTTTATTTTAGAACACCCTATTAACACTTAGGGGGCCATCATTTTGTTTTTATCAACATTTGCAAAACAAAAGACAATTTTTAAAGTTTTACTTCAATTCTTTTTTCTATAAATTTAGTTTTTTGAGAAAATCTGTTTTCGGCCGATGATTCCGAAACACCCTGTGAAATAATTTTCTTGAATTATTTCATTGGTGTAACAGCCCTGGAAATTTCCTTCAAATTAAAAAAAAATTGTACCGCTACCTCAATCCGTTCAAAAGTTATGATTTTTGCAACGAGATAAGTCATTTTGGACAACCGTGCGACGTCTGGCATTTGAGTGGAGTGATCTAGGTTCAAATCCGGTGGAACGGTAAGAAAATTTTATTCACAACACTTAGAGTACAAAATCAATACAACAAACGAAAATCCCATAAAAGAGTGTAAAGGGAGGGGACAAATTTTTTTGTATTTTTTTAACTTTTCTCTTTAATTACTTCGAAACTATTTATCTTAAAAACATGAAAACAACATTTTTAGATTACTACTGAATACTAAAATATGTGTACCAAATTTCATTGGAATCGGCCTAACAGATCCGAAGAAATCGCTTGTGAAAGACGAATGAACAGAAAACGAAAGTAGCGAAGTGATGTTATAAGGGTTTCGTTTACACTCTGTGTACGGAACCCTAAAAAGCAGTCGTTCAATGCAATTCAATGGCAACAATTATAATGCGCGAAATAATATCCACAACCAAAGTGGCCAATCGAGAAATTCAAATTTTTTGAATAGGTTTGGGCCCAGAAACTCTGATCCTGAACCAATGGATGTTAGTTTAAATGAAAATTTTAACACTCAAAACGAAAGAACTAATCAAAATACACAAAATTTTCAGTTAAACAATCGAAACAATTACCCTATATAGTTATTGATAATCCGACACGAAAACTTCGTTTCATTGTTGATTGCGGTGCAGAATTTTCAATAATAAACACAAATATCTGCAACCCAAAATGGCAAGTAACACCTAAGAATCATGTTTTGAAAGTCCTTAATCGAAACATAAGCACAAGTGTTGAGTATAGTTTTCCTATTTTTAAAGAATTTAACGAAGATTCTAATTACTTTGTAAGCTTTCTCGAATACCAATTCCATGAGTACTTTGATGGATTGATTGGTAACAATGTCCTCCTTGCTGTAAATCCAGTAATAAATTATCAAGCGAGACTTTTAATAACTAAAAAAGCTTCAATCCCAATATATTTCAACAAAGATGAAGAAATGTATGAAGATCTTATTAGCCAAAACAAAGAAGTTTTGAGCGTTTTTTTCAGTGAAAGCGTTAGAGTCGAAAGTCAAACAAATCTTTTCCCAGATCACCTGAATCTGTTACAGTCTTTCAGAAAAATATTCTACAAAGAAGGAGAACCCTTATCATTCACAAACCAAATCAAACATCAAATATTAACAAAAAATAATGTCCCAATTTATAACAAACTTTATCGCTACCCAGAAATTCATTCAGACGAAGTTGATAGACAGATATCTGAAATGTTGGAGCACGGAATAATCGTTCCAAGCAGCAGTCCATACAATTCTTCTATTTGGGTTGTTCCAAAAAAAGAAGATCGGAACGGTAAAAAAAGTTGGAGAATTGTAATAGATTATCGAAAGTTGAATAATGAAACGATAGACGATAGGTTTCCGATGCCTAACATTGATGATCTCTTTGACAAACTCGGAAAATGTAATTATTTTTCTACAACAGATTTAGTGAAAGGCTTTCATCAAATCGAATTGGATCCGCGTGATAGACAAAAGATGGCGTTCTCGACGAAAACTGGTCACTATGAGTTCCTGCGAATGCCGTTTGGGCTAAAAAATGCTCCTGCGACGTTCCAGAGACTTATGAACCATGTTCTCGGAGAGTACATAAACAAAATTTGTGTCGTGTATCTCGACGACATACTAATTTTTTCCACCAGTTTTGAGGAACATCTCTTATCATTGAAAAAAATATTTCAAAAATTGAAAAAAAAAGTAATTTGAAAGTACAACTAAGTAAATGTCATTTCGCCGATTTATCCACAAGTTATTTGGGTCATGTTATTATAAATAATGGAATAAAGCCAGATGAAAAGAAAATAAAAGCAATCACAGATCTGAAACTCCCAACAACTGTAAAGGGCATAAAGCAATTTCTCGGTATTACGGGTTATTACCGTAAATTTATCAAGGATTACGCCAAAGTGGCATATCCGATGATTAGATACTTGAAAAAGTCTTCGAAAATACGACCATTTGATCCACTTTACATTAAATCTTTTCAAACATTGAAGTCACTCATTACCTCTGAACCCATATTAAAAAGCCCAGATTTTTCAAAAAAGTTTATTTTGACAACCGATGCTTCCGGCTATGCAATAGGGTCTGTGCTTAGCCAAGACAACCACCCGATTTGCTACGCATCACGCACTTTAAATCAACACGAGCTGAACTACAGCACAATAGAGGAAGAATTGCTTGCAATTGTATGGGCTGTAAAATATTTTCGAACGTATTTATACGGACGAAAATTCATTGTTCGAACTGACCACAAACCTCTCGTATGGCTTAGTAACTTAAATGAACCAAACATTAAGTTACAACGTTGGAAAATCATTTTAAATGAATTTGATTTCGAAATCGAGTACCTTAAGGGAAAGGAAAACAACGTCGCCGATGGTCTCAGTAGATATGTGGATAAAGTCAAATCCGAAGATAAAAACGATTCTTGCGAAGAAGTAAGTTTGATCGATATCTTCAACAATGAAGGAACTTATGATTCGGAAATCATAAGAACTGCAGACAATAACGAAGAAGTTATGTCTACAGGTGCGACAATCCACAGTGCACAAGAGGACACACTACATTTATATAACAGAAAAGTGCATTAATCTGTTTAAAAATCAAATTTACCTCTTTTATGGTGTCAAAGAAAAAATATCGATGAAAATAGTTCACAAAAAGGTACAAAATTTTCTCCAAATTGATAAAGAAAACAGCGATCTCTTAGAAGTGATGAAAAGAATCCTATCAAAGAAAGGCTTATTCTGTGTTTATTGAGAAGATGTGGAACTTTTTCTCAAATTCCAAGATTTGTATGTAAAATATTTTGCATTCAATAAAAATTTAAAACTATTAAAGTCAACGAAACAGTTAAAAAATATCACAGACAAAAATGAACTAATATCAATTATACAAACCGAGCATATTTCAAAGAATCACCGTGGCATTAATGAAATGTTTCAGGAATTGAAAGATTCCTATTATTTCCCCAAATTACAAACTGAAATCCAGAAATTCATAAATAATTGTGAAATCTGTAACCTCGCAAAGCACGACCGTCACCCACTTCAAATTCCAATGGAAGTAAGCGAAACTCCAAAACAATTCAATGACATAGTTCACATGGATATTTGGTATCCAGAACGTGGGAAAATGTTTTTGACAACATTAGATAAATTTTCTAAATATGCCACTATTCATCCATTGAATGATAGAAATTGGATCGCGATTCTGGGTGCAATAAAGGAAAGAATTCAGTTCCTCGGAAAACCGAAAAAAATCATTTCCGATGGCGATACATGTATATTGCACTCAGCCGTTGACCAATTTCTCAAAGAAAACCAAATTTTGTTTCACCAAACAACCGCTTCCCTTAAGACAGGCAATGCTGACGTCGAAAGACTTCACGGAACGCTCAACGAACACTTGAGAATCATGAATGCGAGCAAGAACAATTCGGAATTGGGCGAAAAATTGTTTAAAATAATTGTGATTTACAATTCTACAATCCATTCGACAACTAAATTAAAGCCTCTGGACTTTATTTTGAAAAACTATACCCAAGAGGATATTAAAGCACTGTCGGATAAATTCCAACTGGAAAAAGAAATCCGTATCGCTCACAAAAACAACAACATTGAGAAAACTAAGCCCCAGTGCGAAAATATTGTCCAAAAGAGAACCGTGACAAAATGTTATCCAAAATATAAAAAGTTGGATAGTTTTGAAAGGCAAGGTAGATATGTTTTAGATAAATCTAATAAAAGGAACACAAAGTATTATAAAAAACAATTAAAAAGACAATTCAAATATCAAAACACTTGATGAAAATAAACACAAATTCCTTAAAGCTAACAACAACACAACACATTATTGTTTCTTTTACCTTACTCATCCTTTTCTTCCAATATTTTCTCATAGACTTAATTTGCTTGAGCAAAGATAATAACTTTGAAATCTTTTTTTTGTAATGATAACACTTTGATATTTGATTTTTATCCACTTCAATAATTAAATTTTCGTCTGCAGACAAAATAAGATGTTTTCAAAAATGGAAACCTAACGTTTCATATACGTTTTGTCTTTCTTCCTTTTCTGCTTATTATTTTCTTTCCTTTTCATTCAATATGGCGAAATGTCAAATTTATTAAAGAAAGACGGTGCAGGGATGTTATGAGATGTATTGGGACTAGTTCCGAAAAAACAGAGTTTAAGGGTGAATGTACATGCTTACAAATCAATCATTTGGCGTTTTTCTTTTTTGCCTCTGAGCAGATCAACGATGTGTCAAGACAAAGGTCTGAGCAGATCATATTCAAAGTCCTCTGATATAAAAAAAAGGAAAAAGACGAATTGTAATTATGTGTGCTGCATTGTTGGGTTTACTGCACTATTGTTTTGACTTGTGAAGGGGATTGACCTGGTTCATTTGAGTTGTTTAAGTTTCTTAATAGAATCATGAAAGAAAAATATGCCTTCTAAACTGTATAGAAAAAAAATCAAAGTTAATATAATTGTAATTTATAATATTAAAAACGTCCAATGAAGGTATGTTTATTTGTAAAATAATAATGAAAAAAAAAATCGTTTTGAGTTAAATAATAATAATAAGATGAAAACCAAACTGTTATACTGTAAAAGAAATTGTTATACTGCAAAAAAAAGAAAAAAAAACTGATTTACGAAAGAAATATATGTTTATATGTATGACTATGTATCTTAAAAATGTATCTGTATGAAAAAAATATATTGTCAGATAATTTAATAAATTTTTTTGGGGACCAAAAACTTCTTTCGCGGGGAGGTGTTACATAATGAAATTCTCCTTGGTAAGAATTGTTAAGCACTCTTGCTGTTTGTAAAGCAAACACCAATCGTGCTGTTATTAATTATTGAAAAAGAGAACTTAACAAAATTCTTTCCAGCATGATCTCTTTTCAGAGACCAAGCTAGAGAAATGTTTGATCGTAGATCGTAAGTTAAGATCGTAATCATTAGTTTTGTCCACTAAGGTCTATTTGCTAGTTTGTGAAGCCTATTGAGTCAGTCGACTGTTAGTAAGTAAGCAGATGTGTTTAAAAGCAATTTAATAAAAAAAGTAATTGTTAAGTAATAAACTAAATAAATAGTGTTTCATTTCTCGGATGCAAATGAATAACTTAAATATATATATATAAAAGTGAACTTTAATCTTTACCGGTTATCATTTTAACATTTCATTCTTTAAGAATGTTCATTTATAATTATTCTCTAAACTACCAAGAACCAGCGAGTTCAAAATAGGCAAATACTATTTCCCTCCGTGTGTCCAAAACCAATTTGAGTTTACCCTCCATCAATATTCTTATTCGTTATTTTTAAAAGTGTCCTCCCGAAATAAAACACGACTTCTTCTAAACAGGAACAATTTTTATTTAATGAAATTTAATTTAATTTTCACATCAAACATTTTAAGAAAATTTTCTTGAAACAAAATCAAAATGTAAAGTAGAAAAATTCAAAGTAATAAACAATCTGAAAGCGTATTTTCAACACCCCCTCTCGCTTCAGATGGTTTTGATTGGTTGTCTGATCGAATTCCTAAGAAATTTGAAAATTTTTGAAAAACATCTTTCGAAAGTGGTTTTGTCAAAATGTCAGCTCTCATTTCATTTGACGGACAGTATTTCAGTTGTATGATTTTCTTCTCCCGAAGATCTCTAATATGATGATGGCAAATATCAATATGTTTGGTTCGAGCTCCACATTTGTCGGATTCAATTAGCCGAATGCATCCTTGATTGTCTTCGTATATAGTTGTGGGCTGATTAATATTTACCTTCATTTCTGTTAAAAGTCTTCGCAGCCAAATAAGTTCTCGACTTGCATGTGATGCCGCTACATACTCCGCTTCGGTTGATGACATAGCAACTGAGGTCTGTTTTCGGCTTGACCAAGCTATGCTGCTTCCCGCGAATTGGAATACATATCCACTCGTAGATTTTCTATCTCTCGAATCACCAGCCCAGTCGGCATCCACATAACAAACCAAAGTTCTTTCTTCATTTGATTGGAGCCATAAAGATTTCTCAACAGTAGTTGCAAGGTATCGCATGACTCTTTTCACAGCTTTCCAGTCACTTTCAGTTGGTGACTCAATTCGTCTGCTCAGAAGATTGACAGCTAATGACACATCTGGTCTTGAAACGGTTGCAATATAGAGTAATGACCCAATAGCTTGACGGTATGAGTTATTATTTGGTAGCATGGGACTTGTTTCTTCATTTGCACTCAGGAAACCCGTTTCAATTGATGTTAAAACTGGTTTTGATTCTTCAAGGTTGTAGGTTCTTATCAACTGTTTAATCTTGGCTTTTTGGCTAAGTTTGAACGAGCCATCTTTATCCCGCTGGATCTCTATGCCGAGATAATGTTTTGCTTCTCCCAAGTCTTTCATTTTTACATGCTTTTGAAGTTCTTTGTAAATGGTATTTATTAGTTCTTCAGAACATCCAGCCACCAGAATGTCATCGACATACATCAACATGAATGTGGTTTGATGGTTGCTCTCTTGTCTTGAAAACAAACATGGATCAGCTGTCGATGCCTTGAATCCCATTTCAAGTAAGATCTCTGTCGCTCTTCTGTTCCATTCTCTTGCTGATTGCTTCAAACCATAGATACTCTTATTAAGTCTTAGTACTTTTTCTTCATGACCTAATATCTTGAACCCTGGAGGTTGGTCCATGAATATTTCTTCACTCAGGCTTGCATTCAAATAAGCATTTTTCACATCAAAATGTCGTACATGTAAACATCTCAAATGTGCAATCACAAGAAGAGCGCGAATTGTTTCATGTTTAACCACTGGTGCAAAGGTCTCATCGTAGTCTTCACCATATTTTTGGGAAAATCCTCTTGCTACCAGACGTGCTTTATAAGTACTTACGCTTCCGTCTACGTTCGGTTTGGCTTTAAATACCCATTTACAGCTCACTGTTCTTCTTCCTGGTGGGAGATCTGTAAGGGTCCAAACTTGAAGTTCCATCATTGAATTAATTTCTTCTTGAGCAGCTTCAGTCCATTTGCGTTTTTCAGAAAGTGGTAAATTTAATACTTCTTCCCAGGATTCTGGTTCTTTCGAAACATCACCAAGTGCTTTGTAAGATAGAAATACGGGTGGAACGCCTTTATTTGAGCGGTTTGACCTCCGAACTTCTTGATTTTTAGTCTGGTCTTCATTTTCTTCACCATCTTGGATTAATAATTGTTCTTCAACAAGAGGTTCATCTGCTTGAGATTCTTGATCTTCAAGGGGCTTATTAAACGAGATCTTTTCTTCTGTTCCCAATCTCATTGAAACGTATTCAGAATTATTTTCCAGAGGAGTTACTTCCGTGGGTAGCTTTGAATTCTTGGGTTCATTTTCAATAATTCTTAAGGATCTTGATATCCAAACTCTATTGGATCTTGGATCAAGTACACGGTAACCTTTTGAATTGAGATCGTATCCAACCAGAACTCCTTCTTCAGCTTTGTCATCCACTCTAATGTGGCTCAAATCAGGTTTCTCTCCAGTAAACAACTCAACTGGAGTCTTCTCGAGACTGCTACTGGGTAACCTATTCTGCAAATAGGCTGCTGTTAACACGGCTTCTCCCCAGAAACGATTTGGTAGATTGGCATCAAGTAGCATACACTTCGCTGCTTCGGTTAGGGTTCGGTTCTTGCGTTCTGCCACACCGTTTTGTTGTGGTGTGTATGGAACAGTGTACTGATGGTGTATGCCTTCTTTCTTCAAGAATTGTTCCAAGTCCTTTGACACATATTCTTTTCCATTGTCGGATCGCAGAATGACCGGTTTTCTACCAAACCAGTTAAACATAGTTGCGATATAGCCCTTTATAGCACTGGCTACTTCGTCTTTCGATTTCAGCAAATGCACCACTGTATAATGAGAGAAATCGTCAATTAAAGTTAAAAAATATCGGTTACCTCTAGGAGTTGATGTCTGCATAGGGCCACACAGATCAGAATGGATTATTCGTAAAGGTTGCTTTTCCCTATTTTGTCTCACTGGGAACTTAGACTGCGAGAGCTTGCCCTTAATACAATGCTCACAGATGATATTCTCCGAGCACTTCTTCAGATTAATACCAGTTGCAAGATCTTCCTTCACAAGCCTCTCGATAGCAACTGGATCTCTATGGCCAAGTCGACGATGCCATTGATGTATGCACGATGAATTATCAGCTTTACATGACAGCTCAATAGATTTTTCAGTTTCCAGCTTGTAAAGACTGTCACTTCTCTTCGCTTGTGCAACCACTCTTGATCCATTGTAGATTTGGCAAACATTTTCTTCAAAAACAATTCTATGCCCTTGATTGGCTATTCGTTGTACCGAAAGTAAACCTCCATCCAGCTCAGGAACATACAAGACTTCCCTTAGAAGTATCTTCTGAACGTCACCATTTGGTACTAGGCAATTCAACCAGCCACATCCGATTCCTGAAGACATCACTGAAGACCCATTGGCAAGATATATATTTGTGTTGTCATCTCGGATCTTATCAAAGAAATTCTTATCGTTGGTCATATGAATTGTAGCTCCAGAGTCGATGTACAAACCACCACGCTCAACTCTGACCTCATCACACACTTCAAATGAGAGAAAATCTTTATTGGAGATGCTATCATTCGATGTTGATGCTACAGATGACTTGGCATGCTTTCCTTTTTGTAAAGTTGACTTGTATTTGTAACAATCTGCTTTAACGTGTCCGAATTTGTTGCAATAAAAGCAAGTTCTTCCTTCATTGGCAAGCGGCTTCTTCTGTTTTGTAAGCTTCGGATTTCTTCGTTGGTTTGACCACATAGCAACTTCTTCTTCGTTGTGCTCACTGTTTTCAAAACGCCTTTGGTATTCGTCCAACATCTTACCAGTAACATACTCAATTGTTAAGTCAGTTTCATCCCGACCTTCGAGTGCAGTAACCAGTCCAGAATAAGATTCTGGTAGACTAACTAACAAAACAGCAACAACTTCGTCTTCTTCCAAAGGTTTTCCAGAAGCTTTTAGCAAACCAACAACTCGCAGAATGGCATCTATATGATCACTCATCTTACCACCAGCATAGCGAATACCATATAGTTTTCTTCTCAAATACAGGCGACTTCCAAAAGTTGACCTCTCGTATTTCTTTGAAAAAACTTCCCAAATGCTAAATGCATCTTCCAAATGGGCGATATGCATGAGTTGACCATGCTCAACGCTCAACGTTATATAAGCTTTCGCTTTATTATTTTTCTTAATCCATTCATCATCAATTTCTTCTGGTTTTGGCTTGCTTACCACATCCCAAAGTTCATCTCTTATGAGGACGGCTTGTATCTTCGTCTTCCAGAAAATGTAGTTTCCTCCATTCAGCAAAGAAACATTCGCTTTAAGATCCATTATGTAATCTTGAAAAATTTTGTGAAAATCGTTTAAATTGATTTACATATAAGCCACGACTGGGCCCATAACCTTTTAAAAGTGTCCTCCCGAAATAAAACACGACTTCTTCTAAACAGGAACAATTTTTATTTAATGAAATTTAATTTAATTTTCACATCAAACATTTTAAGAAAATTTTCTTGAAACAAAATCAAAATGTAAAGTAGAAAAATTCAAAGTAATAAACAATCTGAAAGCGTATTTTCAACAGTTATTTATTTGGTTAACAAAAAAGATAAACAGTTGACGTAAGTCGCTTAGATTTATGTTCTTTCAAAGCTTTGATTTTAGTCAGTGTACCATAGTTTCTCGCTTGATGTTTTTTGATTTCGTAGTTGCTGTCGTATTGGGTGAGAATACGAAAGCTAAATGATTAAGTGCTACAATTATCTCAGACTGGCATGAAAAACGAATAAAATATTCAAAATAACGCAAAAAAAGCTAATAGCGAAAGAACCAACAAATAAAACCAAATGCCTTCATCGATGCCATAAATCAATAAAAATCCCTATTCCTTAGCTATGTCTATTATTTTGTTTTATATAATATTTATTTTTAGGTTAAGGTTGCTACTTGTGTTTGCTATTTGATGTTGTCAGATACACAGAAGACGGTTAATTCAGGATGTTGTATATGAAGCAGGGGCCTGTAACGGATTCATAAGAAAACTCAATTATAAACTATATGGTCAATTCAAGTGGCCATTGAGGAAAAAAATTTCTAATGAGTGCCTTTAGACTTTGCCGAACCATATTATGGTACAAAACCAAAAAATCTTTAAAAAAATGTTAGTTTTTTGTTTGTTTTCAACTTTAAAGTCGCTTATTTCTGGAGTGCACTTGCTTAGCATTTCTATTTGCCTTCGATGAAAAAAAGCTTCGTCTGAACCACTGATCAACATGAGATGAACTCAATAACAAAAAACGTTTCTTCGCTTTATTTACTTTATAATAATATCACTAATAGTCGATGAACTTATGTTAATACGAAGAAATTAAGAAGTGAACAAGTCTCTGTTCTTATTGATTTGTTCTACTACTTTAGAAGTAGAATTTGTTCAGTTTATCTGTGGTTCAGAGTTTACCGTCGATCATTCAAATACGCCCTTTTAAGTACAAAAAAGTAGAATCATACGACCCAGCTGCGCATCTAATTTAAATGTACACAAATATTGTTATTCTGACTTGAACTTTGAGCAAATGTAGGTAGGAACGTGTGACCGAGTCTCAAACTTCCTCTTCCCAGAATCAAAGTATAGAAGGCAACGAAAACTTAAATTATTCCTTAGATATTTGTTGGTTGCTTATCGCGATGGAATACTCAGCATTGACGTGTTAGGGATGCAGATAGGCGCCGAACGACGTGATTTGATAAGATCCCGACTATCCATCGAATATTGTGGTTTCATATTAGTTATATCCCCATGACCTGTGAATAGGATGTTAACAGATGTTTCTTGATTTTATTTCTTTCTTTTCTTTTCTGCAGGATTGTTTGTTCCAGTTAGTTGTTTTTCTAGAAGAAGGCATAAGGTGGCTGTTTCAAAACTTTGAAAGGTCACAGCAGGGAGAAGACTCTTATCAAAAATAAACTTTTACGAAAAAAAAGGACTTGAAGAAAAACAGAAGTAGTTTTTCAATTAGTTTTGTATTTTGTTTGTTGACACTTTACATTTTTGTTGTCTTTTTTTTTCTCTTGGGTATAGTTTAATTAATTAAAATATTATCTCAGAAAAAAAAGAGTATTCAGCGGCGACAGCGGTAATTGTATGTTGATTTGTTTATTTTGTTGATGAGATAAGGTTTAAAATGATTGAGGCTTCAACGGAGGGCGGAAGTGCGAGATGGACTTGTGTTGTTGTTTTTTTTTTTTTTTTGGGTATTAACCCTGCAGTGCACACGTGGGGCCTGACAGGCCCAAGTGAAAATTAAAATACGTATAAAATTGGAACCGTCTTTGGAAATAAAATAATCTTTCATCTACCTTCCTAGAACGTCGATATGTATCCTAGAACACAAAAATAACTGTAATAAGTTCAGTACATTTTCACTAAATAGAGCTTCGGGCCTAATAGGCTCAAGGTATACATTCACGTTACTGTTTTTTTTTATTCTCAGATACAAAAGAGCATATCTTTATTCTGATTTCGGATTATTTTCGTAGGTTTTCTTTATTATTTTATGGATATAAGTGAGAGAAGGTTGTTTTCTTTTTGGGTTCGTTTCGTTTATCTCGTAAACTTGTAAAAGACCATTTGAAGGATCGTGCTTCAAACAATCATTTGCCACTAGAAACTCGTTCAAATGCGAGAAAATTTTCTGGATTGTTGCCTGTTGAAGAAATAGCATTTTCCAATAATGTAAGTACCAGAAAAGATTGTGCATTCTGTACAAAATGAAGGAAGAGTCGATACTTCTGCGACAAATGCGGCAAATGCATTTGCCTCCAACATGCGCACTATTGTTGCCCAACTTGCTCTATTTGATATTACTGTACAAAATATTTATGTTTTATTCTCTGTTTTTATGTTTTAAGATTGATTTTGAATAAATATTATAAACGAATGTATAAAATTTCAGTTTCCTCAATTATTTCTACATTTGCTCATAAAATTGTGTTTACGGGCCTCTCAGGCCCCACGTGTGCAATGGTGTGATTTTTTTTTAGGTGTGCGCTGAAGGTTTAAGGAAAAGACTTGATAAAAGTTTCTTTTTTTTTAATGTGTGTGGCACTTAAGTGGAATTGAATAGATCAGTTTGCTGGCAAACTAATTGTATCTGGTTTCTTTTTTTTCATAATAATCGATTGAGTTATACATATTTGTGAAAAAATATATAAGACAGGTGGCAGAGTTTAAAAGAAAATGAAATGCTCAAAAGAACTTTAATTAAAAAAGTGTTCATAAACTTTCATCATTAATATTCATTTCATCTACGCGAAAGAACAACATTAAAGAAAAAATCCTTCTGCCAAATGATGTCTATCTGGAGCTGAAACAAGCGCACTTTGGACTGGAGTTCCTTGCTTCATTTCTCCTTTAATAGGCAACATCAGTGCTTATCTCAGTTGTGGGGAAATTCAGCGAATAAGCTCATTAATTTGTATGTACATTGTGAGGAAAGTTCAATAGTTTTTTAAGTTTTTTAGTTAGTATTTGAGTTGTAAGAAATTCAAATAGGCAATAACGTTTAAAACTTACACATTTAGGTATAATATTAGTAAGGACTATTATTTACTAGCCAACCCCGCAAACCTCGTCTCACCTGCCTTCTGATGAACTCCAAACTAAAAACTAAACAAAGATTTTTTCAAAATGCCATGTGATTGACTTGAATACAATTGAAATAGAGCACGATATAATTTTTTCCAAACTTCACAACTAATTTTCCTTTAATTTTCATTAAATCACTCGATAAAATTATAATTTTCGTAGACAGACATTTTAAAAATTCTCGTTATCCGGAGTTTTCCGATTTTTTCACTAAAATATTTGTTCCGTTCAAAAAGCAATTTCTGAACCATTGCACGTGAAAACAATTACAAAAGTATATTTTTCGACCACCATTTTATTGTTTCCATTTGCCAACTTCCCCGTAAATTTTTCCCATATTTTTTTCCCACATAAACCATGACTCGACTTAGCTATGCCTACAGTCAAAATTTTATTAAAATGCGATGGCCGGCCTAAAAGTCTTTACTGGACTGGACATACAAACAAATCAACATGTACCTACATCCATTTTATTGTTTATACTAATCTTAATTTTATCTCGTTGCACCACAGTTAAGCGCCTTTAGATAAGCTCCGAAATGATTTTATAAGACAAATTTTTTCCAATTTCAATAAAAATGTCCACGACTGGGTCGCACGAACTCACTCCATGTATTCACAAAAAACAAAAATATCTTAAGAAATTGCTGACTTTTTAAATTTAAAATGAAATCCTTGGAGCGGTTGTTTTTTTAAAATGAGTTTTTTATATACAAAGTTTTCCAAAAATGTCCTTAAAATAATATAATATTCGTCTTACATTTCAATTTCAATTTTTAATACTTTATTTATTTATTTATTTATATATTTATTTCGAAATAATAGCCCAATGAGATAGATCTCTTTGAAGGGCAGTATACATACAATAATACTTATCCGTTTATGAGATACATTGTTTTCAAAAAAAAAAAGGATTTTAACAATATTATTTCAAATCCCCATCAAAAATTTTCCATTTTTCCATTTGAAAACGAATGAACCAACAACTCCGTGTAATTTTCTAGTTGAAAACCACTGAGTTTTCCAAGTTTTACAACATCAAGGACTTTTTATTTTTCCATTCGATGAGCCGCATTTCCTTGCAAAAATTTGATATGCGGTTTTCAAATTGTATCTTGCTTTTCAGGAGTATTACATCATGAATTTGCTATTTTTCCATTTAAAAACCAACAATGGATTGGATCAGTTGCATCTCAAATTCAATGCCTTAGATTTTCAGTCTTTAAAGTCTTCGTGCTTCTCCTAATTTTTCTTATTTTATATTAGCAATGTTTTATTCATTTATTTTTTTTTCATTTGAAAACAAATGTTCTTCAAATTCCATGCAAAAACTTGATTTAAGGTCGATCTTCGATCTTTGCTTTGTTTTTCCTGTTTTCCCACTCTTCCGTATGGCTTTTCCATTTTTTTTTTTCATCAGTTAATACTATTAACTTTTTTAACCATGGAAACTTCATAAATATCTGTTGGGCCGTTTTGAGGTCTGTACTTGTGAGTGTGAATATAGTCAATAACTTTTGGGAAGATATTGTGTGATTTAAGGAAAGAAATAAAACACGTCTGTAGTCATAGAGAGTTGAGATAAAAGTTATATTATACAAATAATAAATAGTAAGCATTGCCAAAAAGGAAATAAGTAACAAGTAAACAAGTAACAAGCTATAGTTGTCTGGTGACACTGACGATAATGAACAAACAAACTACAAATACCACACACAAACAAACATTCATCTTTATTATATAAATGGAAATTGTTTAAAAAATATAATAATTTTTTCATTTGGGAGATAGCATTGGCTTAGTTCTTTTTTTAAATTATCCAACAGCCAAAAATTTAGTCACTTCCAAATTTCAAAAAGTGAAAAGCTAGGTGCCGTGAACGAAGGCCATATATGAACTAACGACATAATGGCTTTAATTCTCATTCAAATGTGAATTAACGCCATAATCCGATTATGGCCTAAATACACATTGGAATGAGAACTAAAGTAATATGGCGTTAGTTCATTTTAAGAAGTGGCCCAAGTACTCATTTCAATGTGAATTAAAGCCACTCGCAGCAATCAAAATAATTTTAATATGATATTGGAACATAATGTAGGTAGGTAAATATATGGTTTAACGAAAAAAGGATGAACGCTCTATTAGTTAAGGGGGCGTAAACACAAATATTTTAAACACGGGTTACTATAAATCAAATATAAGATCCAATAGTCCCACATTTGCCTTATATTTTTTCGTCACGCTCATAACTTAAAAATTTTGGAAAAATTTCTTTGTTATTTATACTTTCGCGGTCCCCTCAGTTTTTGGCTCCAGAATCGAAAATAATCCGTTTTCGATGATATTTCTTAAATCTTCGTTTTTTCGGCGGAGTTATGCACAAATTTACGACGGTGGAAAACAAATGAAATCGTTTAATTGTTGATAAATCTGCCCTATCGAGGTATTTTTTGGAGCGGACAATTTTCCGCAACGCAATTATAGTCTGAGGTTTAATTTGTATTCGAGCTAAATGTCATCGGACAAAAATATGGCAACGCATTATTTGACATGCGATGGCTTACAATTTTTTTATTGAGATATGCAAAAGAAATAAGGTTATCGATTAAGACATGTCACTTCTCATATATGTGTTATTTAGGCCCATTTGCTGATACTCTTCTTAAATCTGTGCCATAACTAACTACAACTTATATTCTAAGTATAACATAATTTATTTTTGGTTGTTAGAAAACTTTTATGTTTCACTTTACTAAGTAACACATAAAATGAAACGCATCTAACTTCGATTCGATGTTAAATGTCAAACAAACTTCAAACTGTGTAAAAGTATGTGCTTTATTCTAAAAACGGTAAACTGAGTTCGGTTTTCGGTCTTGTGAAAAAAAAACAAAAAACAAAAATTGTGTTGATTATGGCTGAAAAGAAAAGGATGAGAAATCCAAATTTTTCTTTAAAAGAAAAGCGAACGCTATTAGAATGTGCTTTCCATGAGAAAAACATCATCGAAAATAAAAAAACCGATGGAGTAACTTCGAAAGAAAAAGAAGCAGCTTGGGAGAGAATAACGGCGAACTTCAATTCCCATTCGGATTCGGCATGCTATAGAACAATTGAAGCCCTAAAAAAATTTTACCAGGGATATAAAAAAGAGCTATCTACAATTAAAATCGAGCTTGCTAAGCTTCAATATGACACACAAAAAGAGGAAGCGACCCAAAAAAAATATTCGAACTCTATTGAACATGATTTAAGAAAACGATCTTTGGAATTGGACATAGAAATAAAAACGGAATTTCTCAAAAAAATCAGAAGTGATTCGTTCAGGATTTGTGAAACGTGTTATGTCCTTAAGGATTTGGGAAACCTAAATCCCTAATTATAAAGTTGACAAAAAAAGAAGTCTTAATTCGTTAATAAAGTTCCTGAGTTAAAACGTGTAATTTCAAGGAAATATACCTAATGCATGTTTTTAAAATTTTTATTTTGTTCCATGAACTTTTATTTTGTTTTATGAATGAAAAATGTTTTGTTTAATGGAAGAATTTTGTATATTATATGTTTTTTGTTTTTGTGATACAATTAAGTTGTTGTATTAATAAAAGTTAAGTTTGAATTAAACTTTTTTATTTCATTTTGTGGTTTTCAACGCTTCTATAGCCTTCTGAAATAGTTGTTTATCAGGTCTTTGCGTTTTTGCAACCCTCCGCTTGTTGAAATATATGAAGTATTAGTGCGTGAAATCTGCCCTGAGTTTATTGCGTCCTGAAGGTTTTTTGGGTCAAAATCTATGCTTTCAGGAGGTTCTAATGACACGCCATTATATCGAAGTATGTTGTGCAAAACACACGTTGCCACAATAATTGTAAATGTCGTTTTTAAATGTAGACGACAGCCGTATGCCAGTACAGGGAAACGTCTTTTCAATATTCCGAAAGTCTTTTCTATAGGCCCTCTTGTTAGTATCTGAGACTCATTATAAAGTTGCTCTGCCGCGTTAAGGGGACTGAGTAATGGTGTCATCAAATACGTTTTTTGTGGATAAGCGGAATCACCTGTGTTGAGGTTTACTGAATGTAGTATGAAATCATTACAAATGAAATTCCTTACCCAGAATAACGCAGTCTGTAAAATCTGTACCTTCCATTTTTGCTCTTATTTTGCTGCTATTAAAAATTGTTGCATCATGAGCAGAACCTGGCCATCTTGCAACAACATCAGTAAAAACCATCTTTGCAGTACATACTCCTTGCACATTTATTGAAAAATAGCTTTTTCTATTCCTGAATATTTCCGCGTCGGATCCACCTGATGAGACAAATTTGGATTTCGTGTAAAATGAAACCATATTTTATTTTACCTGGAGACTAGATTTTAATATGTGTCCCGTCAACAGCGCCAATAACAGAAGGAAAAGATGCTATATCAAAAAAATCCCTCTTGACCTGTGCAATTTCTGAAGTTGTAGATGGAAATTTAATATATTTTCTATATAGCCTTGCAATTTCTGTGGCAACTCTTGAAACAATTCTTGAAGCAGTGAAAACATGCATCCCTCCAAAGTCAGCAATACTTAAAAGATGATTGCCTGTAGCAAAGAATCGTAGAGCCACCAACAGCTGGTTTATGGGTGCAATTGAATTATTTCTAGAATACGAATAATTTTAATGAACAATTTGTTAAACAAGTTGTGTATCATACCTGTTATAAGGGCGTTCTAATCCTTTATCGATTTGTTCTAACACATGCATAGTCATATTTTTAGTCAAACGAAATCTTTTGTAAAAGGCCAATTCATCAAAACTAAAAAAATACTCATTTCTATCGTAAACTTGTCGGGGAACACCAACTTCAATCAGTTCAAGAACCTCGACATCATCTTCCAATAAATCGATCAATTCAAAATTCATGTTTGTTTACTTTTATTTCACTTCGAAAAAAGAATCAATTACTTCTTGCAAAAAATGTTTTCAATATCTTGTCATCAAAGAACATAACCTCATAAATCTACTAAGAACAACTTAAGAACTTTATGCCCTACTATTTCTTCCCCATAAGATAAGTTTCACTTAGCTTCATTTATGTCAAACTTTGAATTTGGTGCAAACCATTAAGTAGGACTTAGTTACTTATGTGGAACTTAAATAGTTATGAGTCGTATCAGCAAACGGGCCTTATTGAAATAAATTTTGAAATTAATGAACTTTAGTCACGATAAAGTTTTTTTTTTTTACTTTCTTACACCAATGCAACTTAATAATAAGCAATAAAACACACGATAACATTTCGATTTAATATATTTAAAATCGATGAAAATCGATAAGTCTTAAGAGGGCCATCACTAATTTGTAATGTCAAATTCGGTTTTGTTTTTCAAAAGCTGAACTTAATTTCCTTATTTCAAAAGGACAAAACAAATTGTCCTTGCTCTTGCTGGTAGCTAACTTATGCTGGAGCTAAATATGACATGCCTTCTGTGGCCACTGAAATGGTTGGCTATCAATACAAACGATTGTACGAGCATGTATCGACAGGAATTTACGAATGCAATTCAAGGTATGTCTTGGATTTTTTTGGGCTCCATAAAAGAACAAATTTCAGCTTTATTTAGATGTAAATGCAAAGCTAATTACGTAAATCGTGTTGTCCAGCAGCCTCTGCAATCGAAATTACAAGTTTTCAAAACATCGAGGTCAATTCCATACTTTTCCTAACTGGCAAGGAACGGTTCAAAGGAGCAAGCATCGAAATGCAGCAGATTGAATTTCCAGCATATACGAATGGCCAAATTTTCATAATGGTGTAGCGGCTGGTTTGAGAATCTCCTAATGCAATTGATTTTTTTTTTTTTTTATAATAAACGCGCACCCAAGGGGTTTTTTCATTACCCTTTATATGCCAAGAGCACAGTGCGAGCATTAGGGAAAGGATAGGGGATGTAAAAGGAGATGCCGGTGAACATTGGTTTTGAATTCTTGAACATTACAATGACTGGGGAAGACAGAGTGTGGAAGAGAGTTCCACATTCGCGTAGTACGGCTAAAGAATGATTCTCTGTACTTCACAGTTTGTCCGAAGTTGGGCTCAAGGGTGAACTGATGGGCATTCCTGGAGGCGCGGGTATTACGGTTGAATGTCTTAAGGGGAGGAATGCAACTGGCTATTTCACTAGAGCATATACCGTTGAAGTATCGGTAAAACAGGGTGAGACATGAGACATTACGACGATGTTCTAGAGATGTAAATGACTCAACGATGGTATTGTCACCAATCATTTTGAATGCTCTTTTTTGGATACTGTCCAGAACACTTAAGTACGTCACTGGAGCACCAGCCCAGACGTGAGAATTGTACTCAAGCTTAGGACGTATGTAGGTTTTGTAGATGGTAGCCAGATCAGAAGGGGAAACAAATTTCTTGCATCGCCTTAAGAAACCTAAACATTTTGCGGCATTTTTGGCGACATCGCATATGTGCTCGTTCCACAAAAGGTGGTCAGTGATGCACATACCGAGAATCTCGAGATGCTCGGTCTCATTGATGCAAGTGCCACTCATGGATAATGGCAAGGGGGTATGTCACGCTTCGACGATACAAGACAGCATTGAGTTTTCGAAGCATTAAACTCTACACGATTTTGTACTCCCCATTGTACAATGCTGTTTAAGTCAGAGTTTAATGAGCTTATCATATTTTGCCGTTGCAGTTCCACATCCGAAGAGGAAGGGTGTGAGTCTGGAAACGAATATGAAAAGCTAAGGGTACTATCGTCAGCGAAACAATTAATTGGATTAGAAGTAACTGACAAGAGATCATTAATGAAAATGAGGAAGAGGGTCGGAGACAAAACGGAGCCCTGGGGCACACCAGCATTTATATTGTGGGTTTCAGACTTGAAACCGTCCAATACAACTTGTATTGAACGGTTCGAAAGAAAGTTTCTTATCCAACGAAGAAGGGATTCATCGATACCGAAAGCACGCATTTTCGATAAAAGAGCAAGATGCCAGACTTTATCAAATGCCTTAGAAATATCAAGTGCAACAATCTTACTTTCTCCAAAACGATGTAAAGATTTGTTCCACTGTTCGGTGAGATAAACCATCAGATCACCAGTGGACCTGTTGCTGCGAAAGCCGTACTGCCGGTCATTAAGAAGCTTTCGGTCTTCGAGATATTTCTTGAGCTGATAGTTTATCAGCGTTTCCATGACCTTAGAAAGAAGGGACGTAAGTGCAATCGGACGATAATTGGATGGAGAAGAAGATTCGCCTTTTTTTGGGATTGGCTGGACAAATGCTGTTTTCCAACTGCTCGGAACGAGCCCAGAAGAATAGGATATATGGAAAAGCTTACGCAAGGGTTTTGCCAGAGTGGAAGAACACCTCTTCAGAACAATAGCGGGGATACCATCCGGACCAGCGGATTTATGTATGTTAAGAAATTTTAAGACTCTCGCCACAGCACGAGTGCGGAAGAAGATTTGTCCCATGGAATCATTGACGCGCTCAATAACTGGAGCTGGAGGAGTCATGACACTCTCTGGCAGCGAAGAGTTGGAGGCGAACTGCCTTGCAAAAAGGTTAGCTTTCGCGAGAGAGCTAACAACTGGAGTGCCATTGTCAACGAGCGTAGGGACCGAGGAAGAAGAAGAATTCTTCATATTTTTTTACAAATGACCAAAAATTTTTACTGCCTTTGGGACATTGCAGAATTTTTTGCCTTAATTTTTGGTCATGCAAAAACTTGGTCCGTCGAATATGGGCATTGCAGGCCTTCCTGGCTTGTTTAAACTTGTTCCGGTTTTTCTCAGTTGGGTTGGCTCTAAAACACCGGAACTTTACTTCTTTTTCCCTGATAACCTCTTTACAGTTTGAATCAAACCATGACTTTTCTTTGGGTTTAATGCTTTTAACCCTATTCAGGATAAAAGTTGGCTTTCTCGTATTGCCATACGGTTCTCTTCGGAGCTCTTTCTCTAACTGGATTAGTTTGACACGAGAAATTTGCAGATATAATACTATGGTCTGATCTGCCTAGAGGCGTTAATACACAGATAGTGTATTTATCAGGGTCGGACGTAAGGAACAAGTCAAGAGTATTTTCCGCTTGGCCATCAATGTCCGATATTCGAGTGGGCTCAGTGACAAGCTGAGTAAGGTGGTTCCTTCGGGTGTTGTCGGGCCCGAATGGAGAAGCCACGAAGAATTGTGTACATTGAAATCGCCCGTAATAACGATTTCAGTGTGAGGATACAAGGATGCAATTCTGTGTATGGAGTCAGACAGAGCGTCAAATTCATGAGAAGTTGAAGCTCTGCCCAGGTTTGGGCTTCGATAGAGAAAACAGTAGTGAATGATGTGCTTATTGACGGAGAATTTAAATCATATAAAATTAAAAAAAAAGAGTTGGAGCAACGTCCATATTGAGGCAAGAACTGATAAGCTACATCATTCCTAATGTAAACGGCGAGACCATGGTGGGGAAAGAATAATGGCACTAAGCTATACCCATGAATGAGAAATTCAGTAGGATCGGAATTCTCACCTACTTGGGTCTCGCTTAGCGCCAAAACAGCTGGCCTGTTAGATACAGTGTGGATGTATGTAGCCAGAAAATTTATTCGAAGCCCGCGAATATTACAATAATCGACTCTGAAGTCTTCAGTCATTGCAATATAAAAAAAATAAAAACCAAAACAGACGAAAATCTAAGAGAAATTACCCTATGAACAAAAGGTATCTTTTCGAAACAGCGCCCCGTTAGTGTTATGCCTTAACGGTGACGTGAATCGATCCGACCCTGGAATTCAAATTGTAATTTCTCTATTCATCTATTGTTGCAGACTCACCATATACATACATACATTGCGTGAGCAAAAAAAAAACAACTCATTGCAATGATGCATATGGTAAGTCATGCAACTGTCGAGATCAGGAGGAAGAAAGAAGAAAGGAAGGTACTCACTCACTTGTGCTGTGTTTGGCTATTTTTTTTTGTTTTTTGTTGAGTGCTGCGTTGTTTTTTTGTTGTTTTTTATTTCAATTTTGCTTCAATTGTTGTTTTAGGTATTTTTGTGCGTTGGTTTTTTTTGCTATTGTAACCAGGCACGTAGCCAGAGGGGGGGCTAGAGGGGCTCAAGCTCCTCCCGAAATGATTTTAAAAAAAATATTTGAACAAAAGTTTGTATATTCTCTTATTAGTTCTTCACTACTTATGTAACCACATCGTAACCAGTTCAAAAAATGCAACCTATATAATATTTATTTTAATATTTATTTGTTCCAAAAACATCTTTATATTGACAACGATACATTAAGATATAAATCTTTTATAGCATCAAGAAAACGAAATTAATGAACAATTATAATAACAGTAATGCAAAATAAACAAAAAAGAAAATAGATAGATAGAAAGATAGATTAGTTAATATAAAACAAGCAAAATTAAAATGATTTAATAACAATAATTTAAACTAAGCAAAAAAAAGATTATAAAAATTAGTTATTAGTGAAATGTAAAAACAATTTTCTCTTGAAGGTTATAGGTGAGGCTGTTCTTTGCAGTTCGTAAGGAATTAGGTTCCACAAGCGAACTGCAGATATATAAAAGGAACGTTCAGATATGGTGTGTGAAAAACGTGGAAGGATAAACATTAATCCTCTTTGGGATTGGGAAAATTGAAGCTTTTCACTTAAGTAGGCAGGGCATCTATTGTGAACAACATCATGGAATCTAATGAGAAGTCTATACTTAAGATACGAGTTGAGATTCATCCCAACTAGAGTATTTTGGAGATGTGATAAGAAACCTAAACATTTTGCGGCATTTTTGGCGACATCGCATATGTGCTCGTTCCACAAAAGGTGGTCAGTGATGCACATACCGAGAATCTCGAGATGCTCGGTCTCATTGATGCAAGTGCCACTCATGGATAATGGCAAGGGGGTATGTCACGCTTCGACGATACAAGACAGCATTGAGTTTTCGAAGCATTAAACTCTACACGATTTTGTACTCCCCATTGTACAATGCTGTTTAAGTCAGAGTTTAATGAGCTTATCATATTTTGCCGTTGCAGTTCCACATCCGAAGAGGAAGGGTGTGAGTCTGGAAACGAATATGAAAAGCTAAGGGTACTATCGTCAGCGAAACAATTAATTGGATTAGAAGTAACTGACAAGAGATCATTAATGAAAATGAGGAAGAGGGTCGGAGACAAAACGGAGCCCTGGGGCACACCAGCATTTATATTGTGGGTTTCAGACTTGAAACCGTCCAATACAACTTGTATTGAACGGTTCGAAAGAAAGTTTCTTATCCAACGAAGAAGGGATTCATCGATACCGAAAGCACGCATTTTCGATAAAAGAGCAAGATGCCAGACTTTATCAAATGCCTTAGAAATATCAAGTGCAACAATCTTACTTTCTCCAAAACGATGTAAAGATTTGTTCCACTGTTCGGTGAGATAAACCATCAGATCACCAGTGGACCTGTTGCTGCGAAAGCCGTACTGCCGGTCATTAAGAAGCTTTCGGTCTTCGAGATATTTCTTGAGCTGATAGTTTATCAGCGTTTCCATGACCTTAGAAAGAAGGGACGTAAGTGCAATCGGACGATAATTGGATGGAGAAGAAGATTCGCCTTTTTTTGGGATTGGCTGGACAAATGCTGTTTTCCAACTGCTCGGAACGAGCCCAGAAGAATAGGATATATGGAAAAGCTTACGCAAGGGTTTTGCCAGAGTGGAAGAACACCTCTTCAGAACAATAGCGGGGATACCATCCGGACCAGCGGATTTATGTATGTTAAGAAATTTTAAGACTCTCGCCACAGCACGAGTGCGGAAGAAGATTTGTCCCATGGAATCATTGACGCGCTCAATAACTGGAGCTGGAGGAGTCATGACACTCTCTGGCAGCGAAGAGTTGGAGGCGAACTGCCTTACAAATAAATATTTATTTTAATATTTATTTGTTCCAAAAACATCTTTATATTGACAACGATACATTAAGATATAAATCTTTTATAGCATCAAGAAAACGAAATTAATGAACAATTATAATAACAGTAATGCAAAATAAACAAAAAAGAAAATAGATAGATAGAAAGATAGATTAGTTAATATAAAACAAGCAAAATTAAAATGATTTAATAACAATAATTTAAACTAAGCAAAAAAAAGATTATAAAAATTAGTTATTAGTGAAATGTAAAAACAATTTTCTCTTGAAGGTTATAGGTGAGGCTGTTCTTTGCAGTTCGTAAGGAATTAGGTTCCACAAGCGAACTGCAGATATATAAAAGGAACGTTCAGATATGGTGTGTGAAAAACGTGGAAGGATAAACATTAATCCTCTTTGGGATTGGGAAAATTGAAGCTTTTCACTTAAGTAGGCAGGGCATCTATTGTGAACAACATCATGGAATCTAATGAGAAGTCTATACTTAAGATACGAGTTGAGATTCATCCCAACTAGAGTATTTTGGAGATGTGATACACTAGTAAATCGAGGAATATTATGGAAAAAACGAATGCAGTCATTAAAAGCAACATTTAACTTACGTCTGCACTCACAGTCAAGGACTGGGAATACTGTACAGTTAAAAGAAAAGTAAGGCATAACTAAAGTCTTTATAAGGTACTTTTTCATAGAAGGCGGGAACAAGCTTGAAGAACATCTCAAGGATCGCAGTCTAGCATAAATTAGTCTGATAGAATTAGATATTGCATTACAACAGCTCAAGTTACTATTAATTCTGAACCCTAAATATTTAACATCATTGACAAAAGGAATACATTCATTTCCTATTACCACCGAGGGAAATTGTTCATAATTAAGTTTATTCCTTGAACATAAAAGGGCCACAGATTTAGTAGGGTTAAGTTTCATGCAATTGTCGTTTGACCACATTCGAATCTCGTTTAAGTCTTCGTTTAACCTCGCAATACAATCATCCATCAGGCCAATTGGGCGGCAAATGTATAGAACAACATCATCCGCATATAGATGAATTTGGCAGTTATGAATAACACTAGGTATATCATTAATAAATAGTGAAAACAAAAGTGGGCCCAGAACAGAGCCCTGAGGTACACCAGTTTTAACTGAAATTGGATTGGAGGAACCCGACTCAGTTTTTATATATTGCACTCTATTAAACAAAAAGTTGGACAAAAGCTTCAACGATGTGTTTGAGAATTTATACATTCTTTTGAGTTTACAGAGCAGGATTGAGTGATCGATGCAGTCAAACGCTTTTGAAAAATCAAGCAAAACCATAACGCCAAAATTATCAGAATCTAAAGCAGAACGTAAGTCAGATGTCACCTTAATTACAGCAGACTCGCAGCTATGTTTGCTTCGAAAGCCCGATTGGAATTTTGTCAGCAAATTATTAGCATTTAAGAATCCTTGTATTTGATCATGAATCACTTTTTCAAAGGCTTTGCACAAGAAAGAAAGAATACTTATAGGCCTATAATCAGAGGGGTTTGAGGGGTTGGATTTTTTAGGTACAGGTATGATACTTGCACTTTTCCATACATCAGGAAACTTACTGCTATAAAGGCAAAAGTTAAAAATGTGAAGAAGATAATTCATGACTAAAGGCAAAATCAATTTTAAAAACTTAGGAGAAATTTCGTCAGGTCCGATAGAATTGGATTTGACTGAGAAAATTGATTTGAGTAACTCATTAGCACTTATGCAATTAAACGAAAAAGAATGTTCATTTTCAGGAACATTAAACAGATCTTGAGGGATAGTTGAACTAACAAAAGGTGGGACTAACACATCAGACATTACTTGTGGACTAAACGGACACTTTTGTTCATTTTTGTTGTCTATCACACCCATGTTTTTTAGGTTTTTCCATAAATCCCTGGAGGTGAGTGATGGGTCAATCTTTTTCATTAAATACTCGCGCTTGCATTTTCGTATGTGAGAACTAACTTTGTTGCGTGAATATTTATATTGAGCTTTATGATATGTAGTTGGATTATTTTTGTATCTCCTGTAAAATCGCTCTCGTTCCCGAATCATTTCTTTTAAACTATTGTTAAACCAAGGACAGCCAGAAGTTTTTATTTCTTTGGATACAATTGGGATGTAGTTGTCATATAGTGTAGTCACTAAGGTGTTAAAAAGCGAAACCTTCGTATTCACATCAGCTGAGTAGTAAATCCTGTCCCATTCTAAAAACCTAAAGTTTGACTCTAGATTTTCATAGTCAAAGCTACGGTATGACCTAAAAGTAACTGTACGAGGGATGTTAGCCCTATAAACATCAAATTGATAGGAACAGAATATAAAATCATGAATGAAGTCGGAAGTAGGGCGTATCTGATCAACTCCCATAATTCTGTGTTTAGAACTAGTCAGAAACATATCTAATAACGAAGGGTTAGAGTCAGATTTGAAACAAGTAGGCCAACGGTCATTAACAACAGACAGACACCATACATCACAAAAATGTTTGAATAATCTCGTTACGCTATTGTCAAGTAAAAAATTAACGTTAAAATCACCCCCAATCAAAATATTACTGTATTTCGTATTCAGTCTAGTTAATGTTTCATCTAATTCATGCAGATTTTCTTCCCTAAACATATTAGGTGGACTATAAACAACTACAAGTAAACATTTCTCAACAGCATTTTTAATTTCGACACAAATGAAGTCAATTTTATTCCCAGTTGACCTGTACACAGTTTTTGTGGGTATATTTTCTCGAACAAACACACAAACACCGCCTCCAATCCTATCCCTGCGATCATTTCTGTGCATGCTAAAACCAGGCAAGAAAACTGTAGAGTTCAGTACATTCTCGTTTAACCAAGATTCTGTGACCATGATAACGTCCACATTAGATGCACTAAAGATTTGATAAAATATGGAATATTTTGAACGTAAGCTTTCAGCGTTAAGACAACAAACATTGAGACCATTAAACGCCCCACACATCACGTTTAGAACGCTCCTAATAATATCAGGGTCTCCACCAAATACCATTTAAATAAATAAATAAACAAAAAGTTAAAACAGCCACTACCATCAACCAAAAAGAGAAAACCTTACATACGACTAAAATTAAATTAAAGTATTCAAATAAAAAACAAATAAATAATATATCTAAAGTATAAGGATGAATAAATGATTTAGAAAAATGTACACAAAAATATTTCATATTGTATAAGACATATTAATTAAAACTTCGCTTAAGAAATTCAATAATAAGAAACAACAGTAACTTAACATCAAGAATCATCAATAACATCAGCAGCGACAGCACCAGCATCATTATTTTCAATATTTGCATTTGCAGGCAAACGACCAGAGCCATTAGTGATAGAGTTACTCGAGGCAGCATAATTAACAGTGTCGGTTGTATCGAATTGTGACCGAAACACCTCAAAAGAGTTTAAGCTTGTGATACATAGAGGCTTTTGGTTTACGTCATTAGTTTGTCTGACGTAGATTCTCCCCCGCCTAGTAAAAACAGCATGCAATAAACCGTTCTTTCTTAACTCATTCGCTTTCCGAAAAAGAGTATGGTTGTTTTTAGTAAGGCTTTCATACACACGAACAAATTTATTTCCCACGTAGCCGAGGTCAGTTAGTGTTACAGCTCGAGAGTGGAGTTTATAGTAAGCATTCACACTAGTCAAAACATTAATTTTGTCTTGCTCGTGAGGAAGTTTTATGATTATTGCGCTAGTTGTTGAAGATTTTCTCGGTTTAGTGCGTATTATTCGAATCGGTTTCGGAGGTGAATAATTAATTAAAGTGCAAAATCGTTCAAAAATAGTGTCCAGGTTTTCATTAGTTTGAATTGGGACACCATGGAGAACGACGTCACCAGATATATTATGACGTGCGAGTGCATCAATTTGTAATTTTAAAAGAGTGTTGTCTTTCTCTAATACCTGCGCTTTAACTAAAGTGAGCTCTTCTTCATGGCTATCAAGTCTGCATCCCTGTTGCTCTAGTGCATCAAAACGTTTGTCCAGATTAAAAACAGAGTGATTAAGAGAGCTGAGTCTTTGATTAAATGTATTTTCCATTTTGTCAAAATTATTTTTAAACTCAAGCTCAATGTCTTTAACATGCAAATCCAGAGTTTTATGTTTTTCAGTTAGCGATTGGATTGTCTCGTCAATCTTTTTTACTTTGCAATCAAAATCAAGTTCCATATTATTGATCCGTAATGATAAATTCTCAAACATGTTGTTGATTTCGGTTTTTAACTGTGAAATGATTGTTTTAGTGAGTGAATCAAGACGAGACTCGATTTTGTTCCATAAAACAGTTGGAGACGAAGCTGTAACAGGAGATCCAGAGCAAGAAGGTGAGATGAAAGCGCTTCTCTCAGTCGCTGATCTGAGTTTAAGTTGTTGTTCATTTTTCTTGGAAGCTGACATTTCCAGACAAATGAGAAATAATGATTTTGCTTATTCACAGATATGTAAAATTTAATATTTTTAAATGTTATTTAAACAAGCACTGATTTTGACTTTTCACTTGTAAATGCTTTAGTTGAATAGTGTTTTTCTTTATATAAAAATCAAATGCAATTTATCTTACTAATTTAGTCTATATAACAAGAAATTGAAAAACTTTAGCGGAGTTAAAATAAAGCAACCTTAGTACATGCTTGCTCACTGTGTGTTGTATGCGTCTGTATATAAGCCCAGATATCCAAAACAAAATCTTGGATATATGCTCTGATATTGTCACCAGAAAAATATCTAACCGGGTTATAATATCGAGTTGTTTTAGCATTCTGGCTGATGAAACAATGGATGTTTCTGGCACTGAGCAACTTTCAATATGTGTCCGATATGTTGACTGCTGTACAGAGCCCACGAAAAGTATGCTTCGGAAAAATTTTGTAGGTTTTATTCCGACGTTTTGGACAAAACGTCACGATAGACGCATATAATTTCGAGGTAGTAAGGGACTTTGTATACCTTGGCTCCGCTATCAATACGGACAACGACATCAGCGCCGAGATCAGACGAAGATTAACTCTTGCTAATCGCTGTTTCTTCGGGCTAAGAAAGCAATTGAGTAGTAAAGCCCTCTCCCGAAAAACTAAGGTGACGCTCTATAAGACCCTCATCATCCCCGTCCTGCTATATGGTGCATGGACCTTGTCAAAAACGGATGAGAACGCACTTGGCCGTTTTGAGAGAAAGATTCTACGTAAGATCTATGGTCCTGTCTGCATAAAGGGTGAATGGAGGAGAAGATTTAACGACGAACTGTACGGGCTGTACAGCGGAACTGACTTAGCTAAAAGAGTGAAGGTCCAAAGACTCAGATGGCTCGGTCACGTGGAGAGGATGGACACCAATACTCCGGCCCGTAAAGTCTTCGAATCCACCCCAGAGGGAAGACGCAGTAGAGGAAGACTAAGGCTCAGGTGGCGCGCGCAAGTTGAACACGACCTCAACCAACTCGGCGTGCGAAACTAGAGACAGCTAGCTAGGGACCGAGCTGGCTGGAGAGGTTTGTTGGTTGAGGTCCAAGTCCACCCCGGACTGTAGCGCCACCTTAAGTAAGTAAGTAAAGTAAGTAAGGATCCCTCTTCCGATGTTCTGAAACTGCTAGATATATGTGACAAGACCTACTTCAGGAGCATAAGCTACTTGCTTACAATTTTGGCCACACTACCAGTTACAACAGCTATCGTTGAAAGAACCTTTTCAACGATGAAAAGGATCAAAACAGTATCCCGAAGCGTTATGGGCCATCCAAGACTAAGCGCACTTGCAATGCTGTCTGTTCACTCAGGTATTGATAGGGATCCAGATGAAGTGATCGACATTATGTCTAAAAAAAAGACAAGGCGTTTATTGCTGTAAAAATCCAAACTATTTATTTAATTAAATAAAAAAAATACAAGCAAAAATAAAACATTTACATTATGTAGTTTTTTTTTAAATTTTTGTATAAAGAATTACTTCTTCGAAATTGAACAAGCTACCCCCCCCCCCCCCCCCCCGAACCGAAATCCTGGCTACGGGCCTGATTGTAACTGTTTTTCTAATTATTATTTTGTATGGCTATTTTGTTTTTGTGCTTTCTATTTTATTGTTGGATTTGATAGGTTGTTTTTTTTTTATTGCTATTGTTTTTTTTTATTGGGTTATTTTATTTGATTGTTTCTTATTATTGATATTTTATTGTTGCTTTTTGTAAAAAAAAATTATTTCAGGACAGATTACGACGCCACGAGACAAGGACGACACACAACACAGGGGGACCTTCCCCAACGAGATCACACTGACAACTGACAATTGATGTAGATTCAACTTGGATTGTTTAAACGAAAAGGCCCCGATCGAAGTGTTAACCGACCATGCTGGTTTCCTGATGGCTGAGAAGCCAGTGCCAATAGTTCATTTGTTAAGTGTTCAAAAAAGTAGAATAAAAATTGATTTTAAAGATAGTGTAGGCATTTAACTTTACTACGTTTCTGTTGCTTTTTTTTCTCTATTTAACAATTCGTGTCTATCGGTGACTATGTATTCATTCATTTTGTGAAGTAATCACTTTCTCTGATGTCTTTTGGATGTTCGCCTTCAGCAATTTGCACCATCCACAAGAATTTGTTGATATCGCGAACAAATCTCATATATCTATGAGATAACGAATAACCGACTTATTCTCCTTTTGGTACATCCGCACACTTTCAAGAATCAACACGAAAGGATGTTCAATTATGTGTTTGCCGTGTAGGGAATAACGCAAACGAGCATGTTTGGCAAACAATTCCGCAAACAATTTTCGGCGGACAAATCGGAAACCAAATTGTCAAAAATTAAGAAAAATAAAGCTAATCATCGCACCACATTGTTACTCATCGTACTGCGTCGGAAGAATACCTCGAAGCAAAATTTGTCCGAAACGTACGAAATCGGACAAAATTCCGCTCCGAAAAATACCTCGATAGGGCAGAATGTTTTGCAAAGTAATCGAATGAAGTTGCTTTCTAAACGAATAAAAAAATCAATACAAAAAAAATGAAATTTTTTTTGGCAAACAGAGAAACAATTTGGGGTGTGAAAATAAAAAAAATTCGGCTCGCTCCGCGCGAATTTTTTTATTTTCACACCCCAAATTGTTTCTCTGTTTGCCAAAAAAAATTTCGGCTCTTAGAACGCGATTTTTTTTATTACTTCAGAGTCTAGAAAACTAGTTTTCCGAACGAAGCACCTACGATCACCTAATTATTAGGTGTAGCACAATTTTCAAATCTCAGTGAGATTCCTTGAAATTAATATTGTTAACTCATGATTACGTTCAAATGACTGACCAAGAAAACGGATCAACACATTTTTTTCTTTCAGAAATTTTAAAAGAAAATATCAGCACTCGCTGAGAGTGAGATCTCTTGTTCCATTTTAGAAATATCTGAGGTCCCTGAGATCTCGATGAGATTTTGTTAGGTAATTACTTGCTATGCTAACTTTGCTTCAAAGCTCAAAGCATGTTATGGCATCAGTTCTCATTTGAATGTGAACTTACCCCATATGGCGTAAGTTCTCATTCAAGTGATGGCTTTAGTTCTCATTCGACTGTGAATTAAGGCCATAATCGGATTATGGCGTTAGTTCATATGGCCTTCGTTCACGGCACCGCAGAGAACACACATTACAAACTTATGTAAAAAACTGTCAAACCAAGCAGAAAACCATTCTTGATATTATCTGGTAAATCCATACACAAAGGCTTTAATTCAAAGGTCATCACTTGAAAGGGAACTTACGCCATATGGGGTAAGTTCACATTCAAATGAGAACTGATGCCATAAAATGCTTGAGCTTTGAAGCAAAGTTTAGCAGCAAGTAATAACCTAACAATCTCATCGAGATCTCAGCTGGACCTCAGATATTTCTAAAATGGAACAAGAGATCTCTCCCTTAGCGAGCGCTGATATTTTCTTCCGAAATAAAAAAAAAATTGTGGATCCGTTTTCTTGGTCAGCCATTTGAACGTGATCATGTGTTAACAATATTAATTTCAAAGAATTTCAATGAGATTTGAAAATTGTGTTCCACCAAATAATTTTCGTAGATGCTTCGTTCGGAAAACTAGTTTTCTAGACTCTGAAGTAATAAAAAAATCCCGTACTAAGAGTCGAATTTTTTTTTTGGCAAACAGAAACAATTTGGGGTGTGGAAATAAAAAAATTTTCGCGATTTTTTTTATTTTCACACCCCAAACTGTTTCTCTGTTTGCCAAAAAAAAAATTCGGATCGCTTCGCTCGCCTTCCAGTACTGCAGTACATATACCTACGCGATTTTTCGATTACTTTCAAAGTCCAGAAAATTAATTTTCTACGAAAATATTGAAAAACTTACTCATTCTGAAATTCTATAGAAATACTAGCTGACCCGGCAGACTTTGTACTGCCTCAATCAATGAATAACAGACCTAAAAATTTGTACCCCGCTACCACACAATTCCTACCCGCTATCTGCAACTCAAAGCTACCCTACTAACCTCTACCTGGTACCCCTTTATCAGCTACCCCACTACCCGCTACCCGCTATACCTCTGTCCATAGACACATAACATAATCTGGTAAAAATTATAAATATACTTTACAATACGAACAGTTAAAATTTTCACTACCTACGGTGAAATGATCTTAAATATTCAGTGTTTTTATATTATAACTAGCTGGCCCGGCAAACGTTGTTTTGCCATATGAATTATTTCTAGAGTATGAAAATATATAATATTCATCTCGAGCGTGTGCGTATGAGGTATTTCAGTGGAAGAGGCATGGAGCGCTGTGAACCATGACGGAATGTAAAAATAACAACACATCAAATAATAATTCATTTAATTTATTATTACTATTCTAATTATATTTACAACGAATTCGGAAAATATAAGTCACCAATATTAATCTCTCAGTGCAATGGAATGTACAATATTTTTTGTCGGAGGAGTATGACCACTAAAACTGTGACAGAAGAATTTTATATATTAGATGTACAAACAAAACAATAATAATAATCGACGAAATTTTCATGAAAACTCATTAAGAAGTGGCTCTTAAAATGTAGGGGTAGGTGGTAGGAAGTTGAAAATTATAATAAAAAAAACTGCCCAAAAGTTGCGAAAACAAAATGTGTGGATGAGCCATCCTTAACAATTAGCGGTATAAAAAATAGATATCAACCGATTCTCATACCTACTGAATACACACCTAAAATTTCATCAAAATCGGTCAAGCCGTTTTAGAGGAGTATGACCACTAAAACTGTGACAGAAGAATTTCATATATTAGATGTACAAACAAAACAATAATAATAATCGACGAAATTTTCATGAAAACTCATTAAGAAGTGGCTCTTAAAAAGTAGGGGTAGGTGGTAGGAAGTTGAAAATTAAGGATTCAATGTATTTCTTAATGCCGCACCATACAAAAATTATAATAAAAAAACTGCCCAAAAGTTGCGAAAACAAAATGTGTGGATGAGCCATCCTTAACAATTAGCGGTATAAAAAATAAATATCAACCGATTCTCATACCTACTGAATACACACCTAAAATTTTATCAAAATCGGTCAAGCCGTTTCGGAGGAGTATGACCACTAAAACTGTGACAGAAGAATTTTATATATTAGATGAAAAATCAACATATTTGTATTTATTTTTTTTATAATACAACTTCATTCGATTACTTTGCAGAACATTATCAACAATAAAATTTTTCATTTTTCTTCCATCCTCGTAATAGGTTGGGAGCCCCCATACAAGAAATTTCCGTCATCGCGCCCACTAAAATTTTTAATGAGGAATAAAAGATAAAGTTAAGACGAATAAGATTCGCTTGGTCGGCGTAAATTTAGTAAGCCGGAAAGGCCGCGCATACCTGTTGCAATTTGATGAATGACGGTGAAATGTCTCCATCATCACGGATTCTATTTCTGTTTCTTTCATTACACGCGTCCTTATGTTAGATGTAGAAATACCTTGGTTTGCTTGCTTTCAAGCTGCCAAAAGTACCGCACAAACAAGGCTTTATTATGGCCTAAAGTACTGTATTTTTATTAAAAACTATAGTAGTTTCGTTTATAAAAAATCTGGTTTGCGCAATACTTTCGGCAGCTTGAAAGCAAAAAAACCAAGGTATTTATACATCTTACACTAGGACGCGTGCAATGAAAGAAACAAAAATAGAATCCGTCATGATGGGGACATTTCACCACATTGCAACAGGTATGCGCGGCCTTTCCGGCTAACTCAATTCACGCCGACCAAGCGCAGTTGCCCGTAGCTTAGTTGGTAAGTGCGTTGTCTGCTAAGCAGAACGTCGTTGGTTCGAGTCCTACTCAGGCCAAGTTTTTATTTCATCTTTCACGGGCACTGCCTCTTGCGAAGACCTGACTAATCTTCCAAGAGTATCCATCTGTCATGAAAAAGTGCTTCTCAACTCTGCCAACTCAGAGAATTGTTGATGAGAGTAAGCCACTTAGGTCTTGGCTCTTCAAGAGCTGAAGCTTCACTCTATTTATTTTATTTCAAGCGAATCTTATTCGTCTTGGCTTTAACTTTTATTCCTCATTAAAAATTTTAGTGGACGCGATGACAGGAATTTCTTGTATGGTGGCTCCTGGGCTATAAATTTGTTCATAACTCCGCCGTTAAAACAAAGATTTAAAAAATATCATCGAAATCGGATGACCTTCGATTCTGCAGAAAAAAAAGAGGGGACCGCGAAATTATAAAATAGGTGTGTTTTTTTGGCAAAGCTATCCGTATCCACAGTAGAAGATTACATGTATTACAAAAACAACACGATACTGCCGATAAAAGTAGAAGTAGAATCATACTGCGGATAGAATTTAGAAAAATTCAATAATCGTCTTTAAAATGATAGCAGCGGATGCGTTTTTTTGGTAAATCCTACTGCACTGCGGATAGATTTGCCAAAAAAACACACCTAATAACAAAGAAATTTTTCCAAAATTTGCAAGTTATAAGCCTGATGAAAAAAGTTAAGAATAAGGCAAATGTGTGACTATTGATTTTTCAATTTGTTTAATATATTTGTGTTTAACGCCCACTTAACTAGGTTAGGTTAGGTTTAGGGGCTGACAGTTGATGTCATTACCGTCACACTTAGATCAATACAGATCCATTGTGATACCCGCGAGTATTGCTACTCAAGCTAATAAGAAAAACCTATGTGTTCAGTTAGTCAAGCCATTTAGAGGCTTTGACGAAGTTCAGGATGCTAGTACCTGGCGTACTAGAGAGTTCCTCTAAATCCTCAAAGAAAAAGCTGCCAAGCATTTTCTTCCTTTGATGAGAAAGTGCGGGACAGTGACACAGAAAGTGCGAAGTATCTTCATGCACCTCCTCGTCTCCGCATCCTCTGCATAGATCATCTGAACTGATTCGCATCTTCTTCATATGATAACCTAACAGATTATGTCCAGTGATTATGCTTACAAGAGATCGAAGTGATCCCTTGTGTAGCTGCATAATTTTTTCTGTTCTTTGTTTGTTAAAACAGGGCCAGATCTTTCTTGTTGTGCCGCAGGTGTCAAGAAGGTTCCACCTTTCATCGGTCTTGATAGTTATTCTTTTTGAGATTTCCTGTTTTAAATAACAGGTAGGGGTGCTAACTAGCTGAGCTTGGCTTACGTCAAGCATTGACCCTAATCTTGCTAATTCATCGGCTTTCTCATTGCCTAGTATATCGCTGTGGCCCGGGACCCAGCAGAGTCTAATGTTGTGCTGTGCGCCAAGAACCTTAAGCTCTTCGCGGCAGCATGAAACAAGCTTTGATTTTACCTCAGTTGCAGTAATCGCTTTTATTGCCGCTTGGCTATCAATGTAAAAGGTGATATCAGCTCGTGGTATCGCCATCATTGATACCTTTTTAGCAGCTGTTGTCACTGCCAGGACCTCCGCTTGGAAGACGCTACTGTAGTCTGGAAGCCTAAGCGAGGCGGCTAACTTGAGAGATTCGGAATAGAAGCCTGCTCCTACACCAGTGTCCATTTTAGAGCCATCAGTATAGATAGCTATTGACGACTCACTGGAGTACGGTATATTATCTATCCATTCCTCTCTGCTTGGGAAGGCAGTCTGGAATGGTTTGTGAAAAACAAGCTCTGGTGTTTTATAGTCCGTTGTAGTACTATGACCCATAACCTTATCGAGGATCTGGGCATGTCCTATGGAACTATTTTTCCAGATTTTAGTTTGACTAAGTCTCAGGGCACTTTTGGCCGCAGATTCTTGAACAAAGAGGTCTAGGGGGATAAGATCGAGTATAACTTCCAATCCCGCAGTTGGAGTGGATCTCATTGCCCCCGTAATGCCAGTGCACGCCAGTCTTTGAACTTTTGTCAAAGTTTTCAGGTTCGTGCTCTTTTCTAAAGCTTTCCACCATACCAAATTACCGTAGGTCAGTATTGGTCTAATTATTGCCGAATACATCCATCTGATAATTTTTGGGTTTGGTCCCCAGGTTTTCCCGAAAATTCTATTGCAGGAGTAAAAGGCTGTCGATGCCTTTTTGAATCTATCTTTGGTGTTCAAGCCCCAGTTTAGTTTTTTATCCAAGATTACACCGAGATATTTTGCGTGATCGGAGATCTTAAGAGGGCAGCCTTCAATTGAAGGCATTTTAAAATCAGGTATTTTACGTTTGTTAGTAAATAGCACTAGTTCTGTTTTAGCTGGATTGACCGTCAGCCCACAGTTCTTAGTCCATTTGCTTACCAACGAGAGGGCGTATTCCGTTTGTTCACTGATAGTGGGTAGGAACCTGCCAGTCGCTAGTAATGCAAGATCATCAGCGTAGGCTACTATCCTTACTCCACTTGATTTCAATTTAGAGAGTATGCCGTTCATGACAAGAACCCAGAGTAGCGGTGAGAGAACTCCACCCTGAGGGGTGCCCCTGGATGTGGTTACTCTCACCCTTTCCTCCGCTAGTTCAGAGTTAATCTGTCTCTTTCTGAGCATACACATTATCCACTGCGTTATTGCCTTTTCGACTTTATGGTCGTCCAAGGCTTGCTTCACTGTTTCGTTCTTCACGTTATTGAAGGCTCCCTCAATATCCAAGAACGTTGCAAGGGTGTATTCCTTGTCATTCAGTGATTTTTCTATGACGCTGACAACACTGTGCAATGCCGTTTCAACGCTTTTTCCTTTAATGTACGCATGTTGAAATTCCGATATACAGTCCGGTTTCAGGGTGCTTCGGATGTGTATATCAATTAGCCTTTCAAACGTTTTCAAAATAAACGATGTTAGACTAATGGGTCTAAAGTCTTTGGCCTCCGTATGGCTAGGTTTACCAGCCTTAGGGATGAAAACTACCTTTACCTCACGCCACGATAAGGGAACATACCCCCATTTAAGGCTATTATTGAAAATGCCAGCTAGGTGTGGGATGATAAGGTTTATGCTCTTCTGAAGCATCATAGGGAAGATTCCGTCTAGACCAGGGGATTTGTACGGGGAAAAGGAGTGAATGGCCCATTTTATCCTTTCTTCCGTTATAATATCCGATGGTACTAGAGTTTCTGCATGAGACTCTGATTCTGGACTGCGGATATCAGCTACGCAGCCAGGAAAATGAGTATTCACAAGGAGTTCAAGTGTTTCGCGACCGGATTCAGTCCAGCTGCCTGTAGGTTTTTTAAGAGAACCGAGAGTGACTGAATCCTTGGTCAGATTTTTCCTGAGTCTTGCCGATTCATTTGTGCTTTCTATTTCGTCGCAAAAGGCCCTCCATGAGCTACGTTTTGCTCGTTGTGTTTCGGCCTTAAACATACGATGACTGGTCTTATAATGTTCCCAGTCAGCTTCTTTCCTAGTTCTTTTTGCAACGTTGAAAAGTCTTCTAGTTTCTTTTCTTAAGTTGCCTAATTCAGTTGTCCACCAGGGTGGTTTTTTCCTACCTTTTCCCATATGATTGATGGGACAGCTTTTTTCTAAAGCGTTGTTCAGAACAACTCTGAGTTTTTCTGACGCAAGATCTATGTCGGAAGGGTCTTGAATTAAAAGTGAGTCCGGGTTTTGAATTCCCTGTCCTACTTCTCTACAGAATACATTCCAGTTTGTTTTCCTGAAATTCCTGAAGGGTTTTGGAGTTGCTACTTCATTTTGTATCAAGAAGCCTATCAGTTTATGGTCTGAGAATGATTCCTCTTTAAGAACATTCCATTGATCTATTACTATTGTGCTTGAGTTATTGGTTAGGGTAACGTCAAGCACTTCTTTTCTATTTTTAGTTACAAACGTGGGTTCTTTGCCCCTGTTTGCAATTAGAAGATTTTGGTCTAGTATAAATTCAAAAAGAGACTCACCTCTGTTGTTGATATCGGTACTACCCCATTGGGTATGATGTGAGTTAGCATCACAACCTAGTACCACGTCCCATCTTTCAGAGGCAGCTTTCTCCACAAGCTGGCTTGTGATGTTAGCGGGAGGTCCTTCTGTTCCGTCATGTGGCATATAGCACGATGTCAGGATCAGTGGTGGGAGTCCCTCCCTTTCAAGCTTGACAGCACACTGGTCTGGATCGCTGTAATTTGCTAAAAGAAAGAGATTAAACTTCTTCCTGGCTAAAATACAGGATCTAATATTACTATTTGCTACTTGTGTGGCTTTGTATAGTATAAAGTCTGATGCATGTAGTCCTCTAATTCTGCCACCTGAAATCCAGGGTTCTTGAATCAGGGCAATGTCTATTTGTCTACTTCCCAAGATGTAGACAAGATTGGAGCTGGCGGCTTTACTGTGTTGAAGATTTATTTGTATCAATTTCATATTCAAATTACATTAAAGGCCCGCCCGCCTTACTTACTTGTTTTGTCTTATTGGTTATAAGCCGCAGTTTGCACCTGTTTATGCCGATGCGCACTTTGTAGCCAATTTTCCTCAGAAGGGGTATAGATTTGTGGCTGAGTTGCACCACCACTTCTGTACCTTCCTCCGTTCTTTCTCCCATCTCTATTACCTTCCAGCTTTGGCTTAGCTGTTCTGTATTTAGAGATTGAAGATATCTCTCTACGCGATCTCGGGGTATCGCAGGACCTTTGATAGTCATCTTGGCCTTGGGTTTGACGAAGTCGCTGATTTCGCTCACTCCGATTAAGCGTAGATCAGCGTTGGGCCAGGGAGCTACCGTTCTTTTGACGAAGTCCTGCAGAAAAGCGAGAGTATTTTCGTCCTCGCACGTCAAGACTTTGAACCCATGGATGGTTCTGAGGTTCCCAAAGAGTGGTGGTGGCCTGCTGTTAACAATGGCATCGTTAACCTCATCCAGGATCCTCATTTCTAGTAATTGCCATTGGTCTTCTGAGAGTTTTCTTGAGGGATTTCCGAAATCCGCAATGGCGAATTTGCGCGCCTCTAACGTCTCATCTGTAGCCAATGTCTTTTTCCTTTTCTGCAGGGGTGATCTTTTCGTGGGCGAAATTGTGTCATCCTGCCTAGTTCTCTTGGACGTTTTTGCCACTGAATCAGGGTCCAGGGGAGGCACATGGCCCACCATCTCCTTCTCCTTCAACAGGTTCCTAGTCCATATATTTTTGTTTTTGTTTGTCGATGTCAGAGTCAGTGTCTTAAGGTTTCGTGTAGCGTTTTCGAGCACTATCTTATCCCTTGCCGTTAAGGAGTTTGGATCTTTGTTAGATAGGCGTCGAATTGTCCGTTCCGTGTTTCGTATCCTCCTTTGTAGTTATTGTCCTCGGTGAGAGTTTTGGTCGTTTTCTTCTCGATCACCGTTTTTGTTGTCCTCGAGCTTTCCCTAGTTTCGTCCAGGACACCGCTGCTTGACGAAGGTGAAGGGGTTATGTTAGAGCTGCATTCGGGCACATGGCCCTTTGTACTGCTTTCACAAGCAACTTCCAGATTCGATTCACTCGAGACCGTCTTACCATCTTCCAAGCCCGTTGTTGCACATGGCCCCGTACTGGATTTGGCGGATGTAGACGGCCCACTTAACTAATAGAGCGTTCATCCTTTTTTAGTTAATCTATATATTTACCTACATATGTACCTGCTTATATCATACTAGCTGACCCTGCAGACTTCGTACTGCTTCAATCGATAAATAAGCTCTAGGCTTTGGTATCCCCCTACTACTCTGCCCGCTACCCTCCAAACCGTTAACCAAATACCCTCTACCCGCTACTCGCTTTGCGCTACCTTAGTAACCACTATGATTGTCCCCCTTCTTTGCTGATTTTCACGTTAGATTGGCCCAAAAATTTGATTTAACTCAGGCCATATCTAAAGTGAAAATTTTATAAAAATGCATTGAGGAATGCAGCTCTAATTATATGCAAAAACTTGATTTAAGGTCTTGGAGTTCTTCGTGCTCTCGCAGAGTTTTCCAAGTTCCCAATCAAAAATTTTCCATTTTTCCATTTGAAAATCAATGCACTTACAATTACATGCAATTTTCCTTTGAAAACAAAGAGTTTTCTCAGTTTCTCATAAAGAACTCTCTCATTTCCATTCAAAAACCTACTTTGAAATCTTCCAGTTTTCCATTTGTAAACCAATGCACCTACAATTAGATGCAATTTTCCCTTTGAAAACCAATGAGTTTTCCAAGTTTTTCCTCGAGAACTTTCTATTGTCCATTCGAAAACCCATTTTTAAATTTTCCAGTTTTCCATTTGATAACCAATGCACCTACAATTACATTCAATTTTCCCTTTGAAAACCAATGAGTTTTCCGAGTTTTTCATAAAGAACTTTCTATTCTCCATTCGAAAACACGTTTTGAAATCTTGCAGTTTTCCATTTGAAAACCAATGCACCTACAATTAGATGCAATTTTCCCTTTGAAAACCAATGAGTTTTCCGAGTTTTTCATCCAGAACTTTCTATTTTCCATTCTAAAATTTTCCAGTTTTGGATTTGGAAACCAATGAGTTTTCCGAGTTTTTCATAAATAACTTTCTATTCTCCATTCGAAAACCCATTTTGAAATCTTCCAGTTTTCCATTTGAAAACCAATGCACCTGCAATTAAATGCAATTTTAACTTTGAAAAGCAATGAGTTTTCCAAGTTTTTCCTCAAGAACTTTCTATTTTCCATTCGAAAACCCATTTTGAAATTTTCCAGTTTTCTATTTGAAAACCAATGCACCTACAATTACATGCAATTTTCCCTTTGAAAACCAATATTCATAATGCGAAATTATCATGCGCGTAGATTGTGGGAACTTAAATTCATGCCTTTTTAAAATATCGATGTTAAAATTTTCTTTTGCACAGAAAATCGTGCCCAAGAATTCGCGTGTAAACATTGTCTTGGTCCAAAAGTTCAGCCTTAAATATAATAAGGAAGAATGAAAAGGAAATGAAATGAAAATAGAGAGACATTTCAAAAAATTGATGTCGTCTCGCCTGTCACTCTGTCAGTTTCCTGAATTTAAAAACAAAATTTCGGGTAAGAAAATTAAAAATCAATGTTTTTTGTTCCTATTAACTAATTCTTTTCTTTAAAGAATATCCTACTGCACAATCAGTGCATGGGCGAACAGTGTGTCAACATTTATAAAGTAGGGGGAGTGCGGGAGACTTGACCATATGGGAGACATGAGCCACTCTAAATAATTCACTCAAATATAACTCAAATGACTCATGAGTATACCAAATTTTTTCATCCTTCGATGTTCTACTTGCAAACAAAAATTATTCTAAATCCTCAATTTAATCTGGCTGGTGAATGCAAAAATTTGTTTTTTGTCGAAAATAGTAACTTTTTTTTTGTTTTTGTTTTTCAAGATAAAAATTTTATTTAACATGGTAGGTAAAAAAGGTTGACATGTACTCATAAAAAATTTAATCGACTTTGTAAACATTAAAAGTAATATCAAGCTAACTTCTATTTAACAAAATTTATTGATCATTAATTGCGAAAAAACGTGCGTGGGAGACTTGAGCCATTTTCTTAGGGGAGACTTGACCATAGACTGAAGTCTTGCCTCTGTTGTAAAATGTGTTGAAAATGCACGATTTTCATTCTTTTTTTGATATAAACATGCCATGAGCATATTTAGAAAAGAAGGAGCAGCGCAAAGTAGTTTTTTTTGCAAAGTAACTATTGAAAAGTAATTAACATGTTGTGATTTTTATAAGGAATTATAAATACCTTAATTTTTTAGAAAACACGTTTAATACAGATTTTGTGTTCATAAAAATCACCTCAAATATAATGAAAATGAGATTTAACAAGATATGAAGATATGAAGATATGATATGCAAAATAAGTGAGAACAGATTTTTGGCTCAAGTCTCCCGGGAGACTTGAGCCAAAAATCGGTTCTCACTTATTTTGCATTTGGCAAAAAACACTTAGTTGTATATAAAGCTCATGAGGCTAATTTTGAAGTAGATAAATGTACCTTTACAAAGATGTATGCAACATCTGGGGTGAAATGAATATGGACATTTTTATGAACGATTTAACAAAAAGTGGCTCAAGTGCAGGGGCTGATCAAGGGTTTTGACCGCCCTAGGCTAATTCTCTGGACGCGCCCTCTCCAGGTCTTAGAATAAATAAATTGTTTATGACTTCGTCAGCTTTCAATATTTAAAAAAAAACAAGTCTCCAACCGATTGGTATATATAGTATAATATTAATAAGAACAAAAAAATCTTTTCAAAAAAGCAGTTTTCGAAAATATACATTCATACATATTTATTATGAAAACTTATAATTTATTAAAAAATATAAAATTAATTATTGCAAAAATAGTTATTTATGGGTATAGGTAATATTAATAAGAAAAAACTTAAAATGCATTCAAAAAAGTATCACAAAAGTAGGAAGATATAAATTATTAATGAATATAATATAAATAAATAAAAATAAATCAATTAAAAAAAAAGAAAAATAACAAATGGTTAAGAAATAATAATATATTTATTGCAAAAAATAGTTATAAGTTATTAATTAAAAGATAAGAATTCACTCAAAAAATAATTATTTATTTGTTATTTTTTTCTTTATTTTGTTTTCCAAAAAAATAGACATCTATATCTTATATTTACAAAAAATAAAAATTTGTCCAAAAAATTATCATTTATTTATTGCAAAACAATTGTATCAAACATAAATGAAGAAATAACGATTTATTTAAAAAATAATAATTTTTGTCTTACAAAAAATTGGTAGATATAAATTATTCATAAAAAAAATATCAATTCATTTAAAAAAAAAAAACAATAATTCTTCAGGCCAGCAAAGTCTACCATCGACCAAATTTTCACGTTTCGGCAGATCCTGGAAAAAACCTATGAACTCCAAATCGATACCCACCACCTCTTCATCGATTTTAAGGCCGCGTATGACAGCATCTACAGAGACGAACTGTATAAAGCTATGTCTAGCTTTGGCATCCCTGCCAAGCTCGTTCGCTTGTGCAAAATGACGATGGAGAACTCACGCTGCTCTATCAAGCTTGGCAATGAGCTTACGGAATCTTGCGACGTCAAAAAAGTATTGAGAAAAGGTTATGCACTGACCTGCGATTTCTTTAACATCGTTCTTGTGAAGATAGTCCAAAACTCCACCGTCAACACCAGAGGCACTATCTTCCATAAATCTGTTCAACTTCTCGCGTACGCCGACGATATTGATATAATGGGAAGAACATAGCGTGATGTCAATGGCGCCTTTGTGAGAATTGAGACAGAAGCGGCAAAAATGGGTTTAGCGGTAAATGAGGGAAAAACGAAGTTTATGCTGTCTTCGAGAAAGGACACCCAACACCGACGGCTGGGACAGAAAGTCACAATAGACGCATACAACTCCGAGGGAGTAGAGGAGTTTGTCCAGCTATGCTCCGCTATTAACACGGGCAATAACACCAGCGCCGAGATAAGACGAAGAATTACTCTTGCTAATCGCTGTTTCTTTGGGCTAAGAAAACAATTGAGTGGAAAAGCCCTCTCTCGAGCAACTAAGGTAAAACTGTACAACACCCTCATCATCCCTGTCTTGCTATATGGTGCAGAAGCATGGACCCTGACAAAATCGGATGAATGTGCCTTAGGCTGTTTCGAGAGGAAAGTTCTTCGGGTCATCTTTGGCCCCGTGTGCATTGATGGGGAATGGAGAAGGAGATACAATAGCGAACTTTACGGGTTGTACAACGACGTGGACCTATCCAGAAGGGTCAAGGTCCAGAGACTCAGATGGCTCGGTCATTTAGAATGCATGGACACCAATGCTCCGGCCCGGAAAGCCTTCGGCACTATTCCCGAGAAGGAGAGGAAGACCGCGACTCAGGTGGCGCACACGAGTGGAAGAGGACCTCAATCAACTTGGAGTGCAAAACTGGACACAGCTAGGTGGGGACCGAGCTGGCTGGCGGAGACTGTTGGTTGAGGCCCAAGTCCACACCGGACTGTAGCGCCACCTTAAGTAAGTAAGTAAATGGAAATAATACATATTTCACACATTATTAAAAAAATTACAATTAATTCAAAAAATAATAATAATAATAAATACAACAGCGTCATCAGTTTGAGTCAGATCATTGTCTGCATACGACGTGTTTTCCCGACCCGAATCAAAGTTTACAATCTCTGGTTATTTAAAAAGCGTAACCCTGAAGAGGAGCCGCAAACCAACTGAAGAAGATATGTCTTCTTCAAAAAATATTAAATTGGGTAACAATAGTAATTATTGGAACCCACTTCAATGTTTACCAGATACGGACATTACCGATGACACGTGTGCTGTAAACCCAACCCCAAAAAAAATTATAGTGCCTCCTATTAAAGTGTTGCAAAAGAATTCGGAGTTCATTCACAAACTTATGAAAGAATTAAACATTGAAAATTATTCAATTAAAAAAATCTCAATCGGAATCAAAATAATTTGTGATACCATTGAATCATACAATAAGACACTCAGCGGGCTGAAGTCTTTGAGCTGCCAATTTTTTTCACACGATTTATCTAACACCAAAACATTTAAAGTTGTTCTCTTCGGACTCGACGAAATGTCAAGTGAAACATTAAAAAATGAACTCATTGCGATGGGTTTAAAATGTGTAGATATAAAAATGATATCCAAGCGTTATGAACATTACATTGATACATTCTACATTGTTCACTTAGAAAGTGCATCAATTCGTATGAGTGATTTAAGAAAAAAACTTTAAATCGGTTTTTAAAACACAAATTAAATGGGAGTTCCATCGTCGACCAAAAAATGTTATTACACAGTGCAGGAATTGTCAAATGTATGGACATGGTGAGCGTAATTGCAATATTAAAACTTTTTGTTCCAACTGTGCTGGTAATCATAAAACATCAGATTGCCAAGCGACCGATTCAGTGCAATGCGCTAATTGCAATCAAAAACACAAGTCAACTGACAGTAATTGCATCAGCCGAAAGAAATTTTTGGAAATGAAAGAAAAGCTTTCTTCGAAAAACTCTTCGCGATCAGCTCGCTCAAATGTAATGAAAGCTTCTAATCCTAAGCCATTTGAGCTATACTCAATGGAGCAGTTCCCACCTCTAAGAGAGCAGACAAAATCTGCTCGATTTAACAACGGCAACATTGAGAGTGCACCCAAGCAGTGGTCGGGTGTGCAAAGCTTAAACCAAAATTTAAATTCATCAACGAAACCTGTTCCGGCACCCACATCGGCTGATGAAAATGATCTCTTTTCTCTTGAGGAAATGCAATCTCTTTTAATTGAAATGTCAAGCCAGCTTTCAAATTGTAAAAATAAACGTGAGCAATTCAATGTAATCGCACAATTATCTCTTAAGTATTTATATGTTCAATCAAAGTAATGGCAGTAAAACTTAATGTGGTATGTTGGAATGCAAGAGGCATTCGCAATAAGTCTTCTGAATTTTTTTCCTTTATTTGTCAAAATAATGTCGACGTTAGCCTTGTCTGCGAGACTTGGTTAACACCAGAAATAAATTTTTCACACAATATGTATGCATGCTACCGCTTCGACAGACCCGACAGACTGGGTGGTGGTGTTGCATTGCTTATAAAAAAAAATCTCAAACACAAACTATTGCCTAATTTGAATACAAAATTAATTGAAAATGTAGGGATTGAGTTGTTTTTCTCGAACGGTAGGAGTATTTCAATATTCTCTGCTTATTTTCCAGGTGGATCTTCTTCCCCACATAAGAGAATTTACCTTAAACAAGATCTACGTAAATTTATTAACTTACAAGGTAACTATTTAGTTGGCGGTGATTTCAACTGTAGACATAGAAGTTGGGGTTGCCTACGCGCAAACGCGTGGGGCAATGTTCTTCACGAACTCAATACTATTCATCCATTCGAAATTTTATATCCTGGTTCTCCAACGTATTTCCCGTCTAATAGTAAATCAAAACCGTCTACGTTAGATCTTTATTTAACAAATATTCCACAGTTTTTCACTCAACCTATCGCTATAAATGATTTAAGCTCGGATCATCTCCCAGTACTTTCTAGTGTTCTTCAAACACCAGAAAAATCTGAACACTATTTTTTGGATACCAAAAATGCTAACTGGAAGAAATATCGTAGAGCTATTTCCTTAGGTCTTTCCAACCAAACCGACATTTTTGGTACAGTTAGTGACTACTCTGAATTAGACATTTGTACAGAAAAATTAACAACAATTATAGAAAATGCTGTACATCAGTCAATTCCAAAAAAATTAAAGTGTGCCATTAACAACACAAAACTCCCAAGCTACATAATTAATTTAATTAAAACTCGTAATGCTTCAAGAAGATATTGGCAAAGATACAGACTTGACGTTTATCAACAAAATGTAAAGTTTCTTAACGAACAAATTAAAAGAGAGATAAACATATTTCGTAATCAAAGTTGGAATCGCAAGCTGCAGGGTCTTGATAAGTGCAGTAAACCCTTCTGGAACATTGCCAAAATTATGAAAAAAAAGTATACGGTCATTCCTTCTTTAGATAATTTGCAATCCGCTTCATTTACAAACTCCCAAAAAGCCGATATATTTGCTTCGAATTTCCAGAACAATCACCTTGTTTCTAATGGCCTGGGTGACAATGCCACCTCACTAATGGTTGCTGACGCTATTGGAAATTTGAGCACCTCACCATTACAAGTTGACCGTAACAACTTAATCTCATTTGAAATGCTTTGTGATTCGATATCTGATTTACGCACTCGTAAATCTTCTGGCCTAGATAACATTAAAAATCTGTACCTTAAACAGTTACCCAAGCGTGGAATAGAGGCTATTCTATTTATATTCAACTCTTGTATTATGATGCAATATTTTCCCAAAAGTTGGAAAAAAGCAAAGATAATCCCTATTCTTAAGCCTGGAAGCTCTGCAAGTGTATCTTCAAATTACAGACCAATCAGTTTGCTCAGCTCTTTAAGCAAGCTCTTTGAAAAACTAATAAGTGAAAAAATCGAGGAGGTCTTAAATGAAAAAAGTATTTTACTTCCTCAACAATTCGGTTTTCGAAAACAACACAGCACAATTCATCAGGTAGATAGAATCACGCAACAAATTAAAAGTGCATTTGCTGAACAGAAATCTACTGGCTTGGTGTTACTTGATGTTGAAAAAGCCTTCGACTCAGTGTGGCACGATGGTCTATTGTTTAAATTGTTGAGGTTTGGCTTTCCATCGCTCATACGTTGTATCTGTTAATAACAACTTGTCAGCCCAACAGAATATTCCTGCAGGTGTACCACAAGGATCTGTCTTAGGCCCGTTTTTATACAACATTTATACTTCCGATTTTCCCGAACTCCATAACTGTGACATCACTATGTATGCAGATGATACAGGAATCTATTCTTCTGATGTGTTTGGTTCTGTTATTGTAACCAATCTTCAATCAGCGTTGAATACAATATTAATATATTTCCACAAATGGAAAATAAAGGTTAACGCGTCGAAAACGCAAGCTATCTTTTTTTCAAGAAAAAGAAAGACTTGCTTTTATCCTGCTAACTCTCTTAAAATGGAGAACATTGATATTAATTGGAAAGACAGTGCTAAATTTCTGGGTATAACTCTTGATACTAAACTAACTTATAACAAACAAATTGCCAACACTGTGGATAAAGTTAATAAGACCATTAAAATAATGTATCCTATAATAAATAGAAAATCATTGCTTAGTAGAGAAAACAAACTCATAATTTACAAAACAATTTTTCAATCTTTCATGTTGTATGGCTGCCCCGTTTGGGGAAAATGTGCGAAGACTCATATACAAAAATTACAAGTATCACAAAACAAGGTTCTTAAATTACTCCTTAAGCTCCCTTGGCATTTTTCAACGCGTGAACTCCATGAACTGGCTAACATCGACACTATTTCTTTAAGAATCTCAAAACTTTCAACAAGATACTCATTTAATTGTTCATTGTCAGATAACATTCTGATTTCAAATCTTATTAACTAATGTGTTGTATTTATATATTTATTAAATAACTGATTTATTTATTTATTTTTATTATCTATTTATTTATTTACTTATTTATTTATTTATTTATTTATTTATTTATTTATTTATTTATTTATTTATTTATTTATTTATTTATTTATTTATTTATTTATTAATTTATTTATTTATTTAATTTAAAATAATTAATAACCCTTATTACATTGCAAAATTTATTTGTTTTTTTTTCTTAACTTTTTTTTTCCTTTTCTTTTGTTATTGCTATTACATTTGTTTATTATTTATTAATATTGTTCTATCAATTGTTGTATCTATTTTTTTTCTTATTAACCTCGTTATTTATTAGTCTTTTTTTCTCGTTCTAAGTCTTGTTTTATGCATTTAACCATTCTGTGATATTAGTTTATATATATGTTAAGCCATGCCATTATTATATTAAAACTATTACTATTTTTTTTTTCTCTTTATATGAAAGGTTTTTGTCAGCTTTTCCTTTCAATGAAATCTTTGCCTAATCAACCATTGTTTTTCAAACATTAAAAAATTGTTCAGTTGTAAGATATTATTATCATAACTCTGTGTAAATTGTGCGGTTACAAGACCAATATGTATACTTTATGCTGTTAATAAATCTGTTAACAACAGCGTCATTTGGTGAGAAAATCCAGTCGTTGCGCAAAAAACATCATGGGATAAAGTATTCAATGCCACAATCTGTGTTTGTGTGTTGAAAAAAGAAAAACTGATACAGACTGGGTGCGTTCACTTTCTCAATGCATTGGCTATCCCAGATAACAAGGAAAGCATACATTTTGTTCTAAATGAACGAAAATCTCGAATTAATTATAATATAAACTTCACTTTGTAGTCAGTTGTGTCGTTATTAAAAAAACTTGTATGTAGTTGAAATAAGTATGTATGATGACAGTGAATATACGATTCCCCGCCAGCGCCCTCGAAATCCTCACGCCCTAGGCTGCAGCCTAATTAGCCTATGGGCTAATCAGCCCCTGCTCAAGTGTCCCGGACTCCCCCTATGACTTTTGTTTGTTTATTGGTTTATCGACTACAAACATACAACCGACAAACAAACAAAAGTCTTACTTTATATATTAGTATAGATATAGATGGATTATAATATATCATGTTAAAATTATTTGGATTGCTACAAGTGGCTTTAATTCACATTAAAATGTGAACTTGGGCCACTTTTTGAAACGAACTAACGCCATATAACTTTAGTTCTCATTCCAATGTGAATTTGAGCCATAATTGGATTATGGCGTAAATTAACATTTGAATGAGAATAAAAGCCATTATGGCGTTAGTTCATATGGCCTTCGTTCTCGGCACTAAAAGCTATTACACAAAATATAAGTAACCATTTGAAATAAGAAATCACTAGCTTTCTATTGTACCTATTTCAGCGATTTCTTTAGAAGTGCTAATGTCATTGTCTTGTCATTATTTTTTTAATTCTCTGCTTGAAGCATATCAAGCTTGGAAATACTCGCACAATTCGTGCACGAAACAGTGTGCATTCGTTTATTTCGCAAATACATGCCAAATTTACTTTTGGTCCACTTCGAGTCTTAAAAACAAACTCTCAGCAGTGAGTGCATTGATCTGAATAGTAACTGGAAATTAATTTAAAATCGCATGACCTGCTAAATCGCCCCAAAGAGGCACGCACAGGTGTCGAATTTCAATTGAAGTTTATTAAAGTAAAGAAATCGTGCTACCTATTGGCAACGTTGTGCTCCTAACACAAATTGATTACGCTTTTCTCAATTGCACCTGCACAGCGAGAAAACAGACGAATGCAATGTCAATATACATATTATATGTAATAATATGTATTATGTATGTATAATACGGACGTGTATCTTTTTAGATATTGACCTCAAACATTTTTTAATGATTGATTTGTTCCAGTACACACTTGGCCATTGAGTTCAGTAAACGTCCAACCTATTCAATTGTTGTGTAGTTGGTGATTGATAGAATGATATTGTTCATTGAGCATTCGACACTATCCGTTACATTGAATCTACATCAATATCATTCGATTTGAGTTTGAACCATTCGTTCCCGAAATAGTCAGTTCAACCAAAATTGGAGTGTTTAACTTTAACGAGAATAGGCAAAGTAAATAGTAAACCTATTCGTGGGCTTCGCGGTGAAACAACTGAATGACAAAAATGTTGCATTTTAAAAGCCAATACTAACCGCTCTTTGTTGTATTATTGCCATGGTAAAAAGTCGTTTTGAAACCAGATATCATCAATGTGTCTATATCGGGAAATATTTCGTTTCCCAAGGTTCACACATGACTAGGCTTGCCGGCAGCTTGTTTCCGTAGAAACATATATTTTAGTATGTAGACTAAAATGCTTCATTGATGATAAATTGGCTTCAGGATGAGTTTTAAATCATCGCCATCCACATAAAAACGGTCACAATATGAACCTACTTGTGTTTTTGAAAACCTGCCTAATGGAAACATTTTAAAGTGAAGTTTATGAGCTTTTTCTCTCTTGTTTTTTGTTGATTATTATTTTTGATTGATGCTCAAAAATAATAATCAATTTGTGAATCAATAAATTGAATTTTGATGATTATGTTCGTTAACATGCCTGCCACAAGGGTATACGTTTTAAAATTCTGTTTCTGACATTTATGTTGGTAACATAAACAAACAGAATCATTACATATTTGACAAAATGCAATAAATTATTTGTAGTGAACGAGTATTTCATCTACAAAGAGATTCGTAATTAATAGAGTTGAGATGTTTTAGGTAAAAAAATTTTAAACTGGAAGGTGGTTCGACAAGATGCTTTGTTTCATATCGATAACTCTGTACCTTAATGATTTTTCAGACAATTACCTTTGAATGTCTTATGTTATTGAAGTGATTTCAACAGCTAAGCATATCGAAATAACTATTTTTTTCTTTGAGCCTGGTAATTTAACAACACCATTCAAATGCAGACAATTTATAAGCCAATGAAAATTCATGTACCCTTTTGCCCTTGAATCTGGGAAAATTCTCTGAAACCCAGTTTACAGGTGAATACCTAGTTAAGGACTATGATCAATGTATCAATGTGTTCAAACTTCAAAGCAAGAACACAAAACGTCACTGAACGTTGACATCAAGTAAACAATTTTAGAAGCACAATTAAGTTTCGGACCTTTAATTTAATAAAATGTTTTTATATAAATTAAGAAATAACGATTCAAAAGTCTTACACTACATCATTATACATGTTGAACGAAAATAGAAGTTGGTAAAAATTATTTCTAGAAAAAATTCCGAGCATAAGAGAAGCGAACAAACCTCAAATATAATGTGGAGTAGATACATCGGAGTGGGGATTCTTTGTTTGTTTGTAAAGCTTTACATAAAGGAGAAAACTTAAGCCAAATTATAAATCTAAAATATAATCTATATTCTATATCTTCTAATACATAAAATTCTACTGTCACAGTTTTAGTGGTCATACTCCTCCGAAACGGCTTGACCGATGTTGATGAAATTTTATTAGTTATGCGTATTCAGTAGGGCAGTTGCCCGTAGCTTAGTTGGTAAGTGCGTTGGCTGCTAAGCAGAACGTCAAGGGTTCGAGTCCTACTCGCGCCCATAAAGTTTTTATTTCATCTTTCACGGGCACTGCCTCTTGCGAAGACCTGACAAATCTTCTAAATCAATCTGTCATGAAAAAGGTGCTTCTCAACTCTGCCGTTCGGAATCGGCGTTAAATGGTAGGACCCCTCAATTCTTCACACGCACTGACAGAATTGTTGATGAGAGTAAGCCACTTAGGCCTTGGCCCTTCAAGAGCTGTAGCGCCACTCTATTTATTTATTTTTATTCAGTAGGTATGAGAATAGGTATTTGTTAGGGATGACTCACCCACACATTTCGTTTTTGCATTTTTTGGGCAGTTTTTTTTTAAATAATTTTTGTATAGTGTGGCATTAAGAAAAACATTCATTCCTTAATTTTTACTTCCTACCACATACCCCTACTTTTTAAAAGCTTTATCATTTCTTTCTCAATTTTCATGAAAATTTCGTCGATTATCTTTGTTATAGTTTGTACATTGATCGCAATAGTGATAGTGCCATTAAAGATTATTATTCTAAAAGGTAGGTTAAATAATAAAAGATAAATAAATATATTCATACTATACTGTTTATTGTCATCATTTAAACAGCAAACAATGCCAATGCGTGGTAGAGGGCGGTCTTGGTAGTGGGTAGTGGGTAGTGGGGTGGTCAGATCTCAGGTAGTGGGTAGCGGGTAGCTGAGTGACGAGTTGTGGGTAATTGGTAGTGGGAAGAGGGGAAACGATGTAATGGTGTAGCGGGTATGGGTAGACGTAGCGGATAGCGCTTACTAGGGTAGCGCAAAGCGTATAGGGGGTATTAGGTTAACTTGTAGAGGATAGTGGGTAGAGTAGTAGCGGGATACCAAATCCTAGAGCTTTTATTTATCGATTGAGGCAGTACGAAGACTGCAGGGTCAGCTAGTATGTACATATATAAAATCCGTTAGGATAGTTCATGAGATATGGCCAGGGTAGTGGGTGTTGGGGTATCGGGAAAGTGAGCAGTGGGTAAGTCTAACGACTAAACCGTACCGTCAAATCTCCTCAATCGCGGTAAACAGCCAAGCTCTATCTTAGACAATAGTTGCAGAAATCGGAATATGAATCAAGATTGAATCGAGCAAGGAAATCGAGGGTTGGTCTAAGCTTTTATAACTTTTTATATTAAATGGCATTTAATGTCTCATAAACGAGGGCTGCTAATGACTGTGAGTATAATCTTGCTGAGTTCATCCTAAAAGATATTCTTAATTAAATCTTCATGTAATTTAAATGTAATTCTGGCAAGAAAGCTATTGCCCGAAAATGAACCTGCGGGTAAATTCTTTTGCGTGGTAAACTAAACTATCCATGGAAGGTTGCGTAAATTGCGTAAATTAAGGCAAAATCGGCGAAGAGAACTTTAATGATTCTGTGGATTCTTAAGGTAAACATATATAAAATTCCTTACCGCAAGAAGAAAGCTAATTAATCCAATAATAAATCTTCCAACAAATCAAATGAATTCTATTGATAGGTATAGATTTTACAAAGAACAAATTCCGAATGAAAATATTTTAGAAAAATGAAAATTTGATTTATTGAAATTGATTTACTGAAATATTAATTTGGAAAATACCAAAAAGAAAATGTTAAGGTAGAAAATTGAGTTTTTGTGAAACTAGGATAAATTAATAATAATACAAATGAACTTATAAGCCGCCACACCACTCCCTCACCAGTAATCAACTTAGGTGATGATTACGATTCAATTCTTGAGAAATTTGACTAATCTTCCAGATCTGGTTCTATATGGTCCTCTATTTTGATCGGCTTGACTTGTTGATTGCAGTTAGATTCTTGAAACGGAAGTGTTGACAGACAATTCTTTGATTTTTTATCAATTTCATCGTATTTTGACAGGTTTGTATGCAGCTTTAAGTCTATCGATCGATATTTATCTTCTGTTTTTTTCCTCTTATGTCAATGTAAAAAGTTTTGGCAGCTTTGGACAACACAATATAGGGACCGTCATATGGTGCTTTTAAGGGAGTCCTTACTGTGTCATCACGTACGAATACGTGTGTGCATGTATTTAGCTTCTGCTGTTGATATGACTTGCTATTAGAGTGATTTGAGGTTACAACTGGCTTAAGATCGTTCATGGTTTGCTTGAGTGTTTTTACAAAATCAGAGGTAATAGTTTCCGTAGGTCTGTAGTCGAAAAAGTCACCTGGTAGCTTAAGTGTTGTACCATAAAGCATTTCCGCTGGTGATACATTGAGATCTTCCTTGGTGGTAGCTCGTAGTCCCAGCATCACAATGGGTAATACTTCGGACCATTGATTCGTTGCATGACATTTAATGGCTGCTTTTAAAGTTCGGTGAAATCTCTCAATGATGCCATTCGACTGTGGGTGATAGGCAGTAGTTCAAGTATGCTTGATTCCGAAAGCTTTTGACAGTTCTTGAAAAAGATTTGATTGGAATTGCCTTCCTTGGTCAGTCGTCAATGTTTCTGGCACACCGTAATGAGAAATCCAGCCCTGTATAAGTGCTTTCGCAACTTCTTCCGCTGTAATATCCCAAAGAGGAATTGCTGCAGGCCACCTACTAAATCGGTCTATACATGTTATAGGCAATATCGATATCCATTGGATGGTGGAAGAGGTCCAATTAAATCAATGTTGATGTGTTTAAATCTTCCATCCGGAACTTTAAAGTTGTCGATTGTCGTTTTGTTGTGACGTGGAATTTTGTTTTTCTGCATTGAATGCATGAGGACACCCAATGTTTGATATTTCTTTGCATTCTAGGCTAAACAAAACGGTCGGAAATAAACTTATATGTTGCACTTTTTCCAGGATGTGAAAGTCGATGCATTAAATCAAATGTGTATTTTCTCAATGGTGAAGATAGAAAAGGTCTTATCTTGCCAGTTGAAACATCACAATAGACTGCTTGCTGAAGTTTAAGAGAAGATTTTCCAATTTTGATGTCGGACAGTATTTCGCTCAGTTCGTTATCGCTGTTTTGAAGTTGTGTACATTTTTTGTAATCGAATTGCAGATCTTGAATACTTTCTATGCGAGAAAACAAGTCTGCGACTATGTTTTCTTTTCCAGAAACATGACGAATATCTGTCCAAAACTGACCAATTAAATTCAGATTTGACGAGGAGAAGCTTTGTCAGGATTTTGTTGAAATGCATAGATCAAGGGTTTATGATCAGTATAAATTATACAATTTCTTCCTTCGATCATGAACTTCTTGTGTTTCACTGCTTGATAAATAGCTAAAAGCTCTCTGTCGTAAGTGCTATACCTTTTTTGAGTGGTTGTCATACGTTTTGAGTAGAAACTGAGGGGTAGGGTGTCCCGACAAATTTTTTTTTGGATTTTCCGAAAAAAAGACCTCTCAAAACTTGCGTAATTGGACTTAGATTACAAAAATATATAAAAAAAAATATTAAAATTTGTCTAGGGGGTTGTACCGACCCTCAAAATTTTGCCAAATTGATATTCTTATGCTTTTTTTCCCTTCCTTAATTTCGGTTCCTGAGCTACTATTTATTATAAAATATTAACTTTTTGATCTTATTAGGTTTAGAATATATTTGATGTTTTGATTTGCATGCAACAATACGTTTCCAGCGGTTTCAAATTTATAAGGTTTTAAGCTAAAAATACCCCCAATAGGTGACCAAAATTGAATTTTTTTAATTTTTGGCGCATATTGCTATTATCATCATTTTCCTGGAACTTAAACCACTGCTCTATAAATCTGAGACAATTTGAATTAAAGTTTCTATACCTATCCGATTTTGAAGAAAAATTTGTTTATAAATTTGAGGCCTACCTGCACAAATGACTTAATTTATTGATGTCCTTTAAGGATATGGGCTTTTACGTGTTTCCTACCTGTAAAATACACAACTCAATCCGGTAATAAAGTCGGATTTAAAACTGAAGGCTGTTTTCTACCTAACAAATATCTACACAATTCAATCCGGTAATAAAGTCGGATTTAAAGCGCAAGGATTTGAAAAGTGGGCGTTTTGTGGACAAATATGGGAAAAACCACATATGTGGTTTATTGAGGAAACGTAGAGGTTTTTCATTCACCATTTGTTTATGACTAAATGGGTTGTTGAACTCCATAATTTGTAGACCTGATCTTATATAAAAGCCACACTTTGAAGTCCTTAGTATTCATTCGAGATCCTCAACGGGTTGTGTAAAGTGCGTTGTAACAGTTTTAAAAGCAATTTTATTTTTTTTAAAATAATGAGTTCAAGACGTAGTGGGACTACTTGTGCTATATTGGGATCATACAAAAAACTTGACGATCGGCAGCTACCAACTACAAGAGATGTGATTAAATTCATTTTGTTTGTAAGGAACGAACTAAAACTTAAATTCAACGGAAAGGATCCTTCCCATTCAGAAATATATGCGATTGTTTTTGACGAAATCGACAATATTTGGGCTAAAGCTTCGATTCCAATTGTAACTAAGGAAAGAGTTATTCAATTACTTAAATCCTATTTCGAAAGGTACAATATTGTGAAGCGATACCCCAAAAGCAAACAAAATGCTAGTTTCGAAAACAAACTGAAGTGTTTTTTAGAGTCATCTGAGAAGCTTTTCGACGTTGCTGCTTGTAAATGCACTTTATTTGAAACTTGTTCGTGTTTAAAACCAAAGAAAGTTCCCATCCATGAGAGAAGTTTTGTTGGATCAAAGAAATGAAAGGAAAATGGTTATAAGCGGGGTTGACAAGAAAGAAACAAATATCTTGAAGAAACGACAGCAGAGGCAAATTGAAGAGTCAAAGAGGGAAGCAAAAAAATGGTCTACGCAGGAAACGGATATTGTCTCAGGAAACTGCAATGAAGAGTTGGTGCGTGAATCTTCCCCAGAAACACATTCGGTAACAGAGGCATCCCCAACAAACCCCCCTTTGACAGAGGCACCATCGACTTCAAGAGCTTATCGCAATAGATTGATGTTGCCAACAGTTGCCAAGGTATGTGATCAATAAGGTTTATCGACGCGATCTGCTGCTGCTGTCGCTTCTGCTGTTTTGGCTGATGTCGGCTTGGTTTCTTCCAAAGATTCAACTCTTGTTAAAGACAAAAATAAGATCCACCGAGCTTTATCGAAATCACGTAAAGAAGCTTTAGACGATATTGGAGGTATTGCTATAAAAAGCATTTACTTTGATGGAAGAAAGGACAAGACCCTGATAAATGAGAAAATAGGGGCGCGTTATCACCGTAAAGAAATTTTTGAAGAACACATCTCAATTTTGGCAGAACCTGGATCAATTTACTTGGGACACACAACACCAGGTCGTGGCACCGCAAAAGGGATTTTTACTTCCATCACAACCATTTAGAGAGTCAAGGTTGGAATTTAGATGACGTGCTTTGCTTTGGATGTGACGGAACTGCAACTAACACTGGTTGGAAGGGAGGCGTCATTCAATATTTAGAGGAGTTCTTGAAGAGACCGCTGCAATGGTGTATTTGCATGCTTCACGCCAATGAGTTACCTCTTCGTCATTTATTCTTGACATTAGATGGTTGGTCAGTATGTTGTTTGATGAAAGGGACCACATTCGGGAGCTGGCATTGCAAAGAATAAAAAAAGCTAGAGAAGCTGAAAATATCAACAAACGCAGGATATATAAACCACCAAAGATCAACTTCTCTGCTAAAGATTATACCGAAATTATTTTGTGGAACGAATGTCAGGTAACATCACCCCCGGTTCTTCGACATTTTTCTTTTGAAGACCTTCACATCATGGCAAAGACAAGAGCTTGGAAATTGTTGACTTTCCCTGTCACACCCAATCTGTGGAAAGATGTGTTAAACTGGTAACAGAGGCATCACAGAGTGTAACTGACCCTACTTCTAGAGATGGCTTTATTAAAAACAAGTTGAAATGCCAAATTTTGGACACAAAAATAAGTTTAGATTCTAAGGTTATGTCATTAATTAAAAATTATTTCTTGCTTATTTTGTTTTTATGTGATTTGTTTAAATAATATTAATAATAAAATAAGTTTAAAACTTAATTTTTTTATAGTTTTATTCAAACGGTTAAAGTATGTAAAAACATGAAATTTAAAAATCTTCAAAGCCCGGTACTACCCCCAAGATAACATGTTCTTTCAGTTTTTTTGACGTTTTCTTTATCTGTGTAAAATTACGCAAATTTTGATACCCCTTTTGATAGTGTAGCTCGAAATTTTTTTTGTCTCATACATCGACGGGACACCCTACTGAGGGGTTCAAGATGTCCTTTATTTACCTGATTGAGGGCTGCTCCCACGGCAAAGTTACTTGCGTCAACAAATAATGCCAAGTTCGCATCAGGAAAGGGATGAGCTAATTGTACTGCATTTGAAAGATCTTGTTTACAGTCGTTTAAAGCTTTTTCGGCTTCTTGATTCCAAATAAGTTTTGTTTTGTCGTTTTTCTTGTTTCCATGAATCAAAGCCTGAAGTTTGCCATGTTTGACAGCTGCATTTGGAAGAAATCGCCTGTTAAAATTAAGTAAGGCTGAGAATCTTCGTAATTCATGTGCTACAGTGGGTCTTTTGTATTCGAGAATAGCATTGATTCTGTTGGAGGTGAAATGCCATTTTTTGTTACATGATGCCCAAGAAAAATGATTTCAGCCATTCCGAAAACGCATTTTGATTTTTATGTTATTTGATCGAAGTCTCTCTAAAACTGTTTTTACGTGGCTGCGATGCTCGTCTTCGTTTGTTGAGGCAATAGCGATGTCGTCGATATAGACTACAACGAAGTCAAGATCATTAAAAATGCTATCCATATATCGTTGAAAAGTTTGTGAAGCGTTTCGCAGACCAAACGTCATAACATTAAATTCGAAGAGTCAAAACGGTGTGTTATGATTGCAGTCTTTTGGCGGTCTTCGGGTGCAATCGGGATTTGGTTATAAGCTTTCACGAGATCGATAACTGAAAAAATAGTTTTTCCTGCAAATTTATGGGAAAAATCTTGAATGTGCGGTAGTGGGTAGCGATCGGGAACCGTTATCGCATTCAGACGACGATAGTCCCCACACGGTCGCCATTCGCCATTTTTCTTAGGTACCAAATGCAAAGGTGAAGCCCAACTACTGCTGTTCGGGCAGCAGATGCCAGCTTGCAGCATATTATAATCGATATCTTTTTTTGGTATGTCCAGGCGTTCAGGATTCAATCTTCGAGCTTTTGCAAATACAGGTTGACCATTTGTGAGGATTTGATGTTGAAGTTTCGATGTCTTCAGTGTTTGTTCGTTGAAAACAGGAGGCTTGGTAACATCTTTGAATTGATCCAGGATGTCGGTGTCGGCATATGTCATATCCTGTGCAATGGTACTGATGGGATTGTAATCTGTCGCTCTTGAAATACAGGTAACTGTCAGTTTAGTTTTGGCATCAATTACTTTTTTATTCTTAATGTCGACTAAAAGTTCAAATCGAGACAAGAAATCTGCACCTATGATTGCTTTGTCAACGTCTGCAATAATAAATTCCCAGTCAAACTTTCTTCGAAGTCCTAAATTCACAGTGACAATACTGGAACCAAATGTCTTGATCTTGATAGAGGTTCCGTTTGCAGCGAATAGTTTGTACGAATCTGGGTTCTTTGGGCAGCGGTTAGAAGAAAATGGCAAAACAGATACATCAGCGCCAGTGTCAATGAGGAATTTTAAATGGTTTGTTCTGTGGTATATGAAAAGACGGTGAGATATTGTGGAATCCACTTCGTGTACCGCCTTTGTCGAACTGGAATTTAGTTTCCCGAAGTTAAATCGACCTTTTTGTTGTTTTCACAAGGGTCGACACATTTCTTGGCTAAAGAGCCAAACCGATGATGATGGAATTTACATAGACGGTATACTTTTTTCGGTCTTGAATTTGAATTTGATCGGCTTCTTGAATTGCGATACTTTGGTGAAAAATTTGATTTTAGCTCTTGTATTTCTTTTGAAAGAGAAGCGATCTCGGTCTTCAAATCAAATATTTCGGATTTTGACGTTGTTGATGGAGATGGGGAGTACTTATTTACTGTGTTATTTGACTTCTACCCATTACTTCAAGCATCGTATCAGCAATAAGTGCACGCTTATCGAGTTCGAATTCGGATACAGAAACTACGGCTCGGATGCTTTCAGGCAATCTCTCTAACCATAATGTCTTCATCATATCGTCGGTTATGGCATTACCTGCTAAATCGCGCATTTTTAGCAGCAGTTGTGAAGGTTTATCGTCACCTAACACGATCTCCTTGAATAATCTAGAAAGTTTACGATGTTCAGAAAGAATGAACTGTCTAATCAATCCGACTTTCACTGTCTTGTATTTTTCTGTCGGAGGAGGATTGCGGATGATTTGCGAAATAACTTGCAGATACTTGGACTCCAGCGTTGAAATTACGTAGTCAAACATTGTTTGATCACGTGTGATTCCAGAATTACGAAACTGGGCTTCCATTTGAAGAAAGTATAAGTCAGGCTCTTCCTTCACAAATAGGACTGGTTTCACTGTTACATGATGAACTTCGTTTCGGTTTTGTCTCGATGAATTATCGCCGATTGGTGATTGGTTTTCGTCTTTATTGATCAATTGATTTTATTTATTGATCAATTTGAATGCTTACCTAGTTACTGTAAGATACAATATATTATAAGGTAGTTACAAGCTTATAAATGAGAATGACAATGTAATTATAATTAAATGACATTTTAATTATTTATAATATGATTATTCTTATAATATGAAAAGTTTAAGAACTTTCTATACGGTCTATGTAAGTATGTAATATAAGTTTAAATTGAAAAGTAATTTATTAAGTCTTGTTGTGTTTTGATTTTCTTTAATAAAGCGTGGAAGGGAGTTCCAGAGGCGAACTGAATTTACAAAAAATTGACGCTCAGATGTTAAGCATGTATAGCGAGGGTGAACTAGTTGACGAGTCCTGTTAGAGGTGGGGAAACATATTCTGTCAAAACAATATTGTGGTTGTTGTGTGAGCAATATATCGGAGAGGAGGATTAAACAACGAAGTTTTATATAATTTTCCAAGGGCATATTTAGTAACAGGGAAGAATAATTAGATATTCTGTCATACCTACGTAAACCAAAAGCATAGCGAACGATATTATTAAAAGAAATATTAAGTTTTTATTTGCTATCATATCTACAGTTGCAATATAACTCACATCCATAAATCAAAATAGGTATAAGCAAGGTCTTCGCTAGCAGTATTCTTGTATTCTTGTTCATTCATTTCTTGATTTTCATTTTCACAGGAAAAACGACGAATAAAATTGTTAATGTTGTGTTCTTTCAGGGGTCACCAATGTGGATTCCTTAGGTAGGTATATATAAAATTCCTTACCGCAGGAAGAAAGCGCAGGAAGAAAGCTAATTAATCCAACAATAAAGTTTCCAACAAATCAAATGAATTTTATTGATAGGTATAGATTTTACAAAGAAGAAATTCAGACTGAAAATATTTTAGAAAAATGAAAATTTACTTAATTGAAATTGAACTACTGAAATATTAATTTGGAAAATAGCAAAGTGGAAATGTTAGGTAAAGTAGAAAACTGAGTTTTTGTGAAATAAGGATAAATTAATAATAATACAAACGAACTTATAAGCCGCCACAATTCTGATGATTTAATGATACGTGATTAACATACATTGGACGGTGAAGTTGTCACTTGCTCACAAAAAATACCGTGATTCCATGCGATATCGCCAGCCTTAACATAACGCAGCATTGCAATAAATATGAATTCAAGCTGCTTTCCGTATAAATGTTTTCGTGAAATCGTCCTTCCGTTATCGTTAGCAATCTTTTGTTAAATTCTCGACGAACCCTCGAGGGTATTTAGCATCGATGGTTGGATGGTTTCACAGTAATGTGAATTTCTTTTATTTTCAAAGAGTTTACATATCTGCTTAGCTTTGCACACCCACCCAAACATTGTTATATATACTTTTAAGCATAATACCTTTTAAACGAATAAAATCTCCCAAGAAAATGCACTCAAAATCAGGTTAAGAAGATATAAGGTGTCTAGTCTTAAAAAGGTTTTCAAACATAGAACAGTACAAATGCTCAGACTCACTGACTTTTAAGTTTTAACGTAGCTGGAGTTTGCTTCGGTGATTTCTGGGCAACACACCATAGGCCAGTTTCATGAGTATTTTCATCTACATTCATATACGGATACATACATTCTTTGTTCGTTTCTTTTGGCGTCTATCCTTTGCCTTGCAGAAATTGTGTTTACTATTGTCAGTTTGTCACCCGCAAATGGTATAATGAGCACATCATTCCTTAAGTGGCAGAGCGAGCGTGTAGGTTTTTCAAGTTTTGTCATGTAGTAGGTATCCCCATCTTGAATTAATTTTCTAACAGTTTAACATTTTTATTTAAGCTTTGGATTAAAAAGAAGGTGTTTGGCACTTGTTCACACTTTTCACAATTCTTTGCTTGAAATAGTTGAACACCCTTATTAATCCTCTTAATAATTGTCAGTTGAATAAAGACTAGAAGGAAATAAGCATTTTATTTAACGTATTCTCTCGCCGAATTTCACCCAAGGTGTCATACATGTGGTAATTTTTATTTATGTACATTTATAAGCATGCATCTTTTGGAATAAAACCACAATAAACATGATTTAACTGCTATTTACAAATACAAGATACAAGTATCCACAAATTCTGCAGCAAAGCCTGGCCCAAACCATGAGTGATTATATGAATTCCTTGATTTATTTTTGTCAAGCAATTTATAACACTCTCCTACTGTTTAAAACAGAAGGAGAAGCAAAAGATTTTCAAATGTTTTTCAAATAAAAATGTTTTAAAATAGAGATCTACCTGCATATTGTGATATCTTGTGGCATGGATGTAGAAATACCAACTCTGAAACTTCTATGATGAAGTAAAAACATTGTGAGACATCATCATGTACTGCAGTGAGAAAAGTTTTCAAAAATTATTACAGTCCTGCATTCGGATGCATCCTGTGTGCTGTTCAGTTTGGAGTTTCGCTTTAGGCAAATCGTTTAAGAGCCGAAAATTTGAAGCAACGCCATTTGTACGTGACTACCAAATGCCACATTAATATATGAAGTAGTATGTACCTACTACCTACATAATTGCTGCAAATTGTGTTTTCTGTATCGGAAAAGATTATAAAATTGTAGGTAGGGGTTCATGTATTTTTGTATTTTTTGTTTTTAGATGCATTTCGAGAGTGGATATCCGCTGGTTGTTTCCTTAATTATAAATGATGGGTTGCGACACTGCTTTTAGAAAATTTTTATGCACTGGTAATATTTTTGCTTGACTGGGTGTTAAGAAAACATGTTTTAAAAGTAGGTACCTGTTTTTTTTATTTGCTACAGTAAAAAAGAGCTTATTAGATATCTACCGATGTGCAAATTCATTTTTATTATTAAGAAAATATTGACTCAACGCCAAGACCTGGAGCTCAACCTTGTAAAGAGAAAATCAAGTTACCGCGTCTTAAGCAATGAAGTTCCAAATCAACGCTCAAAGTTATACATTTTTGTTGGTCATCAAATAAAGGTAATCTGGACCTACTATACCATTATAAATTGAAATTTCGCTTCGAAAGAAGCAGCATTCAACGCTTAAATATGCTTATCGAAAGTTTCTTTCAAGCAAGAAAAGATGAAAAAGTTACATAAATTGTTTGTTGATCTCAACGACGAGCTTAGCAAACATAAAGAAAATACGTTGTCCGAACGTATTCTCAACGGTCGCATTTTGTCTACTCTTTCGAGATTTGTGGAATACAATTCCTGCAGACAAGCAAAAGTTGAATTTGCTAATCGAAAAATTATGCACCATTGAGACGCGAAAAGTGCATCAAAATAACTGTAAGGAAAATGAAGATACAGCTTTACTCGCAAGAACAAATTTTAAGAAAAAGAAGCAACCAGAAAGAGGAAATAACACGAAACTTAAACGAGTTAAAATGAAATTTCCATGTTACAATATTCAAAGCAGGACTCGTTGCAAAAGGTTACGTCCAATAAAAAGACACCGATTTTAATGAAATGTTTAGTCCTGTAGCAAGGTATGATACTGTTCGTTTGCTTTTAGCTTTAGCTGCAAGAAATAAGCTAAGCAGCAGGGGCGGCAGAAGGTATGGGGTGAAAGGGGTATGGACCCTACCTAAAATTTCTGAGCATGAGGTGCACCCCACCTTCTGGCTTTGGAAATATACCAATTTTTTTTAAAGTTAATTGAGGAAATTTTTTTTTATGAAATTATGAATATTGTTGCAATTATTATAATTCTCGATTGATTGACTGAGACTGACCAAGTGATTTGATTTATTTATCCATCGGTCAAAGGCTCAACATCATGATCTGAAACAAGCTATTCGTTGCTGGCATAAACGTTTTTTGGGCCTTATGGAGAAGACTGTCTTAAGTAATAGTAAAGCAGATCCATGTTTAGGTATTCTATCGAAATGAAAAAGGAAGAGTTCTCTATGTTGCCATTTATGTTGACGTTGGCCTGATACTTTAAAATGTCAAAGAAATACAAGAATTTATGAATGAACTCAAGAAAGAATTCAAGATCACAATTAGAACTCTTGAAAACTACCTTGGCATGAAGATTGAAATGATAAGTGATGGATCAATAAATTTGTCTCAAGAACAATACACCAACAAAATTTTAGAACGGTTTAATATGAATAAATGCAATCCTGTAACAACCCTTGCAAGTCGGGAGGAAGAAAATTCAAAAACCGAAAATGTTAAGAAAGTTCCATATAGAGAAGTTGTTAGAAGCTTAATGTATTTAGCAAAAGCGATAAGACCAGGCATGACATTTACAGTAAGTTCTGCTGCAAGAATAATGGAAAACCCTACCAAAGATGATTGGAACAATTTGAAACGCATTTTTCGATATCTTTGCGCTGTAATAAAATCCAGCAGGTGAAAATTGTCAAGAATTGAAGAAAGACAGTGATGCTGATTACGCTGGAGATCTGAAAACAAGTCGATCAACAACTGGAGTAATTTCAATAGAAAACTAAATTCTCTTTTATTCAAGCTCAAGATTCTCAACACCGATAATTACAAAAAGTCTTTCTCATTCTAATACATATTCGCTGCATCAGAAAATAAAATACTTTGCCTTACACATTCTAAAGCATACATCTTTATATTTTATAACGAGCGTATCTATCCAGCATTTGATGTGTGTGTTTTCAAAAGCATAAAATTTCCATGTAATAAAATTCCAAAGCATTCATTACTACAACCCGACACCTTTTATAACAATGATTTGTGTAATTACAACACCTACAATAATAATAATTTGAATGCCTTAAACCCTCTAGAATGTCTGCTTCCTTTGTAAGGATCAGATTTTGTCATTGCAAATATTGTCGAGCTCTTCAGTTTCACATTGTTAGCATTAAAAAACAAGCTGTGAATCAAATGTTTTTAGAATACGAGTATCTTTTGACGAGCACGTTTATGTATGCAAAGAAAATAAAGCAAAAACATGTAGCCAGACTTTTTCCGTAAAGGGTAGATGGTTAGGTTATACTCGCGTTTCTTCACGCGACGCGACGATGTAATGACAATAAGCCTAGCAGTTCACAAAATAAGTACGAAAAGAAGTGAAACATTTTATGTTCACGATTTTTGTTCATTTTTTTCAAATAATGTATAGCTAAGAAGGTCGTAAAATGATCGTTGCTCATACAAGAAACAAAAGAAAAGAAAACAGCTTTATACGAATTGCACCACAGATCAATTTGTTTTGCTCTATTGTACAATAAACAAGAAAAACAAAAATTGGTAGAGATTGAATACGCAGTTCTTGATCAAAATGTCTACCTGAGAAACACATTCGTTCTCAAAAATTTAGAAGCAAATAGATTTCTTTTTTCGTTCGTTATTTTTATAATATACCCACACAATGAAAAGTTTAAAAAAAAATATTTATCTGGGTACCTATACAGAATGTTGTATTTGAATTCCATAAATCAAATCTTTACCCTTTTTCAGATTCTTAATTTTGAAAATAAGTAAGTAAACATTTTTTTTATTCAAAAATATTTAATAATTTTTTGAATATAAAATGTTTTTAAATCAATATATACCTACGCATTTTCATAAATAATATCATGCTGACCTCTCTATTAGTTTTTAAGAAAATCTAAAACTTGTTTTTGATTCTGAATTTTAGGCCAGAAAAGAATTTTGTTCTTTTCAGAATTCAATTAAATTTAGTATGTTTTGTTTATTAGTTTGGTATACATGTTTATAAGATCTTAAAATGAAATTTTACTTGCTCTTCTTTCCAAATATACAAAACAAAAAGAAGATAAAAGTTAAAATCTGAAAGTCTTCAACCGAGCACTGAAAACCATAAATAAATTCTTGCCGTTTGAATCATTGGAAAACGCTCATCCTTCCTATCTTCCATTTTTATATTTCATACAAACATTTTTTTTTTTCAAATTCATTTTTTTATTCATTCAAACTTAAATCTACTTACATGCTAGACAAAAATGTGAAACTAGCCTAATTAATTCTACTTGTATATAACTTACTGGCCCTAATCGGGGGCTCTAAGCAATTCATGATTCTTGAAATTAATGCCTTTCGGTCTAAGAACTAAGTTTATTTCGGTTTATTTCAATTTAGTTTTTTTGTTTTATTAGAAAATTTAAAAAAAACTAAAGCCTCTATCTTTTTTTTTTTTGGTGTTTACTTACATACTAAGGTCCTTAAAATAAATCTTAAAATTACCTAATCTACCTACAAACCTAATCTACCTTAAAACTAGAACAACCACAGCGGCAAAAAAAACTGTGTTTATTGATATTCTCCTGTTCGCGTTTGTAATTGTCTTTTTTTTGTGTTTTTTTTGTTTTTTTTTTTTTGTATGTATCTTACAGTGCCACCGTACCACCTACTCTACTAAAACCTAAAACCTAAGACTAAAACAAGTATGTATGCCGGCCAAGGCGAAAATACCCCACCCCGGACCACCCATTATCAGATGCAGTTTGAAGCCACCAAAACTGGTTCTCCTGCTTCACCCTATCAATGCGGTCCTGTTCGGACACAGTCCTACTGAACCGAAGCAGCTCCGCTCCATCACGAGCGAGGATGCCTCGTTCATACAGGAGTCGCCGGTCTACAGTTCTACGCCTGACGTGGTAGATAAGCGGTACTGCCAATCTATCCTGTATCATGCCGCACTAGTCTTAATAGAGGAATGCCTCTGGTGGGATGAAGCCGCTCAAGCGTGCATTGTCAAAGAAGTAGTCGTTCGGATAAAAACATTTTGTTAATTTATGCTCGTACACAATTATTCAAGAAATCAATTCCTATTTTTCTCAGTTTAAATCTCAATTTTTTAAGGCTTCTCGAAATTAAATTACCAATCGAAATCAAGGTTTTAATGCCATAGACCTTCCTACTCTTAAAGCTAGCAATAAATACCATCCCGGTTTTGTTCACTGTTAACGTAAGAACAATCAGCTAGAAATAATTGCATTTGACATACATAAATACAATAGCAAACGTTTTAATTCACCCTTTTACTCACCTTTCTGCTGCTACTGCTTAATATAGAACGTAAAACTAATCCTTTTACTTTCATGAACCTCATTGTTCCTCGCCTGAATTGAAATTTGTTTCAAAAATGAATTATTTTGTTAGGTTTAAGTACAATAGTACACCAGTATTTTACCTTTAACATTCTATACCAACATTTTTCTTTCGAACTTAATTTTCTTTGGTCTTTAAAAACAAAATCTAAAGACTTAAATGTGGGTTGGTATTGATAGCTTAGTTTACACTAAATAGCTATAGACTCCTTCATAGAAACTGACGGAGAACTCATCATACGGACAACACCCAACAAGAAACAAAATGGAAGACAAAAAAGGACCATAATTGTTTTTCTTTTCATAACAAAACGATGCCGCAAAATATAAATTGGAATGAATTGTTTTCCGATGCAATTGTATTTTTCCTTCCTCCTTTCTGCGACCGACATCTTAAACAATATGGCTTGAGTAGAAGCTTACCGTTTGTCCTTCGTCGACAAAAACAAACACACCACCTTCCAGAAAATCCAATCACGTACATAATTTAATTTTCACACTGCCAAAGATTTCTCAAGGCAGTTGGTATTTTAAGAAATGTTTAATGTTCAGAAGTTTATTAATTCACGTGAAGCAACAAGAACCAAAAAAAAAAAAAAAAACAAAAAAGAACGAAACGGAAGGAAATCATGCTAATTATTTTTTGAGGGAGGTAAATTAAAGGCACATCATCAACGAACAGAAAACAAAAACCTAAGAATAATAATAATAATTAACTTCGTTTGGAATGCCAAATGCAGGAAATAATTACATAAACATAAATGTGCAAAATACATAATTATGTTTTGGATATTATGAATTCCCGTTTGTCTGAAGGGAGCGCATGTACACATATCATAAATTAAGCGTGGAATGTATAAAGATATTTTTTTATTGGCTTCATGAAACATTTAATTTCGTTAGAAGTCTCGTAGTACTTTAAAAGGGAGAAATATTCGACGTGTCGCGTCGTCGGCTTATTGGCATTAGCCAATGACATAAAGAAGTCAAAAGGAAAATAGTCTTAGAGGCGTTAAGTTGCATGAGCTATACAGAAAACCGACTGGCCCATTTCTTGAAAAAACAAGCTTATCAAATTTAAAAATCGATTGTAAAAAGTGCTGTGTTTCTTGTGGCAGTATCCATGTTGAAACCACATATCGTTCAAGTCCATATTTTTCAATTCGGGCCCAAAATAGTAATCGGTAATCATGGCACGATGACGCTGGCCATTCACAGTATCTTGACGTCAGCTTGTTCTTGTAATGTGGTCAGAGGGCACCCGCTGTGGAATTAACTGATTTTGATCGTTTGCGACGGATGTCTGAAAAACAGCGAAATTTTGGACACTTGGACCAACGTTGTCTGACTGACACAGTAACATCTTTGAATATGGAGCCCCAAATTTTTGCCCTGGTCTAGTTATTGCCTGCCTACTTGGGCGGGTATTACAACCGAAAATTAATGGTCTTTAAGTTGCGACTCCGAATTTCTTTAGAAATTGTACAGTAGATCAGAAGTTCGACCATTGAAGAACACATTTGATATTTTGCGGTCACAAATTTAATTCAAAGTTGACATCTCCCCATATTGGAATCCCGATTCTAGTACTTGTAAAACAGGTGCTAATGACAATTCAAATATTTGTTTAAATTTTATTTTGATCAAGCGTTTTCAGCCATTCCAGCCCACTTCTGTTCTGTCCTCTGTTTATTGGTCATATTACATAAATTTATCAATAAAAGACATTCTTCCAGAAATTTGTTGTGACACACAAAATCCAATAACACAATAAATAAATTGAAAACGACATCTTATAATTTATTTTCTTAATAGATATTTGAAGACAAGACATCAATTTTTGTTAAATAATCCTTCAGGGATTTTTTCTTTGTTGACTTAATTTGAAAGCTTGTTATTCAATAAATTTAATATTAATCAACTTTAAATGACACCCTAGTGACCAATGTCACTGAGCTGACTTATAAGTTTTCGAAATAATAAAGATAACTGAAACAATTGGGGCTATTCTGCCATTTCTGTTATTCTGTTATGAATTTTCTGTTATGAATCATAAAAGATTTAGAAATAAAAGATTTTTTATAATTGGTATTCAGAACTTCGAACTTTTATAAAATTCTGTTATGAATTTTTCGAAAAAGAAATCTGTTATGAGACATCTGTCATTTATCAGCTGTTACTTCAAATTAAATTATTTGTAATTTGTGAATTTGCAAAGTTATTTGGTAAGTTTAATTTCAATTAAATTATAATTTATCTATTTTATATGAAGATGCCATCTTTCTAGAAACCAGCCCCTGCATTTTCTGGAACTGCTGTTCTGAATGGCCAGTTTCCTGAAATCGCCTTGGCGGAATACAAGGACAAGTAGGTATGTATGTTTGTTCTCCTTTTTATTGGACTTCACCTTTGTCTGCCCAACTTAGATCATTGCATTCTCTTACCGTGCAAAAGAATTCCGCAGCATCGTGTAATGATTGCATGTTCAACATCCGAAAATTGGTGGAGCAATCAATGATATTGCACAAAAGCAATACTGCCCTTCACAGTCCTACCAATCGGCACTGAAGCTGAAATGGGAACACAAAGGTCGACTGGCGACAGGAAAAATTGCAGTTGTTGAACGCCCTCATTGGACCATCGCAGAACTGGATATACATTCAAAAGATACCAGAACAAACAATTCTCAATGGAACTTGCGGAAGTCGTTCCTGCTTGAATAACATTGTAAGTAGGTTTTTATGGAATGTTGCAAACAATACAAACAATTTTTGCTTTATTAGGAAATGGCATATGCCCGTGAGGTATGCGAGTACAATACCCTTGTTAACAAGGGAGCTTTGCGACCAAATCTCGTACAGAAATTCACCAAAGTCGCTGAGCGGTTCGAAGATCAGAAAATCTCTTAAATTTGGGAGATCATGAAGTACATGGTTAACGTGACTCCGGTCTCTCGAAGCCGCGATCCAATTCAGAGTCGATGTCAAATACATCAGTTTATCAAACAGGCAAGAAAATATCTCGAGGATCGCTATAAATTGTACATGTCCACAATAATCAGTGGGAATTTGCGTGAAGCACAAAGAAGGATATTCAAAGCATCTTTTGTTGACTTGATTCTGATGGTGAGTTTCAATTCTATTCAGTTTTAATTTATCTATTTTATATCACGATACCATCTTTTCAGAAACCAGCCCCTCCATTTTCCGGAACTGCTGTTTTGAATGGTCAGTCATGTTGAGTCCGTTCAAGACTTGCAATGGATTCCAAATGAAAAGAGTGTACTGACATCGTGTTCTGTTGACAATACCATTCGTATCTGGGATTGTCGAGCTGCTCCATAAAAAGCTTATATGCTTACTTGTGAGAACTCCCACCAGAGTGACATAAATGTTATATCCTCGAATCGCACGGAGCCCTTTATTGCAAATGGCGGCGACGATCGATTCCTTCACATATGGGATTTGAGACAGTTCCAAACCACCAAACCAATTGCAGCATTCAAGCACCATACCGATCACATTACCACGAGTATGGCGTCGGGAGGAGACGATGATCAGATTGCGCTTTGGGATTTGGCCGTTGAAAAGGATCAGGATCAAGGAACAGAAGAGTATAAAATTGACGATGAGATAAACAAGCTTCCGCCACAATTGTTGTGCATTCATGAAGAACAAAAGGAAATCAAGGAATTTCGTTGGCATCCTCAACTTTCGGGGGTTATTTTATCGACGGCGCATAGTGGGTTCAATATATTTACAGCGATAAGTGTTTAAAGTTTACGGTCTTTTTTTATTGTACAAATAAAAATCACGTATTTTTGAAAATACAACACAGTTTTCTTTACTTTTTTTTTGTGTCGCCAGTGTCGACAAGTCAGAATGTTCGCTGCTATCATCATCGTTGTCCTCTTCTTCTGCGTCTAGCAGCATGTCAGCGTTAATCAAGTGTCGCATAGTGGGCCGGCCATGTGGATAGTTCTGAAACCGGATTATAAAAATTACCATATTAAACATCTTTTTCCTATACGAGTTGATTTCAGATGTGTTCTAACCTAAGGCTGCTCAATTTCGCCCATATGATCAATCAGATTGCATATTGTCAATTTACTCAAGGGCTTGCCAACCATCACAGACTTTCTGCATGCTCTGGACGCAAACATATCTCTAATACGAGACGACGGACGCGACACTCGTAGCCTTTATACGATTCACTTCTCTACTATAGCGTAGCCTTTGTATGGTCCGGATCGAGTTGCAGAGCACGTTCAAAGTGCAAAATTCCTTCTCTCGATTGTCACTGTAGTACAGGCACAATCAACGAACATTAATAGCATCGGCTGATGTGGTATCGTTCTTCTTGACCCTGACTCGACTGTTTCATCTGTCAATCTGTGCGACCTGTACGGTGCCGATAATATTGCCGAGGACGGTGCAGCAATTGGCAATGCGAACGTATTCCTTTTTGAATTTGGATCGATTTGAATGGATGTGCGTGCATTGACCAGGGCATTGTGATAGTTGCAGAGCATTATTTGGCATGCAGCACGATTGCCTTAGTAGGCGGGCGAATCGGGGCATAGTGAAATTCCATCCTAGTATAGTTTTAGTGCCGCCTTTGCCCTGCTTCTCCACATACTCCATTGTGATTGAAAGATAAAAGTGATATTCCTGTATAATGAATAAATTTAAAAGACACGTTGGTCTTAAGACTGCAGTATTTACTTACCCAAAAAATGCCCATCATCACTGGTTATCGAAACAATTTGAAACGACGATTCTATCCGAATAAACACCGACAGATCTAGCAGAATTCCTCCAACCTTATCAACTGTCGATACGTACAAATTTGTTTTTAAAATGCACCACTTTCACTTCACTGGAAATACTTAAAACGACTTAAAACATAAAACTATGGGATTAAACATAAAACATAACCATTTTATGTAACTATGACCGAGCTGTGTCCTTCACGCTTCAAATTAAAGTATTAAAAACATTTATTTTTAACTGAAATCGTAGTACTTATTGAAATCTTTTATCATAAAAGTCCCAAAAAGTTGTCTGTTATTCTTTTATGATTCTTAACAGATTTCTTAAAAGATTTTGGCCTGCTGAATACCAAATAGGCGATTTATAAAAGATTTTCAGTATGTTCGAATTTTTTGACAGTTCATAACAGATTTCTTAACAGATTTAATAACAGATTTGGCTTGCCGAATACCAAATCTGTTATTCAAAAAAGATTTTTTGACAAATAAAACTTTTGTATGGGAATTCATAACAGAATAACAGAATAAAAGATTTCGCCGAATAGCCCCAAATATCGAAGTAAAATAAATCTGTTTGCTGTTCGAGACAGACACAAAATTAGGTCGTTTAAATTTATTGCTTAAATGTCATATCTTTTATTGTTATTTGATTTAGAATAGTATACAAAGTGAGTCCTGAGATTTATCGAGTGTTTTCAATTACACTGGGATACTCGCGTTTGAAACTAAACTGAATAATTCTCTTCTTCCTCGTAGAGAAATTCCTGTGTTTTAGGGGATATTGTGTTGCAATATAAAATGAAACATAACAACTTTTAAATTGGCTGATGACTAGAGGAAATATTGAAAATATACATTGTAGTTGTTACATATTGTAAGAACTGTTAATGTTAGATGTAAATGCAAAAGGGATCCCGAAATTGTTATATTTCAGTCATATTGAAACCCCATACTTGAGAAAATAGCAATATCCTAAATATCCTGAAGAATTTACATTGAGCATCTAAGGTATTTGAAAATAGTGGGATACTGTAGCTGGCAGTAGTGTTTGAGGCTGCAGAATACAAAAGAGATAACGAAAAGTACTTTTTTGACGTTCTTCTGTAAAGTTGTGTTGATTTAAATTAAAATTTCGAATCCTTTTATTTTTTGAAATTAAATATTTGCTGCAAGGTAGACCCAGTTATATGTATTTCAATAGAACCTATGGGTATATTTCGTAAACATAATTTTCCTTAGTCCAAAAAAAAATTTTCAACAGCGTGAATTAAAATCGAATACATGTATATATCCACAACAACAATCAAACAAGCTTCCACGAATTCCTGCAGAAAAATCCTTCTGAAATTTCGAGGAAATTATAAAATTTATTTCAACGTTTTAAAAATAAGTTTATGAATAACTTTGACTCAAACGCAAATAAATTTAATTTAAGTAAACCGTATTTAATTTGTCTACTTTACTCAATACATCCACATCACCTTCAGGTTAGTTGAAAGAAGGATTCATCAATTTCTTAAGCTCATCTTGAGATTTATAAAAACATTAACGCTTAGTTAGGCTGTCTTTAAATTGGGTGTTTATTTAAGAAAAAAACTGTGAATTGACTGCTTAACATCCTGATACTGGCAGGGCAGGTACTGACTCAAAATAAATATAATAGCTAATGGGGCTAAAATCGGGAGGTAAATCTGAAAACATACAGATGGCACACTTGAATAAATATTCTTTAAGCTTCAAGCAACAATAGTACAAGGAAATGAGTAATTGACTGCTATGCAAAACGTTTTGGGTTCGAACTACCAAAGCTTCGGGAACAGGAAAGCTCTGCGATCGCATGAAACAATTTTCATTTATGTTACATCCTCATTGTCTTTACAACGTAGGTTTAAGTTATTTATGTACTTTCTCGAGCTATTTATTTATACCTATACTGAAGACAACGAACATTCAGTTGAAACTCGTCATCTTAAGACCGAATTTAAGGAGCAAACGCAAGCATCCGTTGTTATGTTCTTCTGCTGTTGATGCAATAACTCGGGGTTCATAAGGAAAAAAGCTCATTCGAAAGACAAAATACGTCCTGCATAAAATTTTGATTTTACAAGTTCTACATTTTGCCTCTGAGTTATGGGCAATGAGCAAAGCAAGTGAATTGATACTGTGAACATTCGAATAAGAAAATTTATTTGGCCGATATTTGATCCTGGATGCGAGGAGAGCAAATCCAAATAGTCAGGAGGATTTTTTTTTTTTTTTTTTTATAATCAACGCGCACTCAAGGGATTTTTTTCATTACCCTTTATATGCCAAAAGCACAGTGCGAGCATTAGGGAAAGGATAGAGGATGTAAAAGGAGGTGCCGGTGAACATTGGTTTTGAATTCTTGAACATTACAATGACTGGGGAAGACAGAGTGTGGAAGAGAGTTCCACATTCGCGTAGTACGGCTAAAGAATGATTCTCTATACTTCACAGTACGTCCGAAATTGGGCTCAAGGGTGAACTGATGGGCATTCCTGGAGGCGCGGGTATTACGGTTGAATGTCTTAAGGGGAGGAATGCAACTGGCTATTTCACTAGAGCATATACCGTTGAAGTATCGGTAAAACAGGGTGAGACATGAGACATTACGACGATGTTCTAGAGATGTAAATGACTCAACGATGGTATTGTCACCAATCATTTTGAATGCTCTTTTTTGGATACTGTCCAGAAGACTTAAGTACGTCACTGGAGCACCAGCCCAGACGTGAGAATTGTACTCAAGATTAGGACGTATGTAGGTTTTGTAGATAGTAGCCAGATCAGAAGGGGGAAAAAATTTCTTCCATCGCCTTAAGAAACCTAAACATTTTGCGGTATTTTTGGCGACATCGCATATGTGCTCGTTCCACAAAAGGTGGTCAGTGATGCACATACCGAGAATCTCGAGATGTTCGGTCTCATTGATGCAAGTGCCACTCATGGATAGAGGCAATGGGGGTATGTCACGCTTCGACGATACAAGACAGCATTGAGTTTTCGAAGCATTAAACTCTACGCGATTTTGTGTTCCCCATTGTACAATGCTGTTTAAGTCAGAGTTTAATGAGCTTATCATATTTTGCCGTTGCAGTTCCACATCCGAAGAGGAAGGATGTGAGTCTGGAAACGAATATGAAAAGCTAAGGGTACTATCGTCAGCGAAACAATTTATTGGATTAGAAGTAACAGACAAGAGATCATTAATGAAAATGAGGAAGAGGGTCGGAGACAAAACGGAGCCCTGGGGCACACCAGCATTTATATTGTGGGTTTCAGACTTGAAACCGTCCAATACAACTTGTATTGAACGGTTCGAAAGAAAGTTTCTAATCCAACGAAGAAGGGGTTCATCGATACCGAAAGCACGCATTTTCGATAAAAGAGCAAGATGCCAGACTTTATCAAATGCCTTAGAAATATCAAGTGCAACAATCTTACTTTCTCATAAACGATGTAAAGATTTGTTCCACTGTTCGGTGAGATAAACCATCAGATCACCAGTGGACCTGTTGCTGCGAAAGCCGTACTGCCGGTCATTAAGAAGCTTTCGGTCTTCGAGATATTTCTTGAGCTGATGGTTTATCAGCGTTTCCATGACCTTAGAAAGAAGGGACGTAAGTGCAATCGGTCGATAATTGGAGGGAGAAGAAGATTCGCCTTTTTTTGGGATTGGCTGGACAAATGCTGTTTTCCAACTGCTCGGAACGAGCCCAGAAGAATAGGATAGATGGAAAAGCTTACGCAAGGGTTTTGCCAGCGTGGAAGAACACCTCTTCAGAATAATAGCGGGGATACCATCCGGACCCGCGGATTTATGTATGTTGAGATCCTTTAGGACTCTCGCCACAGCACGAGTGCGGAAGAAGATTTGTCCCATGGAATCATTGACGCGCTCAATAACTGGAGGAGTCATGACACTATCTGGCAGCGAAGAGTTGGAGGCGAACTGCCTAGCAAAAAGGTTAGCTTTCGCGAGAGAGCTAACAACTGGAGTGTCATTGTCAACGAGCGTAGGGACCGAGGAAGAAGAAGAATTCTTCATATTTTTTACAAAAGACCAAAAATTTTTACTGCCTTTGGGACATTGCAGAATTTTTTGCCTTAAATTTTGGTCGTGCAAAAACTTGATTCGTCGAATATGGGCATTGCAGGCCTTCCTGGCTTGTTTAAACTTGTTCCGGTTTTCCTCAGTTGGGTTGGCTCTAAAACACCCATATGATTCCAAACTAAAAAGCTAAACCAAATCTCTGTTTCAAATACCAAGCAACATCTGATATCCAAGACTCTTTAGTTTTATAGACTGTAGTTTTTTTTTCGCTGACATCCTTCAAGGATTGATGGTTGGCTAGATAAGTGGGTAGGTACACTATCCTTACTTAAAGCGTAAAACTCGCATTAATCATGGTACCTGTACTATGTTAAGATTATTACGTACCTTACGATATAGTTGCGATCTCAACATTGCAGTACTTTAAGTCATCGATTTTAGTATTCTGTTAGTAATATAATTCACCTCAAAGCAATGGCCATATCATTATTGGTCTTCAGTCTTTTTCTCTTTTCACATTCTTAAATAAGACAAGATTCAAAAACACAATTAAAAACCAAATTGCAGAAAAACTGATAGAAATCAACTGGGATATCTTGGTTTTTTTTTCGCTCCTTTCGCCGGGCGTCAAATTTGCATCTGAATAAATCTGTTGGAAATTTTCATTCGATCTCTGACTGACAAGTTTTCAATTTTCATAATAAATTAAAAAATTAACGTTTTGAAGCAGTTAAGTGGCGTCGAATTTCTCAAACATTTTTTTTTTTCATTGGAAATCGACAAATATTTCTCACGGATTTGATTCCTGATTTTGTTCTCTTTTTTTAGCTCTAGATAATAATGATTGATTGTTTAGTGATTGAAATAAAATATATTGCCTTATAGCCTTTTCCCACCGACTTGATTTAGCTTATTTGATTTATAAATCAAGAAAGGCGTTCCCACTGAACTTTTTACTTAATTTAGCTTGACATTTAATTAATCTTGACATAACTTTTGAATTTTTCAATCAAATATATTAATATATGACACAAAATTTGAAATTTGATTGTCAAAAAGAAAAAAAAATGAATTCAAAATGAATTTTATTCATTACTTGAGCATGAAATCATTCAGCCTGGAATCATCGAGGTGATTTATACCAAATTAAAAAATAAACAAGCTAAATCAGGTAATTTCAAATAATTGAAAATGTATGGCAAATCATGAAATAAATTATGTGATTTAGCTAAATCAAGTTGTTTTAGCTAAATCACGTTGGTGGGAATAGGCTATTAACCTTTGTATTTTATTTTTAATTATTTGCTTCAATTGTTGTCATAAAAAGCTTGACTCAATTAAATTAAACCGCGTTGAGTGGTAGAAGAAGCCTTGAGAGAGGAAGCAAAGTAGGAACGGGATAAGTGGGAAAATAAACGGAAAAAGTACATAGTCATGGGGGATCGGCCTGTTTACGATGCATGGCATCAGTTCTTTGGATGGGTTTGATCTTGTCCACAAAACTAAGCTCATCACCGAATAAAAACACAAAACAGGCTTAAAACAGAAAAGAACAAAGGAAAAATCGGAGTTTAAATGGACGGAATAAATACAATTCAAGCCAAAAGCTGATGTCCATGCAGTGAGACCATTTTTGAATACAAGGATAGGATATGTTGCAATTCGGATTACTTCATCCTCACTTTACGACCTAGGCCATCTTAAGCACTTCTTTATGCATACTGGCTTCCTACGCAAAGCAACAAGAAAATCAAAACCAGTTCAACTGAAGCGTTTTTGGAACTAGAATTTTTGATTTTTTTGTCCTCTGAAGAAAGTTTTATCTATCAATAAGCAATTACAATAGACCAAAAACATAGTTAGTTGGGTTGGGTAGAAAATAACAATCCTTAAAAGACGAAGGTAATAATTTTAAATTTTTATTTTTTGTAATTTTTAAAGATTGTAATACTCAGTCTCGTCCAAAGAACCATCAAAACTTAACCGTTTTTTCCAACACAATAATTTTATTTCAATATATATTTATTTTCTTTTTTTAACAATCCAATACCTTATATTTACTTATAACATCTTAATAACTAAATGGGATAGGTTCCCCGGCCGGTAAGGGCACAATCAGTATATGAGATAGGTTCCCCGTCCATTTAAGGCACAAGTAGTGTTGGCAATTTTGCTGCCTACCTTGAATGTGAATTGAACTATTAAAAACTATATCGAAAGGATTTTCTAATTTTGTTTAATTTTGCTTCATACGTCTAATTTTCTTTCAATGTTGCGTATTGTTGTCATTGACGACGGCAGCAGTTGTTGTTTATTTATTGAACTTATTGACAACAGAGCTGCGGCGGCAGTTGTTTGTTTGTTTTTGTATTGGGTTTTAAATATGTGTAATTTCGTTTCAAGATAAACAGAAAAAACTGTACTTTTCGGACCGTGTTTGGTTTTGAGGCGCATCTCACTCCGAGCATAAGGACCCAGTAATTGAGTCCGTTTACAGCCACCCAAGAATACCTAATCAAAAAAAATTCAGTTTGCCTACAACGCTCATGATCTATTGCAAAAACCGCTTACCACTACGACATTTTGTTTTGTGTTGTGTGATGCGAAACAAGCAACTCTCCAAGACCCCGTAAAAGCAATTTTTTCCCAAATGGAGCAACTCGAAAGATTTCGATAAATTTTTGCTGCATACACATTTCATTGGGCTCCTTATTTGGTCTTGTTCACGGGCCTTAAGTGTATTTATCTACTATGTATTAGAACACCATTATTTCAAATCTTATTAATTTATTGTTCTTCATTGTGAACATTTAAACAAACTAATTTAATAGTAAGCGTTCTTACATTTTAAACAAACATATATTTCTTTCTATTTCCAGATGAATTTCGAAGCAAAGTAGCCTGTCATAACGATGTGGCCCAATTAGAGTGCAACCCATACTCGAGAATCGCTGTATATAGTGCAAGCTTCGGTAGAACTGAATATGAGAGCATACAGTGTCCACAACCCCAGGGTGTTAAAGAGGAAAGTAAGTTGACTATTATAATATCTCCAAACATAACTCTATAAATTGTTATGTTTAAGTATATGCATCTATATGTTATGTCTGTCGTCTGCATTGCCGCTATGCACAAGTTTGTAGGCTTAACGTTTGTAACTCGTAACATTTTAACATTATTTATGCAATCTAGCCTGCCTAGCTTCGTATGCCACGGAGACAGTTATGCAAATCTGTCACGGCCGTAGGAGATGCAACTTGGCAGCAGACGCAAATACCTTTGGATCACTATGTCAACACAATTCCCGAATGTATCTTAAGGTTGTTTACACGTGTGGTAAGTTGAAAATTCTAGTTGACAATATGTTGCCTTTTTCCTGTGTTTAGTTTTGTTTTTTTTCCACTCCGCCCACATCAATGCAAACATTGCCAAGCAGGGTGCTTAACGATATTAAATATTTTGCTTGAATTCAATGTATCAAAGTTATTGTGAAAGCAATTATTTTCTCAATTAGCTAGATAAAAAAATATTTAACAATCAAGGTAATTTGTTGATCTCTATTTTACGCTGAGCTCAAAAATTTCAAATTTATCCTCTTACTTTTGAAACACCCTGCAAACTTCATTTTTCAAAAAGATGTGCACGCTTCCGCTCAATTTTGCTTGTTTATTTATTCAAAGTGGAAACAGTGTATGCACTCTTCATGTACACATTTGAGGTATATCATTGCTTAGAGAAAGTACTCAGAGGTTCTATCTTTGCATAGAAAAATAAACAGAGCTTGTATTGGGCACACACACTTTTTGAAGATGGCGTAATGTGTTATTTTGCTGTGGCATAGCATTGAAAGCGAACAGTGGATGTTATGGTTGAGTAAACAGTTAAAGTTATTTGATCGTTTGACTGTTGATTGGTGTCATGAATTTTGTATTTTCATTGTATTTGTTTATTTAGTACCCAAACAAGTCCTAAAGGACCAGTATGAGAGCGATGTTGAATCAGATGAACTAGAAGATTTTGAAGGCGACGTAAATGAACTGTACGATGATGATCAGTTTTACAAGGAATCGGAAGCAATACCAAAGCCTTATAGTAACGTTACACGAACAAATGGCAGTGTTAATGCGACAAGCTCCACTGGTGCGATAAGTGGTATGAATATGACAGCAATGGATGCAGATGGAACAGGAGTTAATCCAGTTAAGACGCATAGCTCAGATCTTAGCTTAGAAGGTAAGTGCAAAGCTTTCCTTAAATTTTTTGATTACTTAACTCAAACCAAGCCTTTCTGTGAATGATTTTAAAATGATAGTTGACACTAATGTTGCTGTCCTTCTATGAAAAGTCAGACTCCATAGTGATATCACTTACGTCCGAGCAAACCTTAATCGGTTTTTGAACTACCTGATTGTAACTCGAGTAGAACAGATGGAGTTGGACTTTTCAATTTAAGGAAAAGTCTTTACGGTAGCAGTTGCCCGTAGCTTAGTTGGTAAGTGCGTTGGCTCCTAAGCAGAACGTCGTTGGTTCGAGTCCTACTCAGGCCAAGTTTTTATTTCATCTTTCACGGGTACTGCCTCTTGCGAAGAATTGACAAATCTTCCAAGAGTATCAATCTGTCATGAAAAAGTGCTTCTCAAATTTGCCGTTCGGAATCGGCGTTAAATTGTAGGTCCTCTCAATTCTTCACACGCACTCAGAGAATTGTTGATGAGAGTAAGCCACTTAGGCCTTGGCTCTTCAAGAGCTATCGCGCCACTCAATTTATTTTATTTATTTTTATTTTTATGTAGCATCAGAACCAATCTTGAGTGTCTGTGTGATCTCGATGGGGAAGGTCCCCCTGTGCTGTGTGTCGTCCTTTAGTCCGTCAACGTTTTTTTAATCTCGTCGCGTCGTTGTCTTATAGTTCGTCGCATCGTTGTCTGTTCCAAATTAAAAACATTAAAACTCAACCAAAATAAACAATCAATAAACATAGAAACAATAGAAATAACAAGCATACAAAAACCATATCCAACAATATATATAAAAAAAAACACCATACAAAAAAAGAAATAGCCACAAAAAAAATTAACAAATAACAGTGATAATATACGGAAAAAAAAGCAACACACAATAAATCACCCACAAACAACAATAGAAAAAGAAAAATTGCAATACAAAAAAATAATAAAAAAAAAAAAACAACGCAGCACTCAATTCTAAATTACATAAAAAACAAAAACAAAAATAGCCAAACACAGCACAAGTGAGTACCTACATTTCTTCTTTATTCCTCTTGATCTTAACAGTTGCTTAACTTCCCATATGCATCGCATTGCAATGAGTTTTTTTTGCTCACGCAATGTATGCATATGGTGAGTCGGCAATAACGGATGAATAGAGAAATTAAAATTTGAATTCCAGGGTCGGATCGACTCACGTCGCCGTTAAGGCATAACACTAACGGGGGCGCTGTTTCGAAAAGATACCTTTTGTTCATAGGGTAATTTTTCTTAGATTTCGTCTGTTTTGGTTTTTATTTTTTTAAATTGCAATGACTGAAGACTTCAGAGTCGATTATTGTAATATTCGCGGGCTTCGAATAAATTTTCTGGCTGCATATATCCACACTGTATCCAACAGGCCAGCTGTTTAGGCGCTAAGTGAAACCCAAGTAGGTGACAATTTCGATCCTACTGAATTTCTCATTCATGGGTATAGCCTAGTGCCATTATTCTTTCCCCACCATGGTCTCGCCGTTTACATTAGGAGTGATGTAGCTTACCAGTTCTTGCCTCAATATGGACGTTGCTCCAACTCTTTTTTTAATTTTATATGGTTTAAATTCTCCGTCAATAAGCACATCATTCACTACTGTTTTCTCTATCGAAGCCCAAACCTGGACAGAGCTTCAACTTCTCGTGAATTTGACGCTCTCTCTGACTCCATACAAAGAATTGTATCCTTGTATCCTCACACTGAAATCGTTATTACGGGCGATTTCAATGTTCACAATTCTTCTTGGCTTCTCCATTCTGGCCCGACAACACCCGAAGAAATGTGTGCCGAGATCTTTGCTGAGTTTAACCACCTGACTCAGCTTGTCACTGAGCCTACTCGAATATCGGACATTGATGGCCAAGCGGAAAATACTCTTGACTTGTTCCTTACGTCCGACCCTGCTAAATACACTATCTGTGTATAAACGCCTCTAGGCAGATCAGACCATAGTATTATATCTGCAAATTTCTCGTGTCAAACTAATCCAGTTAGAGAAAGAGCTCCGAAGAGAATCGTATGGCAATATGAGAAAGCCAACTGGGACGGTCTCAATAATTTTTTCCGGATCTTTAACTGGTCACTATGCTTCCTCGATAGTGACGTAGACTCCAGCGCAGATATGATTACTAATATGATTATTTTGGGAATGAAAACTTTTATCCCGAATAGGGTTAAAAGCATCAAACCCAAAGAAAAGTCATGGTTTGATTCAAGCTGTAAAGAGGTTATCAGGGAAAAAGAAGTAAAGTTCCGGTGTTTTAGAGCCAACCCAACTGAGAAAAACCGGAACAAGTTTAAACAAGCCAGGAAGGCCTGCAATGCCCATATTCGACGGACCAAGTTTTTGCATGACCAAAAATTATGGCAAAAAATTCTGCAATGTCCCAAAGGCAGTAAAAATTTTTGGTCATTTGTAAAAAATATGAAGAATTCTTCTTCTTCCTCGGTCCCTACGCTCGTTGACAGTGACACTCCTGTTGTTAGCTCTCTCGAGAAAGCCTCCAATTCTACGCTGCCAGAGAGTGTCATGACTCCTCCAGCTCTTGAGCGCGTCAATGATTCCATGGGACAAATCTTCTTCCGCACTCGTGCTGTGGCGAGAGTCTTAAAAGATCTCAACATACATAAATCCGCTGGTCCGGATAGTATCCCCGCTATTATTCTGAAGAGGTGTTCTTCCACTCTGGCAAAACCCTTGCGTAAGCTTTTCCATCTATCCTATTCTTCTGGGCTCGTTCCGAGCAGTTGGAAAACAGCATTTGTCCAGCCAATCCCAAAAAAAGGCGAATCTTCTTCTCCCTCCAATTATCGTCCGATTGCACTAACGTCCCTTCTTTCTAAGGTCATGGAAACGCTGATAAACTATCAGCTCAAGAAATATCTCGAAGACCGAAAGCTTCTTAATGACCGGCAGTACGGCTTTCGCAGCAACAGGTCCACTGGTGATCTGATGGTTTATCTCACCGAACAGTGGAACAAATCTTTACATCGTTTTGGAGAAAGTAAGATTGTTGCACTTGATATTTCAAAGGCATTTGATAAAGTCTGGCATCTTGCTCTTTTATCGAAAATGCGTGCTTTCGGTATCGATGAATCCCTCCTTCGTTGGATTAGAAATTTTCTTTCGAACCGTTCAATACAAGTTGTACTGGACGGATTCAAGTCTGAAACCCACAACATAAATGCTGGTGTGCCCCAGGGCTCCGTTTTGTCTCCGACCCTCTTCCTCATATTCATTAATGATCTCTTGTCTGTTACGTCTAATCTAATAAATTGTTTCGTTGACGATAGTACCCTTAGCTTTTCATATTCGTTTCCAGACTCACATCCTTCCTCTTCGGATGTGGAACTGCAACGGCAAAATATGATAAGCTCATTAAACTCTGACTTAAACAGCATTGTACAATGGGGAATACAAAATCGCGTAGAGTTTAATGCTTCGAAAACTCAATGCTGTCTTGTATCGTCGAAGCGAGATATACCCCCCTTGCCACTATCCATGAGTGGCACTTGCATCAAAGAGACCGAACATCTCGAGATTCTCGGTATGTGCATCACTGACCACCTCTTGTGGAACGAGCACATATGCGATGTCGCCAAAAATGCCGCAAAATGTTTAGGTTTCTTAAGGCGATGCAAGAAATTTTTTTCCCCTTCTGATCTGGCTACCATCTACAAAACCTACATACGTCCTAAGCTTGAGTACAATTCTCACGTCTGGGCTGGTGCTCCAGTGACGTACTTAAATCTTCTGGACAGTATCCAAAAAAGAGCATTCAAAATGATTGGTGACAATACCATCGTTGAGTCATTTACATCTCTAGAACATCGGCGTAATGTCTCATGTCTCTCCCTGTTTTACCGATACTTCAACGGTTTTTGCTCTAGTGAAATAGCCAGTTGCATTCCTCCCCTTAAGACATTCAACCGTAATACCCGTGCCTCCAGGAATGCCCATCAGTTCACCCTTGAGCCCAACTTCGGACGTACTGTCAAGTACAGAGAATCGTTCTTTAGCCGTACTACGCGAATGTGGAACTCTCTTCCACACTCTGTCTTCCCCAGTCATTGTAATATTGAAGAATTCAAAACCAATGTTCACCGACACTTCCTTTTACATCCTCTATCCTTTCCCTAATGCTCGCACTGTGCTCTTTGCATATAAAGGGTAATGAAAAAAAATCCCTTGAGTGCGCGTTAATTATAAAAAAAAAAAAATCTTGTGGGGATAGCTTTATAGTTTTAGGCTGACCATCGACCTTACGAATTCAAACGATATTAATTTATCATATGAAAATCTTTGCAGCGCAGCGTTAAGAATTAAGTTTAAAAGCTTCTTGAACTTACCACAGAAATCAATTGAATTTACAGTTTATACTAACGAACATATTTTAATTTGACAGTTTATGGATTCCTTCTCAGATGACCTGATAACTATTATTCCAACAATAAAATAGTAAGTATACGCCATAGTGAGCTGTAAGCTATATAGGTAATCTCTCTATATGGGGGTTTCCAATAGAAATTTGAAAATTTTGAAGTTAATTTGTGAATGCGTACTATTACAAATCATAAAACTGTCATTGTCAATTTATTTTAGTTCAAAATTCCTATAATAAGATACACGAAAGAGCAACATCTGCAAGTTATAAAAAATTTCGACCGAAAAAGTCGGTGACCGCAACTTTAAAAGAGTCTACAGTCTACCAGGTCTTTGTGTTGAAAATATTACTGCCATTCAGTCGTCGTCGTCAACCGAATTGGGCTAACATTATTTTTGGCCCAAGTAGGACTTGGGCGACATGTGGTTTTTACAGGTCACAAGTCACACATCACACCTTACACTCGATTTTTTGAAGAGTAAGTTTGATGGTCATATTATCTCAAGAAATGGGCCAGTCGATTGATCCCTTTATTCGAGAGATTTAATGCTTCTTGACTATGTTCTTTGGGGCTTATGCCAAAATTTACAAAGAGTTATGAGCCAACATTGAACACAAAATATATTGCCTAGTCATCCAACGAATTATCGCTAAAAACGTGCCCGTGGCCACATATGAACGAAGTCGAGTTGTTAATAACATTTTTGAAATATCTCAAATGATGTGTGCTTAACATAAAAAATAAATTAATTAATAAAATCATATTTAAGGTGGCTTTTCTTACAGCTTATGTCTTAAATTTGAAAAAATAAAGGACCTTACATACATAAATTTTTGTATGCTTCAATTAAATATCTGTTTCATTTGAAACTTCGTCATGCAAAAAAAAAATAAAGAGTCTGATTTATTCTTAATAAGCCTTCGCGCTTTGTTTCCCACCATCTCCATTGTTAATCGTTTGTACAATTTATTTAACTTGGGGCTTAGTTCAAAGTTAAGAAAAAATGGAAGAAGAAAAAGGGAAATAGATAGCCTTAATTTTAAATTTTTAAATAAATTAACCTCTCTAGCAAAACCCAGCCACAAAGAAAGCCAATTAAAATCACATTTTTTATGCACAAATAACTGTGGCTTTGAATCTGATGATCGTCAGATGGTGGTGTAAGAGTTTCGTTGAGAAATCTGCAGAAATAACCGCAAGGATAGTATCTTTAATGACTCCCGAGCCTACATTATATGTTTATCTTAAATATAGAATTTTGCACATCTATACGTATAGAACCTCCTACTGTTTGCTGTGGAATATTTGCTCATCGTGCTGTATAGCTTCCAATTTGTAAAAGTATCATCAGCAAGAGCTGCTTTAGCTCCATGCCGAGATCAAAAAATTGAGTTTTTTTTCATCAAAAGGAAAACAAAAATATATTCTAAAAACAGAATCCCTTAGCTAATTATTTCAGAGTAGACATAGGTCTAGGAGTCTATATTTATGAAGGTACCTACGAGTAGTTATTAGATGAAGCTTTTACAAGGGGTTTCCTCAGTTTTTCTTTCGTTTCCTTGAAGGCGTGCCTGGCCTACACCTTTTTCCAGATTTGTAATGAAAAAAGGCAGCTTGGTGTACTTAGTGCTTTGCCAAGTGCCAATACCCACAAATTCACTCATTTCCAATCAATAGAAAGCCTTGGGCTACTTTTTTTTATAATTAACGCGCACTCAAGGGATTTTTTTCATTACCCTTTATATGCCAAGAGCACAGTGCGAGCATTAGGGAAAGGATAGAGGATGTAAAAGGAGGTGTCGGTGAACATTGGTTTTGAATTCTTCAATATTACAATGACTGGGGAAGACAGAGTGTGGAAGAGAGTTCCACATTCGCGTAGTACGGCTAAAGAACGATTCTCTGTACTTGACAGTACGTCCGAAGTTGGGCTCAAGGGTGAACTGATGGGCATTCCTGGAGGCACGGGTATTACGGTTGAATGTCTTAAGGGGAGGAATGCAACTGGCTATTTCACTAGAGCAAAAACCGTTGAAGTATCGGTAAAACAGGGAGAGACATGAGACATTACGCCGATGTTCTAGAGATGTAAATGACTCAACGATGGTATTGTCACCAATCATTTTGAATGCTCTTTTTTGGATACTGTCCAGAAGATTTAAGTACGTCACTGGAGCACCAGCCCAGACGTGAGAATTGTACTCAAGCTTAGGACGTATGTAGGTTTTGTAGATGGTAGCCAGATCAGAAGGGGAAAAAAATTTCTTGCATCGCCTTAAGAAACCTAAACATTTTGCGGCATTTTTGGCGACATCGCATATGTGCTCGTTCCACAAGAGGTGGTCAGTGATGCACATACCGAGAATCTCGAGATGTTCGGTCTCTTTGATGCAAGTGCCACTCATGGATAGTGGCAAGGGGGGTATATCTCGCTTCGACGATACAAGACAGCATTGAGTTTTCGAAGCATTAAACTCTACGCGATTTTGTATTCCCCATTGTACAATGCTGTTTAAGTCAGAGTTTAATGAGCTTATCATATTTTGCCGTTGCAGTTCCACATCCGAAGAGGAAGGATGTGAGTCTGGAAACGAATATGAAAAGCTAAGGGTACTATCGTCAGCGAAACAATTTATTGGATTAGACGTAACAGACAAGAGATCATTAATGAAAATGAGGAAGAGGGTCGGAGACAAAACGGAGCCCTGGGGCACACCAGCATTTATGTTGTGGGTTTCAGACTTGAATCCGTCCAGTACAACTTGTATTGAATGGTTCGAAAGAAAATTTCTAATCCAACGAAGGAGGGATTCATCGATACCGAAAGCACGCATTTTCGATAAAAGAGCAAGATGCCAGACTTTATCAAATGCCTTTGAAATATCAAGTGCAACAATCTTACTTTCTCCAAAACGATGTAAAGATTTGTTCCACTGTTCGGTGAGATAAACCATCAGATCACCAGTGGACCTGTTGCTGCGAAAGCCGTACTGCCGGTCATTAAGAAGCTTTCGGTCTTCGAGATATTTCTTGAGCTGATAGTTTATCAGCGTTTCCATGACCTTAGAAAGAAGGGACGTAAGTGCAATCGGACGATAATTGGAGGGAGAAGAAGATTCGCCTTTTTTTGGGATTGGCTGGACAAATGCTGTTTTCCAACTGCTCGGAACGAGCCCAGAAGAATAGGATAGATGGAAAAGCTTACGCAAGGGTTTTGCCAGCGTGGAAGAACACCTCTTCAGAATAATAGCGGGGATACCATCCGGACCAGCGGATTTATGTATGTTGAGATCTTTTAAGACTCTCGCCACAGCACGAGTGTGGAAGAAGATTTGTCGCATGGAATCATTGACGCGCTCAAGAGCTGGAGGAGTCATGACACTCTCTGGCAGCGTAGAATTGGAGGCGAACTGCCTAGCGAAAAGATCTTCATTAGATCTTCATTAAGTGTAAATTACTCGATTGCATATAAACGGAACAGGATGTAATGTACGGGGTTATGATGGCGCAATACTACGATGATGGCGACGATATAGCTTGAGGTGAACCTATGGAGTCGATATTCTGTCATCGTGGGATGTGTGTTTGTGTTTGGATTCCTTTTTTAGATCTTTATTTGGTGCTCGTCTGTAAATAATTCATTTTTATTGTTTTTTGGAGCCTTATAGGTGATGGCCACTTGGGGCAATTTTCTTTATCTCAGGAAGCAAGCAAAGTGCGCCTTCTTTTTTTTTCGTTTTGTTATGCTAGCGGATGAATGAATGGAGCTTAATCTTCTAACTAGAAGAATATAACGGATGATTACAACGATAGATTACTCTATGATTCAGCTTCTTTTTGAATTTTTTTTTAAGAATAAAGCAAACGTTACACCAAAAGGAATAAAGCTTCTGCATATGTCAGTAATGTCAGATAGAACTGTTCTTCATATCACGTTAAGAAAGTGTGATGTCTAGCCTCTGGCATCTAAATGCGAGAATTCACTTTCTCATACGTAGAGTACCGGTACATGCTCAGCTCATGCAAAACGAAATTGCGAAATATTGAATTGCCTTCTAAATCTATTTTCTATTCAAGAGTACTCTTCTTAATCTCTTAGCGTTTCTGATGTACACTAGGTACAGTCAACTTCGCTTAACTGAACTCCGTTTAACTGAAAACTTCGGTTATCTGAAACAATAAATTTATAACCGAGCCATTTTGAACATTTCCCACCAAAAATTGCTTCGCTTTGCTGAACTCCGCTTAATTGCAAACTCCGTATAACTGAAACAAAATCGTTTGCCTCAAATTAACATTTCTCACATATTCAACTCCGCATAAGTGAAACAGTTGAACGAAGCCACAATCGTTGACTATTGTTTAAAAAAACGCAACACATAGCTTGTCATTCTCTCTTGGTGTGATGTATGTGGTCTTTGTATATCAAAATTATGGTGCGCCCATGAAGTACCTACACTAGCGTCATCTACGTGAGTTACTTTCAAATCAGCACCATGGATTACGGTTAGCAATGAAAGAACAGAATCTCTGACTCTGCGAGTACTATAATTACTAGCGTTTTTTTGTGGTCGTCCGGAACTGTTTCTGATTTCGTTCACTTGGCATAAGATGACAGTTCTTGTTCTGAATAGAACAGAAAAACGATTCCGAATTTGAATTCGGAATCGAAAACAGAATCACGCATACATGCATACACTCGCTCATATGAGGTTTTTCAAATACATAACCATTCACCTTTAGAAGCAAAAAATGTGTTTGCATGGCCGTTTGGTATCCGGAAACGGACAGTTCTGTGTACCAATTCCGGATTATCAAAAAAAAAACGCTATAAGATTATAACAAAGATGTGCTGTAATGTGTCAGTCGTTTGTTTGTTGGAGATTGTGTAACGAAGCGTCACACTTCACGCCTTAAACGCCGACCAACCCGGATTACTATAAGAAATAATCAACCGTACCGCCCGAACTATTATGGAAAAATACAACTCCGTGCACCCGGACTACCATCAAAATAATCAACCGTACCGCCCGAACTATTATGGAAAAATACAACTCCGTGCACCCGGACTATCATCAAAATAATCAACCGCACCGCCCGGACTATAAAATCATCAGCAGCTTTACCGCCCGGACTGTGAATCACATCAACGTAAATAGCATCATAGACTACCTATTATGTATTTTCTTGTGTACTTTTAATTCTGTGATTATACAATTCACATTTAGTTTTTACCCAATAGTTGTGAAGTAGATGCTAAGATTATCATGTAATTCGAGAAACATTTTTGGTTTGTTCTCCCACCGCCGATAATTGAATAGCAATAGTTGATGGTGCGTAAGGCAATTAGTATTGTCTTATTTTTGGAAATTAAATATTGGTCAAGGGTGTATTGAATTTAGCTTCCCTCCTTCCGAGAATCCCCCTCACTTCGAGGCCGTGGCTATAGAATAGATTTTCCCTCCTTCTGAGAATCCCCCCTCACTTCGAGGCCGTGGCAATTACCTCCTTCTGAGAATCCCCCTCACTTCGAGGCTGAGGCGATAGGTTATAGTTTCCCCTCCTTCCGAGAATCCCCCTCACTTCGAGGCCGTGGCAATAGGTAAGTTTTCCCTCCTTCAGAGAATCCCCCTCACTTCGAGGCCGTGGCAATTAACTCCTTCTGAGAATCCCCATCACTTCGAGGCCGTGGCGATAGGTTATTTTAGTTTCTCCTTCTGAGAGTCCCCCTCCCTTTGAGGCCGTGGCACTAGCCTATTCGTAAGCGTAATTTTAAGAGTTTATATATAAGAATTCATATGTACATTATATCCTAAGTCGAATCGTTGCAATAAAAGAGTTAAGATCTAATTGGAGAGAATTTGGTGTTTTCTATTATTCTGAGTTTTCGTGCTTTCCTCAGAGAAACCCTGGACTCCGGCGAGTATACCCCAGCCTGAGTAAATTAAGCATCACAAATTGCTCTGATGAAATAGAGATCGTAGATCCCAAGAAGCCCACTTAAGGGAGCGTATGGTTCTCTTCACATTTTAAAACAATTCTTTTCTGAAAACTCCAAAGTTTCTGATAAAATAGGTGAATCTTGAAGATGTCTTTTTATAATTTGCAAAACAGCAAAAACACAACAATTGATTTATTTTTTTCTTAAATAATTTTTAATTTTTTAACTTAACATGAGCTTTGAATAAGATAAGACTCGATTTTAAACCATTTTCTTCACTACAAGTTGAATTCGACTTGAGGATTTTTATTCTGTACTTCTGATTTTGGTTTTTCTCAATCACAGTTGGTTTGTGCTTTCGGGTGAGGTTGTTTTTGATCCATTCTCGAAGAGAAGCAAAGTCTTGGGGTATGCTTGTTTCGACATCGTTTAATTCTTTTCTGACTTTTTAAGCTTATTCGGGACAAATTGGTCGAATGCTGGTAATTTTAAGTTGATAATGAATTTGCAGAAAATGGAATTCAGACCGAACCGTTTGAATTGAAAAAAGTGTGCGGACTGATAAATTCTTGCACGTAGCTAAGGACGTTTCCAAATAACAGTTTCCACCGGTATGTAAAAATTGATTTGACATGAATTCAAATCTAAAGTTGAAACAAAACTCAAACATATTCCAGGGAAATTTTGAAAAAATGAGAGTATCAAACATTTGAATTTCAACTCTCGATTTCAGATTTAAAGAAGTAAAGAAAACGATTTTCAACTTGTCCTTTCACTTTTAAGTTTTTCTCAACTCTAGAATTATTGGTCAACTTGAGAGTTTCGTACAAGATGAGCAATAGTGAAGAGAATGGCTCTAAGTTAGGTATACTTACTTTATCTAATAATTTAATGAATTAGGTAGATGCCGTCTGTCAGAATTCAATTAAAGTTAACGTTAGAATTTTAAGTTATAATATAGCAGGTTTAAATAATAAGATACAAACTTTAGATTTTTTAAACTTTATTAATGAATATGAAATTTTTATATTAATTGAAACTCATGTAACTGAAGAACATAACATTAAATTTGAATCATATTTCCCGAACCATACTACCAAGTGGCAATCAGCAGTTAAAATAAATAGAAAAGGAAGGGCTAGCGGAGGCATACTGATGGGCTGCAAACTAAATATAACAGGAGTTGAATTCGTTTTCAAGAACCTCGAAGACTTTCTGTATATTGAAATCAAATCCAACTACCATACTTTATCCTTGGTTCCTGTATATCTTAACTGCACTAGCTGGGATAGACATTTTGACTTGCTTGAAGACAACTTGTACCTTGCAGATCTTAAAAACGTCATGCTCATTGGGGACTTCAACGCCAGAACAGGATCAATAGAAAGCGAACTTAAACCTTTGAACTTGAACCTCCGTCATTCGAAAGATGTTGTTGTAAACCGAGAAGGAAAGAAAATTATTGATCTATGTAATTCGTTTGGTCTTGGTATCTGCAATGGAAGTACACAGGGAGATGCTGATGGTGACTACACTTTTATCGGTCCTCAGGGCAACTCAGTTATTGATTATGCTATGGTGAATGGGGATTGGTGTAACCTAATGAATGACTTCGAAGTTGTATCACAGATTCACTCGGACCATCTCCCTATCCAAGTTTCAATTCAGCTACCAATGAGCCTACAACGCGTAGATGTTTGCACAACAAAAGCTATAAAATACAAATGGAAACAATCGATGGCGAATACGTATGCTGAAGCATTAGACACCAACATTGCCTTAAAGCTTGCACCTCCATCCAATACAAACCTTAATCTCGCCGAAATTGATGACACCATTGCTATATCGATACCAACATCTTGCAGGATGAACAATAACAGGGTTTTTACTCCTCGTGACAAATGGTTTGACAGAGACTGCTCACAAGCTAGAAAAAAATCATTTGCTTGGTTAAAGCTTGTAAGGAAGTACCCTCAAAACCTCTTTCTAAAGCGGGAATATTTGTCCGCTAACAAAACTTTAAAAGCGCTGCTTAAGGCTAAGCGTCAAGCATACTTCGAGAACATTGCCCACGATCTTTCAAGTTGCAGGAACGCGTCACAGTTTTGGAGCAAAGTACGCCTTATAAACAACGACAGTCAACCACCGCGACCCTGCCTACCGATCGAGCTGAAGGATTTATGCGAGCATTTCAAGAACCTCACAAAGGACAAGTTTGCTACGAGCTTCCAATTTGCTATCCCCTTTCAGGCGGACGACGCCTTGGACGCCCCGTTCTGTATCTCAGAGGTAAAAGCAGTTTTGGATGAACTGAAAGGTAACAAAGCTCCAGGTTCCAACGGAATACCGCCGGAATTCTACAAATTCAGCACACCTACGTTCATCGAACACTTTACTCTAGCGCTTAACCAGGCTTATGAACACGGATGCATACCAAATTATTTTAAGGATTCCATCGTCACTCCCATATTCAAGAAAGGTGACCGCACTGATCCTGCAAACTATAGAGGAATATCCTTGCTGAACACATCAATGAAAATTCTTACAAGGCTTCTCTACAAAAGACTCTACAGTTGGGTTCAAATAAACCACCTCCTTGGTGAGTCTCAAGCCGGGTTCCGCAAGAACTACTCAACCATAGATCAAATCTACTCGCTCACATCCATTGCGGACATTTTCATTAAAGACAAAAAGAAATTATATGCCTTCTTCATAGATTTTAAAGCGGCCTTCGACACCATCGACAGAAAAGCTCTGATGCTTAAACTTTACAACAAGGGTGTTTCAACAAAATTTGGACGCATTTTGGAAAAATTGTACGAATCGACAACATCTGCAATCGCATTCAACAACGATGTAGCGGAATCATACGAAGTGGAAATAGGAGTAAGACAAGGTTGCAACTTAAGCCCTCTTTTGTTTGCACTCTTCATAGACGACATGGAGGATGATCTACAGGGTGGAGCAAAAGTTGCAGCAAATCTTCTAGTAAAATCTTTAAAATTCGCCGATGACATTGTGATACTTGCTGAAACGCCTGAAAGTCTCCAGTTGATGATAAACAGAATAGCTGCATACTGCTACAAATGGAGGCTTCAGGTAAACCTCAGTAAATCCAAGGTTATGATCTTTCGTAACGGTGGAGGCCCAAACTGTCGCAACGAAAAGTGGAGATTTGATAGCAAGGAAATCGAAGTAGTAAGTGACTATAACTACCTAGGAGTAAAAATATCAAGAAATCTGAATCTGAGGAACCACATTGTGGAGAAACTGGCCAAATCCAAAAATGCGCTAAATGCAACGTGGAAGTCCATTATGCACAACAAAGACGTTAATTTCAATTCAAAGTTTCGAATTTTTGAAACAACGGCGAAGGCAGTGATGTGCTACGCCGCACAAGTATGGGGTCACAAAGAATTCGGTGAGGTGGAACATCTTTTGAGATATTTTCTAAAGAGAACTTTGAGGCTTCCAAACAGTACTCCAAATCACATTCTCATGCTCGAGACAGGTCTTCCTCCTTTATTCATTTCGACACTCAAAATGCAAGTAGACTACATATTGAAGACGTTAACCATGAACGAGAACAGGCTGCCTAAAAAAATAACTATGGTAATTTTAAGAAGGAAGTTATCTTGGTTCGAGAGTTGGAGCAACTTAGCTACTTTTTGTGACCGTCAGCTTACTTTAAACGAAAGTAGGCCAGAACAATGGAAAGCTGAACTTTATGATCTCATAAGTGCAGTTGATGTGAAGAAAAGAGAGGAATTCGTTGCAAGAGCGAGAGAGTCAACAAGCAGATGTATTTACGCAATGCTCGATTACAATCTTTCAACCAGAAGTTATTTCAAGGAAGAGTACTCAACCGACCTCATGTCACTGGTTTTAAAAACAAGAGGAGAGTTGCTGCCACTCAACTTTATACCGCACAGAGAGGAACGCCCGGAAATCTGCAATCTGTGCAACCAAGGAGAAAGGGAAAACAACTACCACTTCCTTTGCAGATGCCCGATTTTAATGGAATCTCGGAGGAGTGTTTTCGGGAAGAGTTTACTCAGTGAAGATGAAATGATAACCATTCTCAATGGAGCTGACTGGAAAGTTCTGTTTCAATTTGTCAAGCTTGCTCTTTCATACAGAAAAAAAATTATAGATGAACTCTTTTAAATTAAAAAAAAAAAAAATTACTTAAAATTTACTTTAAAGTTTATATTGTCAACTGGCAGACGGCTTAGGCCATGCTCTAAAAATGTTAGTTTATTATTTTATATACTTATAATCTGTGTAAGATCTAAAGAAAAATAAAGCATTTGGTAATCTAATCTACTTTATCTTTTGTTGTTTTTTATTTATTTTTGTTTCCAAAAAATGGAAGTATTTCCAGTTTGACAAAACTCCGCTTATTTGAAACAAGTTTCAGTTATCCGAAGTTCGGTTAACTGAAAACTCCGCTAAACTGAAACAAATTGTCTGCAAAAATGGTGTTTCAGCTAAGCGGAGTCGACTGTATACAAACCATCGTTCATGCTCGACAGGAAAATTTTTAAGAAGCTTAAATTACTGGAGTAAAAATGACGATCTTATCTTAAGGATTACATTTTCGGCAACCGAACATATTCGACTAATAACATACTGTAGAAGATAGCTGACCATTTTGTCTTGAATTCCTGAAAACAACAAGTGTGGGAGAGAGTTCCACTTTTGCATAGTACATTTTCGGCAACCGAACATATTCGACTAATAACATACTGTAGAAGATAGCTGACCATTTTGTCTTGAATTCCTGAAAACAACAAGTGTGGGAGAGAGTTCCACTTTTGCATAGTACGTCTAAATGCCAACAACACACAAAGTTCCAAAGCGGTCCCCCATCTAGATACTCTCCGCAACCGAAGATATTTAATTTCGGTGATCGGGGATCAGTGATGTCTCTATCAGCAATCATTCTCAGAGCTCTTTTTTGTAAACCATCCAAGAAGCTTAAGTTTTAGCTGTAACGCCAGCCAAGAAATGGGAATTTTACTCAAGCTGAGAACGGATATAAGTCCTATAAATTATAGCCAGATCAGGCGGGGAAAATTTTTTTTGCAACATCTTAAGAAACCCAAACTGCAGCATTTTTGCGATATTGCATATGGCCTCGGTCCACAAGAGGTGGTCTGGTCAGTTATATCGGTTTTTGATTTTTCAGTGCTGATTAAATCAGAGTTTAATGAGCTTATCATATTTTGCCGTTGCCACATCCGAAAAGGAGGGATAAGAGAGGAGAGAGAGAGAGGGAACGAATAAAAAAAGCTAAGGGTGATTTTATTCACTCAAAGTTGAACTCAACTTTGGAATCTTCATTTTCAACTTTAGAATTTCTTTTTGTTCAGTCAAAGTTTAAGTTTTAAACTTTCAATTTTCAACCCTCGAGTTAATCAACTTTAGATTGGTAGTAAGTGCGTTGGCTGCTAAGCAGAACGTCGTTGGTTCGAGTCCTACTCAGGCGCAAGTTTTTATTTCATCTTTCACGAGTACTGCTTCTTGCGAAGACCTGACAAATCTTCAAAGAGTATCAATCTGTCATGAAAAAAAGGCTTCTCAACTTTGCCGTTCGGGATCGGTGTTAAATTGTAGGTCCCCTCAATTCTTCACACGCACCCAGAGAATTGGTGATGAGAGTAAACCACTTAGGCCTTGGCTCTTCGAGAGCTGTCGCGCCACTCTATTTATTTATTTATAAGCGCTTCAACAATGTATTGTGTACCAAAACGCGTTTCAAGGGCTCTTACTAGTCTTGCTCCGATTCATTCGAATGCCTAAAACTCAGAATGAATACTGCAAGCAGCAAGTGCATACTTAAATGTCGGTAAATTTCCTAGAACACAATACACATATATTATATACACGTCTTTTACACTAGCAGAACCATTTCATAAACCGGCATCGAAAAGTATTCAGTATTTTGTAGATAGTGCCGCAAGAATTGATTTAGTTGCTCAACTAGTTCTTGAAAAAATCATAACGGCTAGTCTTGAAATATGTTGATAACGTTGACGAAGTTACTAATTACGGAATACTTTTCGGTGCCGACTTATGAAATGGTTCTGCTAGCGTAATAGACGTCACCAACTTAAAGTCTCTTAGGAACATCATCTACAGCGACTGAAACGTACGCTCTCGGTAGTATTAATAAAAATGGCGGGCACGAGCAGTCTTGGTAGGTCATGGAAGGAGGTCTTTCCTAATGATCTGGCTCTCATTTAGGCCAGCCCATTGCACTAACATAGGAAGTAAACAACACTTCCCTTTCCTCGCTGGTCCCCACAGCTAGGACAGAGAGTATTGTGGGGAATGCCCAGCTTAGCTGCTTTTTCCCCAACAGGCCAATTACATGTTGCAACGACCCTGGCTATGTGTTGGCTGGGTCTGTAAATTGGGTTATTTGTTCGGGATTTATTGTAGGTGAGCCCATATCTTTCTTGATATAATACTGATGGTTAGGCTACCCCTCCTGTGATTTCATCCAGTGATCAAAATTGAGAAGTTACCGCCCTTCATAGCACTGGAGGTCCGTACTTATGAGCTGGGACCTGCGTCTGCGAATTATATTTTTAAGCACTATTCACATGAGCACGAACGACGACCAATGAATGAACGAATATTCGTCGATTTTCACTTTTCTTTCACATGAGAGTTTTTAATTCGTCGCGAATGAACAACCAAAACTCAAAGCAGGAATGATTTTTGAGGTTATACGCGCGCGAATATTTTGTTCGTTGGGAGTGTGGATGGTGTGTGGAATGCGAATAGAGTTTGACAATTCGTATCAACTACAATTCTATTCGCGACGAATAAACTTGTTTTCTCAAATTTTTTAACAATTGAGATTAAAAAGTTAATTTATGCATCAAAAATCAAACATAAACTATACTTTTATCGTTTTGTTGAGAATTTGTAAGAAAATAAGGCTTCAAACGTATGTAAAATCACTTTTCTTCATTCATTCGTCGTTCGTTGGTCGTGCTCATGTGAATAGTGCTTTAAAGCTATTTCCAAAGTAGATATCAACCTTTTCTTTTTTAATTGATTAATAAAGTGAGTAAATGACCGTATTTGCAATTTCATTCATATGAGTAGTCGCAGAGAGCTGCGAACTGTCATAAAAAACAAACCAGACATACAGAAAATATTTATTTATTTGATTTTTGATTTTTGGTTTTTTGAAATCGGAGCGAATTATTTATTCGTAGCTTTGTGGAAAGCGTTTCGTATTTGTGGATTGTGAATTCTCATTTGAAAATTCGCAGTTCGCAGCTGTTGGTCGCATAGAAAATAGAAAAATGTATTTTTTGTGTAGTTTTAACTAGTTTTAGGCAGTATTCTATATTGGAATATGTAAATATGGTTATTTATTCAATTAATCAATCAATTAAAAAAAGAAAAGGTTGATATTTACTTTTGAAATAGCTTTAAAAGAATAATTCGCAGACGCAGGTCGCAGCTCATATGTACGGACCTTAAGGTCTGATCTGCCAAGAGGCGTTAATATACGTTGATAGTGTATTTATCAGGGTTAGACGTAAGGAACAAGTCAACAGTATTTTCCAATTGGCCTTTAATATCCGATATTCAAATAGACTCAGTGACAAGTAAGTATAGGTTAAACTCAGCAAAGATTTCAGCCGAATGGAGAAGCCACAAAAAAATTGAAATCGCCCGAAATAACAATTTAAGTATAGTGTCAGACAGATCATCATATTATCGAGATGTTTTCAAGAAGTTTAAGCTCTGTCCAAATTTGTACTTATTTGCATTCATACAAATTTTAATCTCTATTATAACTAGTTAGTATTTCCAGTATAGACTGTTAAACCGCCAAAGTCATTTTTATTCTCTGTTGTTATTTAATAATTTTAACGCGTTGTTTGATTATTAAGTGATCCATTCATTCAAATAATATTATGACACTTCAAGTGACAGTTAAGTTTGCCACGTATCCAAGTGGGACCGCTACCAACTTGACACCATGAAATGAATGACCCTATAATATGAACAATAGTATATTGAGTAGACGATTAGACATGTCGTAGCACTTTCGGATTGAAAAGTGCCTCGCTATTGCGACCCTGTCCACATCTACGATGATCAAACCTGAAAATATATTTTCAACAAAACAATAATAGGTACGTTTTTTTTTTGAAAGTTAATTGGTACACGAAAAATTAACGTTGGGTAATCAGGAAGGAAGCTTCAATAAAAATAGCGAAGATTAAATGTTTGAAGAAAGAAAAACAAAAGGCCAAGAACTGCGTAACTGAGACAACCCATTACCTTACAAAATTAACCTTTCCGTCTACTTCTTACATTAACCTCTGTTAAGATGAAAATATCAAGCCATGATGACAGTAAGATTTAATATTGTTTCATTTACTTTTTTTTCACTGAATTTCAAATACTGAGTACAACCTTAAAAAATGAAAGTTCCTTATTCTGTATATAAACTACCGTTATCATATTCAAATCCACCAGAAATTCTAGACAAAAGACAATGAAAATTATGTACAAAGCGAACCTTTGACGACGACAATTTGTCGTCCTTCTATTGTTCTGCTCTTTTCGCTTTTGAAAACATCTAGAAGATAATATTGCTATCGAAATTTAGATAACGAGGAACACAAAAACAAAAATATATGGAACGATACTGTAGAAACAGAAATAAATATAAAATGTGTATCCGCGAAGCACCTCAGCAATGATTTCTTTTTGTTTTTTTATCAATGGCCTCAAAATGAAGAATTAAGCAAGCTCCAATAATTCTGTGCCATATTTTGAAGTATTCAAGAAATGTCACCTTTATTATCTGAATTTTTATGAATGATAAGGATAAAGAGGAGTGATGGTTGTAAGGTATAGATTGTTGTCATATCGATAAAATATCAGCAAAATATGGATTTTGTATTATTCTTATTAGAAACTCATTGAAAGCTATGACTACAACAAATCTGACGGAAGTCTTATCCCATTCCTGATCTACTTTGCAACTTAATGGGACTAACGAGGTACTTTTCGGTAAGACGACAACGAGTGAAGTTGGGATATGTATGAGTTCGAGTTCCGATTGACAGAAAACTTTTATTATTTCGAACATAACTGAATATAGAGTACACACAAACATATACATTCATTTTTCATTTGTTATAAAACAAAAAGCACAAGGTTGACAGATTTACTTTATGCTTTCATTTCCAGTCGTATAAACGGTTTCTTAGACAGGCAAATTTATTAGGGTGATTAGTGAACGTTTTGTTTCGCTTTATTTAGCAGTTAAGTGCAAAATGGTATTTTTTGCTTTTGTCTTTCTCGTTGATATTTTTGTATCCTTTTGCATTTATCAGATTAGATGCTTAGACGGATAAGATGTCTTTGAACGAAGGAAACAAAAAATATATGCGGCATAACGGTGTAGGTAGATTTTCCATGCAATTGGGTTTCAATGTGGAATTATCTTGTTTCTTGCTTCGGTTCGTCCAATTTCGTGTTCTTTTTTGGTTTTGCTTCTTGTTTTTCAAGAACAATATTACTGCCTTAGTATTCAGATTTCATTGTTAGGTTGTTAAAGTGTATAATAAAGAAATATATTTTACTAGCCGACCCCGCGGATTTCGTCTCGCCTCCCTCCAGAGTGACTCCAGAATAAGTGTATATATAATTAACACAGATATTGTGATAATGTGATTTGCTTGAATCCAATAATTGCATATCTGAATTTTTCAAAGCTTTACAACTAACATTCCTCTTTCATTAAAGCATGAAGTAAAATGAAAAATTCAAAAAATTCTCTGTTTTGACTATTTCACAAAAACCAGAATTCCAAACAGCTTACGGTTGTCCCCCTTATTAGCTGACATTCCCGTAAGATTGTCTCAAAAATTTCTTTTTACTCAGGCTATATCTAAAGTGAACATTTTAATAATTTGAGGATTGAGAGTCCAAATCGGACATACAAATAAACCAATGCACCTTAAAATCCATGAACAAAAATTTATTTAAGGTCTTGAAGTCTGCTCCCGCAGAGTTTTACGAGTACCCAATCAAAAAATTTCCATTTTTCTATTTGAATCAGTGCCCTTTCTACTTGCCATTGGAAAACCCATTCTGAAATTTTTCCAGTTTTCCATTTGAAAACCAATGCACCTGTCATAATATATGCAATTTTCTATTTGAAAGCAAAAGAGTTTCATCAAGAACTTTATATTTTCCATTCGAAACCTCATTTTTATATTTTTCAGTTTTCCATTTGAAAACCAATGCACCTGCAATAATATGCAATTTTCCCTTTGAAAACCGATGAGGCAATGAGTTTTCCCAGTTTTTCATCAGAACTATCTATTTTCGATTTGAAAACCCATTTTGAAACAAAATATTCCAAAGGAAAAAAATCAAATTTCCGACCTTTGTTTGGTTTTTCCAGTTTTCCCACTCTTCCATGAGATTTTTTCAATTTTTTTTTTCGCAGAAATCATCACTGAATACAACAGTATTAACCATGAAAATTTCACAAATATCTGTAGAGATGTCAGGCAATTAAACTTTAATTAATTTTAATTTTAACAAGTCCCGATGAAATCTTTGAACCTTATCTCAATGGTTAAGAGTTTGTTTTTTATGTTTATGTCATTAAAAATAGGAACCTAGTAGGCTATCTCGTCTCCATGTTTTTATAGAAAGCATTGTAAAGTTACGTTTTGTTAAGTTTCAGGTTAGGTCAAGACGAGGTATAGGTATAGAGAAACCTAATTTTTGACTTCCTTACTTTGCTTCGACTGGAAATGAGGTAAAAGTTGAAATAAAAATCACCCTGCTGCCTGGCTTATGCTTTTTTTAGTTTTGGAAAAGTATATAGGTAGCTTAAAAACGACCAATATAACTGATTAAAATTTGATACTTATTTGAATGATAGAAATGTAGAAAGAGTACAAAAATTCTCGCTTTTTTAATGTGCACATATTTTTAAAATAAATAAATAGAGTGACGCGAGAGCTCTTTAAGAGCCAGGGCCTAGTGGCTAACACTCATCAACAATTCTCTAGGTGTGAAGAATTGAAGGGACCTACAATTTAACGCCGATTCCGAAAGGCAAAGTTGAGAAATACTTTTTCATGACAGATTGATTCTTTTGGAAGTTTTGTCAGTTCTTCGCAAGAGGCAGTGCCCGTGAAAGATGAAATAAAAAAATGGGCACGAGTAGGACTCGAACCCACGACGACGTACTGCTTAACAGCCAACGCATCTTACCACAAAGCCACACGTCTATTAGGTTGGCAAACCAATTTGAGGACAAACGATTGGGACCTTTACGATAATTATGTGCTCTTTATGTGTGAAGTTCGCGATGTTTGTGTTGATCAATTTTTTTATATACATAAAATTGGCACAACTTCTTTATTTTTCAACCGAATTCATTGACCATATAGTTATGTGTTATACAGGGTGATTCACGAGCGTTGTGCCAAAAAGCTAAGTGGTTTTGGTTTTTGTTTTTATTTCTCAAAAATGAAAAGACATTTTTGCATCCGGTTTTCTGTTTTCGACTAAAAATTAACAAAGACATTGAATTTTTAAAACAAAATCAGTACTTAATTACATAAAATTTTGAAAAAAATTAGGTCAAAAATGTTTTTTTTGCTTTGTTTTTGAAAATTTTGAGTTTGAAAATTTATTTTTTTTTAAACTATTCGTTAAAACAATTTAATTTAAAAGCAAAGTGAATTGGCTTTTCAGAAAGGTATAGCACGGTGTTTAAACGAATTCTTCGATTTTTAATATTTTTTTTTACAAAAGAAGTCAATTTTTCAGAAAATTGCCCCTCCCGACTAAACGGGGTGGAATAGACCCCGCCCCCCCCTCCCATACGATTTTATTCTTGTCTCAACTCAACCTACCCGCTCTAGCTTTTTGGTGCAACGCTCGTGAATCACCCTGTATATGTTGTAATTATGTATGAAGTTTGCGATTTATATTTATATACCTATATATAGAGATTTCGTATATTACTACGGGTGCAATGAAAATGTACACTCGGCGATGTATACGTGTGTTTTTTTTTTTACTTGCGACATATAGAATACACAAATTAAATTACCTAAGGGTAGGTTTTGAGGAAGAATAGAAGAAACATTATTTGAAGAATTGGAGCATTCAAGACCATACATTGGAATTTGTCAGCTCAGCAAATATTTGAGAAGTATCAGGTTTATGATCATCACATAGAGGTGCAACATTTATGACTGATATTTTTTGTTTGAAGCAGAAATGCTCATGGAATTTCAATCGGATATCCAACAGCCAATTGCTGTTTAGCTTGGATTCACATCAAGTCCTCCTTGCCACGACATGATGTGACATTCTAGTATGAAACGATTCAAAAACGACCACTAAGGAGTCAGTCGGACGGTTCTTTGAGTCATTAACTCGGCTTACTCATCGTCGTCATTAACAAAAACTCTACTCTTGAGGTTGTTAAAAATAACAACATAACAATTGAAACAAAAAAGGTAAGGTTCTCAAACAAAAACTAAAAAGAAGCGTTTAAAAAAAAAAAAAAAAAACACGTATACGCCCGAGTGTACATTTTCATTGCATCCGTAGTAATATACGGAATCTCTATAAATATAAAACGCGAACTTCACACATAGTTAGTACATAATTATCCTAAAGGTCCCAATCGTTTGTGCTCACATTGGTTTGCCAACTTGATAGAAGTCTAAGCCACAGATACTACACACATGTTTTTGCAAATGTTTTTGCAAAGTAAAATTATAGATTTTTAATAAGGAATTTATCAAAAACCAAAATATGACAAATCAAGCACAGAGCAAACTTAATGAGTTTTTTTCTTGTAACAAACAAATATATATAACTTGTAAACTTCAAGTATAAATATAGGTATTTACAATTGGAAAATAAAACAAAAGAGTGGCAGAAATTTAAAGTAAAAATGTGCACGACTAGGTCGTACGAACTTGCTCTTATATTCCAAAAAAAAGTACGCTGATCGCTGATTTTCTTGAAAAATAATCTTATAACAAAAAACAAAACGTTCTATGAGAGGTACCGTTTTGGAGCAATATAAACATATTTTTTTTACATAAAATACATGAGTGTCATAAACAAAAGTTTTTAACAAAGTTTAAAAAAATCGTAGGAACCGCTTTTGAGAAAATTGAAACTTTTGGTTTTTGACCACAAAAAATTGTATGGTGGCTACCCTAACTTTTAATCTTAAACAAAAAAAATCAAAAAACGACCCACGCGAATTCATTAAAACCTCGAATTTTCAAGTTTGAAGTCAATCGGACCAGTGGTTAAGGGTAAGGCTGTAGGTGCGTTCACAGACAGACAGACGGATGGAATCTACATATATGTCGCAAGTAAAAAACGCTAGGTTTACGAAAACACATTTTTTTCCAAAATCACCGAAATCAAACAACCAACAATTGGTAAAATAAGTGACTTTAACAAAGTAGGAAGTTTAAATTTATAATAATCTAGAAGAAGCAATGGTGTAACTTGTTTCACCTACAATAAGCATGCTCTCTGTTGAATGATGGAGATGAAGTCGACGTAAGAGGAAATAATTCATCGAAAAATGATAAAGCTGACGCATCTGGTGGTGATGATACCTTGTCTATCCCATTTGATGTTGATAAGAATGTTGTTGCTGCTGCTGGTCAAGAAATTGTTGCTGTAAATGTTGCTAGTGATGCAGTTGTTGTTACTGACTAAGGTGTTGCTGGAGTCATTGTTGTATAGGTTAACACAATTTAATATGTAACTAAGCTTACCAAGTACCATTAATTACAAATTTTCATTTCATTGCACTTGCACTTGCTCTTATATTTTGTTAGCTTAATATCTTTCGAATTAAACTTTTGATTTTTTTGTGGATCCTGATTTCACTTATGTATGTTCATATCATGTCTTAAATTGCCTTACTTATTTTTGAAATTTCTTTTCTTTTTTCATTAACATTAATTTTATCGTTATATACTTATATTGGAATTTTCTTTCGTATCATTCATATTTTCTTCATTTTCAAATGTACATTTAACATTTTTAGTATTTTTAATTATTGTTCATCACATAATTTTTTATCTTTAGGTAGTAGCTATACAGGGTGAGTTTGCATATATATATTTTTCATGGCTGGTACAAATCCTGATAATATTAGATCGATTTGCAATGTGTTATGTAATGCGTATGTTGGTCTTAATGTTTGTCATCTCAATGCTGGAAGTATTTGTTCCAAATTTACTGTTTTATATCAAATTCTAAGCGGGTCTAAGCTGGATGTTATCATGGTGTCTGAAACTTGGTTAAACGAAACTATCTCCTCCCATTTAGTTAATTTTCCTGATTTTAAATTGTATAGGAACGATCGTAGCAGCCGGAGTGGAGGAGTTTGCATGTACATCAGAGAAAATATCAAAAGCAAACACATTTATTCGTCAACTAATTCAATTTTAGAATTCTTATGCATTGAACTTTACAATGGTAATGATAAATGCCTTTTAGTTGTTGTGTATTGCCCACCTTGTACATTCAAAGACGAAAATTTAAGAGAGCTGGAAGAAACTTTAATTAGTCTTAGTTCAAAGTATGCGGATATTCTGATTGGTGGGGACTTTAATGTGAATCTGCTAAATAAATGTACCACTTCACGCCTGTTCCATTACTTTTGTGACAGATTGAGCTTAACTGTTGTAAAAAAGATATGGCCTACCTGTTTCCAATCTATGGTGAATCCTTCACTCATTGATATGTTTTTAACAAGTTCAAGCAGTAAAGTTTCATGTAATGATCAGGTCAGGCCGACATCTGATTTTATACATGACTTCTTATTGTTCGTTTCAATTTTATGTAAATAACTCAAATGCTTCAAAAACTATTAGTTATAGATCGTTTCGTGATTTTAATTGTTCAGATATGCTTAATAATGTTGGTAATAACTACTGGAATGATATTTTGTATACACTTGATGCTAATAGTAAGGTTTTTATATTTAATAGCTTACTCGATAGACTTTTCATTGAATATGTCCCAATTATTACAAAGCAAGAAAAAAGTTCAAACTTTTGTATTTGATATAACAAGGATATTGAAGCTCTTATTCAGGAAAGAGAACGTTTTTTTTTAGAAAACACAAAAGAAATCCATCAGAATACAACAGGCGGCAATATGTTTATGCTCGCAATAAAGTAACATCTCTTATACGCTCATGTATTTTCTTCGTAAACTCGACCTTTATTTGGGTTCTAAAGTGCTTTGGAAAAATCTGAATGAAGTTAGTGTCACTGGAAGCAAAAATTTATCTAAATGTCCTCTCAGCCCGCAGTTAATAGGTCATTTTATGCTTCATCAAAGTCGCATACGTTCTTGCCACCTATCGTTTCAGATAATGATGGTGTATTTTCATTTACTTGTGTTGATGATAGCGAGGTCTTAAAAGCAATACGATTAGTAAAATATAATGCTGTGGGTCCTGCTAACATTTCGCCAAAATTCATTCGATTGATTTTTCCATTCATTCTTCCACCCATAAAACATATCATAAACACGTGCCTTTACAGCAGTGAATTTCCTGAACAATGGAAAAACGCTACTGTAATACCTATTCCGAAAAGAAATAACCCTTCAGAGCCATCTCATTTTAGGCCTATTAGTTTTGCTGCCGTTCTTCGGCAAAGTTTTCGAACGATTGATAGCTGTTCAAATTCAAGCCTATTTACAAACTAGCAACAAACTATCTAAATGGCAGTCTGGATTTCGCAACAATCACAGCTGAGAATCTGCTGTTTTGAAGGTAACATCAGATTTTCGCTGTGCTCTTGATAAAAATCCATTGGGTATCATGGTTCTATTATTTCTAAGACTTTTGATAATATTGACCACCAAATTCTGATTTCTAAACTAGGTAATAAATTCAATTTCTCGAAAACGTCTCTCAACCTTTGCGGAATTACCTTGTAAATCGAGATTAACGGATTACTACGGATCAAGGTACTTCAAGTCCATACATTGTTAACTGCGGGGTTCCACAAGGTTTAGTTCTTGGACCCCTTCTGTTTTCGTTATTTATAAAAGAACTTCCTGAGTTCGTTCGCAATTGCCACATACACATGAATGCAGATGATGTTTTAATTTATAATTTTCGTGAATTGAATTTGATGGAAGACTGAGTGATATGCATAAAAACAAAGTATTAACTTAAAGTACAAGATAAAAGTAAATACTTTGATTTCAAGTTTTTCAGTATTTACTTCGTTTCGTATGCATAAAAAAAGTAGATACTAAAAAGTAAAAACTTTAAGTATTTACTGAATTCATCCTAGTAAATACTGTAATTCATCTAAAATTGATAGTAAATACTTTTTTTTTAATTTTATATTGAGTTTTTACAGAAGGTTCAACCAACAAAACTTCTGAGTGCAGGTGTTCAATCGACAGGACATCTGGCTAGTCCCAGGAGCAGGTGTTCAATCAAACATCTAGCTTATCACCTCAGGTGTTCAACCGACAAAACATTTGGCAGGTGTTTGATCGAGGCCCAGTTCATAAAGAATATAAATAGCGAACCCTTAAAGTGGAAAACACAAAGCTGCTCTGCTGTTAGCGTTGAGAGACGTATAAAGTACAAGTATAGGAATTGCGAACAACCTATCACAAAGCAGCTTTGTTACTCAACCTTTGATTTGACATACTGTGAGAACCCATCTTTTCTTGGAGAGTAGTCGCTCCTCCTCTCGTTTCAGTTTGATTTCCTAAATATAAAATTTTTTATGCATAATAAATTACCGTTTACACTTTAAAAAACGTGGACTTTAAAATTGGGTCAATTTAATTAAATACTCACCAATAAAGTGTTCACTTAACCAATCCACATTTTCCTTCTCAAAACGGTATAGTTGCTTAAAATTAGACTCCGAATTGGATCTTGTTACTTTATAAACTTTTTGCGAATTAATACGCATAAATTCTGCCATTTCGACAAAAATGAAAAAGTCCGCAACATAGGAAATATTAATATTTTGGACCTGGTGTCAAATGTTCTTTATACTTAGATTTAAAATGTAAGATTGAGGGAAAAAATTATTTGCTGTAATATTTTCAAGTTGCTATTTTGTAAATTTGAAAAAATTGAGTAAATGCTAAAGAAAAAAAGTATTTGCTTGTTATTATGCATACGGAATAAAGTATTTACTGAAAAAATTCATCCAAAAAAAGTATTTGCGATGAAAAAAAGTATTTACTATATATTTTCGGCTTTTACTTTGTTTCTATGCATATCAAAATAAGTAAATACTTAAAAAAAATTCAGTAAAAGTATTTACTAGGTTTTATGCATACGGCTCACTGTGTTGCTCGAATTAATGAAGACCTACTTTCCATACAAAAATGGGCTGACCTTAATAAGCTAAACCTTAATCCACCCAAAACATTAAGTATGGTTTGTTGTCGAAGCAGAGTTAATCTTTCTGGTTTTCCAAAAATAATTTTGAATAGGCAAGTAATTGAATATGTCAGTAAAGCAAATCTATCAGACGAATTTATTTTGGTCTTCGCTCTTTAAGGTCTTCCTCTCATATTTTGAACCCGAGTTTAAGGCAACATCTGGTGAAAAGTCTTCTCTTACCCATTTTTACTTTTAACTGCTCCGTCTATCCTGCTCTTGATTTTGAATGCAAGCGGAAGCTCAATGTTGCATTTAACGAATGTTTGCGTTTCATCCACACCATCCCAAGATTTGTTACATTCAGAATTCGTTATGTGGACTAAGCCTTACGTTTCGTAATGTTATAAATCTTCATAATATTATTAATAATAAGTGTCCGGAGTACCTTGAGGAATATCTTCAATATGCTCAGTCACAGAGAGGCTTGCGATTGATTCTGCCGCGTTTTACATATACAGTTACAGACCGATCTTTTTTTGTAACTGCTATTCGATTGTGGAATAGTCTTCCAATACTTAGCTGCACAAAATTAGTTCTATAATTTTTCTCTTTTCTCTTTTTTCTTATAATAAAATTTTCAATTAGCCGTTCAATTTTCATCAATATTTCTATTGTTTTCTTTTTTTTTTATTATTATTATTAATCATTACATTATTATTAAATTTTAGTTAGTTTTAAACACTTGGTAAGCATCTCTAGATACTAGGAAAAGATATAAATCTTATTGTATCAAGCTTATATTCTATCAAATACAAATACAAATATTACGAAATGTTGTCGTCTGGAAGTTGGGAACAGGTACAAGATATTGCAAGTTGCTTCGCAAATTATGATTGTCTAAAACTCTGAAATTTAGATTCCCAGAGCGCAAGAAAATAAATAATGGAAAACTATGTCGCAGTAGCCGTTTTGTGCTTATTATTCTAATAACGTATTTTTGTAGAGTTAGAATTGGTTTAAATTTGCTGAATTGCGTTCCGCCCCAACACGCTATTCCACATTGTAATTAAGAATGGAAAATCCCATACAAAAATTTTCTAAGAAGGTCAGATGAGTAAACTTTTTGGAGATAGAAGAAGTGCCGGAGTGTTGTACGTGTTGTTGTGTGTTGTACATTTTTAAATTCTCACAGCCGTATTTATTAGATTCTCCTTATACACCTCTATACAGTATTATAGCTATGCTATGAATAGGCTCTTATGTTACGTTGAATAAATTCTTATTTATAAACATTTTTTAGACAAAGTATAGTTATTATACATCTTTTTCAATAAAAGTACCAAAAAGAAGATGATCTATGTACTACATTCAACGCAAAGTTTGTCAAATATTAATTAAAATTGTCAGACTTTGACTTCTCATTTGTGATTTTGAATTTTTTAATTGTTTTTTAGTTTTGGCACGTTCACAAAAAAAAAGTTATTATTACCATTGCCTTGTATGGTACTCGTTATACGCGTATCATTTTTTTATTTCTTTAATTGTTATATACTTACATAAGTATTATATGTAAGTATCAATTGCATTGCGTTCCTTTTTTCATGCAATAAAAACAGTAAATTCTACTTCACTATAGCCGAAATAGATGTTTATCCAACCAAAAATCCAACCCTTGTTGAAGCACAAGAAGCTAGGCAGAGCTTTTCGCGGAAAACACGATTCCAATTGCATGACCGACAAACATTACTAAGCCTTAATAAACCTCGGAATCTATTTCCAACAAAGAGTTGACCGTCCAAATATTTGTCAGTACTTTAGCATATTTCATTAAAAAATCAACTTGATTTTAAAATTGAGTTTTTCATTATTGTCATTTACCTCCATTATTTTTTATTATTAATAGTAGTAGTAGTTTTGTTAACAATCTATTTTGTTGATATAAATTTCAATTATAAATTCCGTGGAAGTTAACTTATATATTATATTTATATTATATTTAAAAGCATGTTTTAAATAATTGTATACAAAAGTTAATTATAAGACGATTTATTTATCAAAATATGTAGAAAATAATTGAATTAATAAATTTTATCTCGAGAAATGAGGAACTTTTCTTATTAAAGTAAAAGTCGATGGCATTGTATGTACTTACCTGACATCTTTCAACTACACGGAATATGCTATTACAATGTTTAAAGCAGTATTGTACAAAAAAAAAATGTATTTAAATAGAAAAACATATGTTTCTTCGTGTTTTTTTCCCGTACATTTCAATGGTCTAATTAGATTTAAAAAAAAATATTTATAGCAAATTATTAACAATAACCAAAAAAATTGTTTTTGCAAAATTAACTTTTTTATATTTTTCAATTTTTAGACATATTTTTAAATGGAAGCTGTATTGTTTTATTATTTCATTGAAAAGAAGACGTCAAAACGAATAACGTATGACCTCTCTACGATAATTGTATGCAGTAAAATGTAACCTTGAAAACAACTTGCTTCGGACCGAAAAAAATGAATATTTAAAACAGTTTTTAATATTTCAGTTTTAAATTTTTTTCTGTTGTTTGCGACATAAAAAGGAGTATTATCAGCAAGTTTGGTTAAAAAATATTTATTTTTGAGAAATTGACAAGTAAAAAAAATAAAAATTTTTTTTTGGATTTTTTGCATTTTTTTCTAAAATTTTGAGGTTATTTTAAAAAATGACCCACACAAAAGTTGTAGATTTTTTTTAAGATCTACAACTTTTGTATACAACATTTTTCAGCAGGACATCAAATTTTGCGTGAAATTGCAAAAAACACGAGATAAATCGATTTCCCCCCCTTTTCATCCCCTAAAATCATCCCCTTACCATCTTGGACGAAAAACTCATTTTCCTTATGTTGACCTTAACCCTTTTAACCATTTGAAAACGTAAAATTCTGGATAACATTTTTTTGTCCTCTATATTTAATTTGCCTGGACTATAAGGCTGTCATTGTTCTGAGTTGATTAGCAATTATAGATATTGAAAAAAAATCAATTTCTTCGTTCTTCGTTCACTACTCCTTTTTTTTTTTAATTAGGAACAATATAGGCACACTTCAAAGCATGCGGAAATTTTCCTGAAATTATGATATAGTTAAATTAATTAGCCAAGATATAAACTAAGAAACAAGCTTCAGTTTAGCATATTGTTTGAAATACCATCAGCCCCACCAGTCGATCTCTGACTTTCGAGCAGGAAAGACTTAGGCAGTGGTGTATATTTACAAGTGTGTGAAAAATAGTACAAGCTTCAAGTTGTGAGTTAGTCTCAAGTTTCATAACTTAATAGTTAGCACAGCGCTAGAGTGTCGGCTCGGGAACTCAGGATCGTGGGTTCGAGCCCCAGTATTGGTTGAATTTTTTTATTCTGAATATTAGTCGGAATGATTAATTTAATCAAGGAGAAGGCGGCAGAGGCATCAAAAAATGCTTCTGAGAAAAAACAAGTAGCGGGAAACGAGAATAATCCCGCAAGTGACAGCAAAAAAACCAAGAAAAGGAGGAGGAGTCTAAAGCCAAAGCCGAATTTAGACAACAAAAGGCAAGCAACCACCTTAGCTAAGCTGCAAGCTAAGGTGGATGACACTTCAAGGGCAGCGAAGGAGTTAGCAACGAAAAACATTCAACGGCAGTTGGAAGAATACTCTTCTTCTGAGTCTGACGATACCGTAGAATACCTGTCCGGTGAAGGAGAGGGATTGTTCAGGTCCGGAGGCAGTAATCGCTTCGGGGGGCTGTCCTCTGATCTCACAGATGAAGAGGTTGAAGAAGTGCTTCTCACAAAGCAAGCGAGCATTGAAAAATGCGAGAAAATAATCAATACGCTAAAGGAGGAAATAAAGCCCCTGCTTCTCCGCCTGAAGGAAAAACAAGAGGCGCGCCGCGAAGAAGAGGCAGCCGAAATGAAACGGAGGCAGCTCCAGAGAGAGCAACAGCTACAGCTACAGCAGCAAAAACAACAACAACAACCACAGCAGCAAAGACAACAACAACAACCACAGCAGCAGAAACAGCAAAAGCAAGTTGCTAAGCAACCACAAATGCAGCCGCCGAGAGACAACACAGGGGCCCCAGCACATCGGGGGCCCCCAAGCAATTGGAGGCAGCAGCACCACAGCTGCCCGCAACACCAGCAGCAGCTACAGCACCAGCATCAGCACCAGCAGCAAGTCCAACATCACCACCACCAGCAGCATCAACATCGGCAGCAGCAATGCAGCAACACCAGAAGCAGCCACAGCCCACAAGGAATAATAAGAATGTGCCACCTATCCGGACCCACAAAATAGACCTGGACGACGTAAAACAGGTATGCAAGTCGGCCACTAATGGTAACTTTTACATAAAGATAATTAATGAAAAAGAAAAACGGTATTCGGTGCAATGCTTCACATTGCCCGAATACAACATTGTAAAAGATTTCTTGACGGAGGCCACAGCTGAGTTCTTCAGCTTCACGCCTCGAAGTGAAAAATTGAAGACGGTCCTTCTAAAGGGCATCAGTTCCTGCACGGAACCTGAGGCGCTCTTAGATGAGCTCCGTCAAAAAGCGGGTAACGATCTCGAGTTTATCGGGGTCAAGCCGTTTTCAACGGTCAAGTCTAGGCGTGGGGGTTACAAGCTCCCAATGTTCCTAGTAACACTATCGCCCCAAAGCAAACTGGAAAGTCTAAGGAGTATTTCCGTCCTAGACTTCCAAGTTGTAAGATGGGAAAAATTAATGAGGCACGATGACATGCTACAATGCATGCGCTGCCAGAGGTTCGGCCATGCCGCAGCCAACTGCCAAATGCAGGAGCGCTGCGTCAAGTGCGCAGAAACCCACAAAAGAGGGGAATGCAGGTTAGGTATGGAGCGGGTTGAAGACTTAACCCAGCTCAAGTGCATTATTTGTGGAAACGAGGGGCACCCTGCTAATTATGGGGGCTGCCCTAAGGTCCAACAAATCAAAGAAAAACAGGCCAGTCAGAAGGCCGTAGAAAGTGATTTTGTGATCATTTTAAATAAAATCGAGTTTTAAAGGCGCTTTGGTTAATATGAATTTAGACGGGTTTTTTGATTTGTTATTGGGGAATTTGTTTTATTTTTCTTAAGTATAATATAAGAGAATGTAAAAACAAGTAAAACCTTATTTCATATGATGCTCAATATTTTGTTATTGTGCTCAAAAGTTGAAAAATTGAGTTTTTTGTGTCAATTTTTACATTAAGTGGAGAAAATTTAGTATTATTCCGCATTATTCCGATGGGAAACTATATGTTTTTTAAAGCTTAATATATAAGCTTTCATTCTACGTTTTAAGTTGCTGCGCATAGGTGCGACACCCATACATTTTTTTTAAATTTTCGAAGTTGCTTCCAAAATAATTTCTTACAAAATGATATTGATATTATATTTAAAAATAAAACCAAGACCACAAAACAAGAAAAACTATAAAATAAATGCATAAACATATTTATTTACATAAATAAATGCATATATACACATATATATGTTTCTATATAAATAAAAATTTGAGAAATTATGTGTTTTATGCAATATATATGTGTCGTTGCTGTCCTAGCAAAACTTAAATCGATTCAAAAGGAATTTCATGTTATAAGTTTATATATATATATTGCAACAACAAAGAGATGAAAAACTTACTGTTTGGTATATAAATAACCTTTTTTTCATAGGGTAAATAAGCAATGTTTTTCTAAATTTTACCAAAAAAAAAATGATTTTGCCAAAATATGAATTAAATTGAATTTGAACTAATTTTATAAAATTTTTGGTTAATTTATCTAATGATCAATAATTTAAAGGAGTCAATAACAGATTTTCAATTGCACCAGATCCATTTTTAGTAAGTTAAAGTTATATTCTTGTCCTGGAACTTTTAAATGTAACAATATAAGAAATCTAAGCTGCTTGAGGAATACGGAGTAAATTTTTGTTAAAAATGTTATTAGGTGTTGTCTATTATTATGTTTTTATATGCTATTATTTTTTACAAATCTGAACAAAAAAGAAACAGCAGGATTTTTGGTCAGAATTTTTTATCTGTGCAGAATGGGCCTTTGTATGTGCACTAAACAGGCACTTCCACAGGGCCGTTTATTCCAAAATTTGGTAACTATACAAATCTTTGTAATTCAGTTACATTTTAATTCATATTCATTATGAAAACTAAAGAAAAAAACTGTTTGGGGAGAAAAATTTAATTTTTAGTAAAGGTCTGCCAAAGTGCAAAAAACACGTGAGTTTAAAGCTCTTTAAGTCAAAAACGTGTGTCGATATGTAAAAAAATTGCAGTTTAACTTATTTTTGTACATATTTGTTATGAATCTGATACATAAAATTTAAATAAAGCAAAAAAATTACAACCTTAATTCACTCTTTGGTATGGGTCTAACATAGGCAAAAAAAATGTACATTCCGATCTCTGCAAATTAAAAATTTGGCTATTTTAATAAATAGTTCCAGTTAAATATCAATCTCTGAATATATTTGTTGAATCTTGCAAAGGAATCACTAAAAAAAAATTAATTTGTAAGCGCTATTAATTTTATTCCGCTAGATGAGCGAAATGTCACACTGTGCGGCGGGGCAGCCAGACATTGTGGCCTTGTTGGTTGCCATTCAAGGACAACTAGCAGGACTGCAAAGTCAGATCTTGGAGCAAACCGGAAGAGTAGATAAACTCTACTCTATGATGGCTGGCCAAGCGCAGATTCAAGTTTAAGGGCGCGCTGCCGGAGACGCGCCTAAAGATCCTAGCTGTGAATGTAAATTCACTGATTAGGATTGAACGCCGAGCTAATTTGTTCCAGTTGTTGAAAGACCACAGTCCCGATGTCTTCATGGCTTGCGAAACCAAGCTAAACCAGAAACATAAACTGACTAACAACAATTACAATATCGTAAGAAGGGATCGACCCGACTCTACTCAAGGAGGCGGTGTTGCCATCTTCATACGAAAGGGCATTAATTATAAAGTCATATACAATAATGATTTGCGAAAGCTCAGGACGCTAGAAGTTTGCGTCGTATGCATCTCTCTCACTCAAGGGAAGCGGATGTATATGATTGCGGCTTATGCGGCTGAAGCTCCGCAGGCTTCTATCTTTATTTCAGAGCTCGAGATTCTCTTCAGAGTACTACAACTGAGCTTGGAAGAAAACTACTTCGTTATGGCCGGAGACTTGAACGCCAAACATGAAGATTGGGGAAATCAAACAAATAATCCAAGAGGTAATCATCTTTTTAATTTGATGAATCTTCACAGTGTTGAATATGGTGTCGACTTGCTGGCTATTGATAGGCCATCGTTCCCAAGGAGCGGTTCCTTCCTGGACCTTTTGCTGTACGATACCAGACTGACAATAACGGACAAAGTGGGTAATCACCCTCGAAACTGTTTACAGACAATCGAGTACGACATTGATCACTGTGGCTTGGCTGCTGTAATTCAGATTCCGAACGAGCGCGTGGAGTTGGATGAATACGTTCCAACGCATTCTTACAATTACAGTAAGATGCGCTAGCCTCGTTTCACCAACGCCCTAGCGAGAGAACTCCGTTCGAGTGACATAGCCCCACCAAATAACAGAAACCTAACGAACAACGAAATAGACCAACATCTACAACAGATGGACAAAACGATAAAACGAACGATGGAACGGACATTACCGAAATACAAGGAACACGACCAAAACGACGTCTACAGAAACGCGACTATAGACGCACTTCACAGACATAAAAGTGGACTACTGACAAGACTGAAAAACTTGTACAGACGCTTCACAGACCCACACGACCTGGAGATTAGGGCACTGAAGTCGTCGATCAAAAACATCAACCAACTGATTAAAGAAAACTATAGACTATCTATCAATTTGTTTTGGGGCAGCAAAATTCAGGCCGTTAATTCTAGCGACCCGAGTATGTTTCCCCAAATCAATAAGATATTTAGAAAAAATAATCAGAACGACCTTCCGTGCCTGAAACTCCAGAGAACTTTAGAGAACAGAGACGTACTCCTGACAGCGCAAATTGATCCTGAGGAAGCCGTGTTGGACGATGACTTCTTTGTGATTGAAGATCCGCAGGAGAAAGTGGAGACAGTTGGTGCTGCTTTCCAGCAAGTGTATAAGGTGAATGCTTGCACTCGCCCGAACCACGACCTGGAGAACAGAGCCTTACTTCACCACTTCTACCTGAGGAATGATATTTCGCAGTGGCGATCCGAGATGATGACGACTCCTTAGCAAACGCTATAATCGCCGAGCGAACGGGCCCAAGTCCCTTGCTCATCACGAAGGTAGAACTCCAGCTCATCTTCGATTCAATAAAGAATAAGAAGTCAGCAGGTGTCGACGGTATATCCAACATTGTACTTAGACACTTACCGATTGAAGCCATCGACATTTATACCACACTGTTCAACAACGCGCTGAATAATGCATATTATCCAGAGCGTTGGAAGACAGCTGTGGTTCATCCTCTCCCAAAAAAGGGAAAGGACAACTCCAATCCTTCAAATCTCCGGTCAATAAGTCTCCTTCCAAGCATCAGCAAGGTATTCGAAAAGATAATCAATAGGGCTCTGGCTGAGTGGGCTGCGGACAACAAAATAATTCCGGATAACCAGTTCGGGTTCAAGGCGGGACATGACACCATTCATGCCACGTCTAAGCTCGTTTCTGATATCCAATGGAATAAGTCCAAGAAACAATGCACGGGTGCTGTTCTGGTTGATTTAGAGAAGGCCTTCGACACCGTATGGTTAGAAGGTTTGTACCTAAAACTCACCAGACTAGACATCAGTAAACCATTGTTGTATATGCTTCATGATATGCTCAACGGTAGAAAGTTAGACCACCACCTTTGAAATTAAAAACGGTCTTCAACAGGGAGCGGTGAACTCGCCGATCCTCTTCAGCATTTACACCAGCGATCTGATAGGTAGCCTTTCCCAGGCAATTGCGTATGCCGACGACCTGATTGCGTACAGAACTGCCCCAAAGGTCGAAGTCATTAGAATTCTCTTGCAACGTGACTTCGAGAAGATTCAGCGATATTGCGATGACTGGAAACTGAAAATAAATGTCCAGAAATGCGAAACAATTCTGTTCCGGACCTCGTTGGCTGGGGCCACGAGGGATACGCGCAAGAATTGGCGCAAGATGGTCATCGTTGGGCCTCACGGACAGCGATTAACGAGCAAAAGTGAAGTGAAGTACCTCGGTATCTGGTTGGACCAGTATCTCTATTTCGACAGACATATAGACGCTGCTCTGACTAAGGCCAGAGGAGCCTTCGCTCTGACGAAATGGCTGTTTTACAGCAGTCGGTTTGACCCCAGAGTGAAGGTAATTTGCTACATGGCCCTCATACGGCTGATGATCGTTTATGGCTGTCCAGTGTGGTTCAACGTTGCACCATCTCAAATGGAGAAGTTTCGGGTGTTCGAAAGGCAGTGTCTTCGGCGCTGTCTCGGTTTGCATCGGACACCGGAATCTTCTTATGTACATTACTATTCTAACGAGGTTCTGTACAACGAGGCTCGGATTAACAGAATTGACAATTTCGTGATAAAACTTATTCGGGGTCACATTGCGAGAGCTATGACTTCGACGAATAATTTGATCTTTGGGGCGTTCTATCCGAACGACGAATATTTTGATAGTGTACGCTCGAGCGGCTTCATTCCACCAGAGGCATTCCTCCACCTAGATAAATGCGGTCTGATACAGGACAGATTGGCGATCCCGCTAATCTACCACGTCAGGCGGAGAACCGTCGATCGGCGGCTCCTTTACCATCGAGACGTCCTCGCACAGGACGGAGCAGAGCTCCTCCGGTTCAGTAGGGCTGTGTCCAAACGGGACCGAATTGATAGGGTAAAGCAGGAGCACCAGTTCTGGTGGCTTCAGTCAGCACTTGATAATGGGTAGTCGGGGTGGGGTTTTAAGCCTTGGCCGGCTTGTATATTTGTTTTAGTCTAAGGGTTTTGGGTTTAGGTTTAAGTAGAGTAGGCATGGTGGCACACATTGAAAAGGACAACAAATAAAAAATACAGAAAAATAAAGAAAAAAAAGAAATAAAAAGAAAAAGTTGAAAAAAAATAAAAAAAAAAATTAAAAAAAAAAGTGAAATGACAAAAAAAAAAAAAAAAAGTTAGATTTGCTGCTGTGGTTGCTCTAGTTTGTAAGTAGTTGTTAGGTAGAATAGGTAGTTTTAGTTAATCTTAAGTTTTATTTTTTAAGGACCTAATTTTAAGTAGCACGTAAGGAACAATGAAAATGTTAATTGATGTTAGTTTTTTTGAAATTTTCTAACAAATTTAAATAAAATACAAAAAGAAAAAAAAACAAAATAGTTCATAAGCCGAAAGGCATTAATTGTAAGATACCATGAATTGTTTAGAGCGCCCGGTTGGGGCCAGTAAGTAAATATAAGATGTTAGATTATAAGCTAGTTTGAATTCTATTGTCTAGTATTAAGTAGTTATAAGAAAAATGAATAAAAATGAATTTAAAAAAAAAAAAAACCATCAGCCCCACAAGTCTTTGAATTTTTCAGAGAACCAATACCTACTTCTCAAAATTTCAGGTGCAAGGTGAGACAAAAAGAATATTGCAAGGAAACAGAAACATTAGCAAAGTAATCAATGAATTTATTAGGAATAGCAATAGTCTTATTATCAGTATTATTTATAACATTAGCAACAACATAAGCATTCTGGCTTGGTTGACATGTTAACATAGTATTAAGTAAAGTCTTACAACAACATTCTACACAAAACAATTTTTTAAAAAGCAAACCATTAAAAAACTATTAAAAACGCTTTTTGTAGGTATCTCAAATGGAAAGCAACAAAACAAATCCTAAATAAAATTTAGTACCTACTATCAAAACTAACACAACCCAGCCAACGAAGACGAGGCTCTCGGTATAGAGTTTTTGGGTATAAAACGAAATTGTTAATGGTAACAAAAGCTTAGTTTTGAATTTAAACTGGTCTTCCTCAAAATATATCTGCCAGCCTCCAATTTAGATAACAATCGGTATCGACACCAGCGCACCTACACCGTCGGTCGAAGCGATGCCTTCAATGCAAAACCGTTTCCAAGGCGATTCATTTCATAAAACAAACATTTGTGCGTTTGCTGTTCTCTTAGTACGGTTGCTGACTAAATAAATGTTGATGTTACATAGTACTTAGATGGATCAAAAACAGATGACTGTACATGATAAAGGGTGTCTCAGTAAGAGTGCACTTTTTAAAATTGTAATTATTTTTTCATGTGCAAGTGGCAACCCTGAAATTTGACAGCTGTCACCTCTGTTTATTCCTATTATTAAAAATGGACCACGGAAAGCACCGGCAATACGGCAATGGAGCAAAGTGAAGTCGATGCCAATTTTTCGAAAAAAAATCATTTTCTCCGATGAAGTGCATTTCCATATGAATGGCTTTGTGAATACACAAAATTGTCGAATTTGGGACTCAGAAAATCCTCATGCTATCCATGAGAAACAAATTGCTACGACGGAGTTGACAGAAAAGCTGTTGTGGGAACCCTGCTTGGCATGCTTGCAAAAGCGCGGCTAGGTGCGCCGGGTTGGGGTGGTTCTTGTCCTCACACAGCAAGTCGCATTAAGCAGAGGAAAAAAAAACATGCCAAGACTTGGAGTCTGAGTTGATGACAGACAGACTAAGTGCTTCGAACTGCTGAAGCTAAGCGAGTGATGGTGACAATTCACTCACACTTTCTTTTAGCTAGCCCCACCCCCCCCCCCCCCAATGCACTGGCACGTTTCGCGATGCCCCCAATTAATCCTTTTTTCCTTTTTTTTCGTACACACTTTTTTTTCTACTTTTCCGTGCGGCAGTAGCTCTACGAACCGATCCCGTAATCCAGCTAGAACAAACTTGAAGATGAGTTTTGTTCTTCTTGATTCACGACTTATTCAGCACTGCTTGACTTGAAGCTGTAGGGATTGTGCCGCTATTCAGAGGCTCAATGTAGAGATCACTAATGTTTCCCGCTGGGTTGATGACGACACCGTCGAATGAATTTATTTGCTCCCCTTCTGAGCTCTTAACTTCTTTCGACAAATTTCTCTTTCGGTAAAAGGGTTCACCCTCGTGTACGTTTGTGAAACGCCAGTAGCATGAATTTTTTTATAAAAAGGCGCCAGACTGGGGAGCCTGATAAATTTTCATTGATTAGGATTTAAGGAACTTGAGTTTTTTAGCCTGTAGATTTACCTGATAAATTTTCTATCTTTGCTGACTCGCACGCGTTCGGTTTCCCTTATTAAACATTTCGTTTATTCTTTTTATTTTTACTCTTCCTTTTTGTTTTTCTATCTTAGCTGGTGGACAAGTGGCTGATAGAGAGAAATTCTAAATAATTTATAGCGATTATCAAAAAAATTATCTACTTTAAAGAAAGGAAACTTACTCCAATTTTTAGACTTATTGCGCCAAAATAAAATTCCCTCTTTTGAAGACAGGTCTTGTGAGATGGGTGGTCCAAAAGGAAAAGACCGATTTCGGAGATTTGATGCTGAACTAAGCTCTCGCAAAGGCAACAAGTTGTCGCCCCTGCTTCCTGGTCGAAAATTAAATTGTACGAGATCACTCGAGAATTCCAAACAGAGTTTCGAATTCCACACGCATGACAGGGTGCCTCATAGATTTCGCGTGTTTATTATTTTCCTATTTTCTTCTGACTTTATCTTTGCTGACAAATGTATTCCACCGATTGTTAAAGTATAGGTTAATGAAATCAACTAAGCTGGTCACTGCGGTGTATACGTACTATTTTTTTTCTGTTAATTTTATTTTTAGTTGAAGTAGGGTATATTCGTAACTCCCAAGCCAAAATCGGCACCAAACTTGGCATCGGCACGGCACGGCGGAGCCATCCCAATTGGGATTTATACCAAGTTTCCAGTTTGATTCTAATTGGGAATAATTGATTGATGGTTGGATTTCTAGCACCATTTGTATTTTCATTGGAATATTGGTAGTGGGATTTGTTGTGAGATACACTTTTCTAGTTGGATATCGTTGGGTTTTGCTTGGTACCGTTCGTATTTCTAGTTCAAAAATTTAATTCTTGTTGGAATCGGCCTGATTTGGTTGGGTAGCTCCTACTCCTTCCAATTCAAAATCCATGTCACTCCCAAGCCACCGGCACGTACCGCACGTCCCAATTGGGATGAATGCCAAGTTTCCATTTTGATTCTAATTGGGAATAATTGTCACTGGTTGGATTTCTAACTTGGCACGGCACCCAATACATATTTAGTTGGGTAATTTCCGACACAACATTCGCACCTGCATTGCATTCAATATAAAATTGATATGTGCATAGTGCATTGGCTAAACATATTCTTTATTCTTATTAGGATGTTCATATGCTTAGGATCAAATAGAAACTAGCATTCCAAAATACTTACTTCTGTGGGTTGTGCTGGTTAGAATTGTGTACAATGCAAGATAATGTCAGAAAACAAAGAACATATTAAGTAAAAACAAATACAAGTTTTTCTTCTTTCTTTTTTTTTTTTATTAAAAACATATTTTCATTGCTTACATCAGGTTTACAATTATTTTCTTATCGTTATGTGTAAATATTATTTTATTTTATTCTCAAACTATTCTGGTTACAACTTGTTCAAGTGGATTATAGTCAATAATTCTATCATGAAGCATAAGGCAGTAAGCTGAAGTATTTGCTGGAATTTGTTTTGATGTTCTCATTTCCAAACGTATATCTATAGGTCCTGTTTTCATAGTTTCATTTTGATGTCTGCAGTCCACCACGAAAACTGGAGCATGTGATTTAAATAATTCCCAGGAAAGAAGAGGTTCAGTGATGGTTTTATTATAGTAGGTTTTTTGAAAGTCGGTGTACATTTTGTAAAACAGACTATATCTATTTTTTTCAAAAGAAACATTGAAATCTTCATGTGGATAAACATCAGAGTTTAAATAAACTTTTAAGTCTGTGAGACTGCAGTGATCAAACTTTGTAGGATCAGCAGTCAGGTTTTTATTTTTCCCAGTTTGTAGAGCAAGAACAATGTATCGAGGTTTTTCTATTTGTGTTGTTGTCTTGACATTCCAGATATGATGATCAGAACTTGGCAGCATGGGATATTCATATAGATCCCAGTTTCGGAAAGCAATTTTCATAGAGCTGCTTTTATTTATAGATTTATATAAGTTTAATTTCATGGAATCTGATAAGGTTACGTGGGGTACTTTCCATTGTATTTTTTGAATGTTAATTTGTACTTTTTCATCGGTCGAAGAGATCAATGCGTTTTCATCCACTCTTGCACGAGTGATAATAAGATCATGTCGAGCATTTGGAATGATTTTTTTATAATCTTCAGCGAATCCTAAAAGTTTATTCAACGGGATACAATAGTTAAAATGAAATGGTTTCAAATTAATAGGTGAGTCAGGAGACCAGGATGCGTTTAATAGCATAGCACTCTCATTTTTAGTCAAAGATAAATAGTTTTTGATCGTTGATGTTATTCCGACATTTCGATTGTAGTCAATTTCCTTGCCATTCAGTTCATAGCGAATTTCATCAAAGAGAAAAGCCATAGCATTGTTTACAAGTTTTGTATTGACTATATCTTTTACATCAGTTGTCGATAATGATCCTTCAATGTATAAAAAACTTTCCGAAGGTAGAACATTAAGATTTTGATGTTGTATACAAATCTGAATGATGTCATTTCGTTCAAAATTGTTTTGATATGGTGAATAAGTATGATACTCATATTTAGAAATGCTTTCATTTATCTCGGGATCTTGAAAAATGTTTAACATTATTTACGATTTCTTTTTTAATTTAAGACCTATTGACAACAAAAAGTCCTGATTATGTTTGGTAAGGCAATGTGTTACCGCAGCTGCTTTCGAAGCTTGATTGACGATTGATTTATTATTAACAATGTTTTTATAAGATATTGAGTTGTCAATGGTTTCATACACAATCATTTTTCTGGTTGTAAATGTAAGCGGACCGTTATGTTTTCACCTCTAAAATTAATATCGTTACCGTCTTGATCGCAGAGCTTAAGACACAATGATGTTATTCGTTTGACGTTCACAGGTAAATAAATAACATTGCTTGGAACTTCTATGATTTTATAGCCAGGACTTACTTTAACAGAGAATTCATGTAAAATATGCGCCGGTTGGTTATTAATGTACGTTCCATCTATGATATTACATTCAATGCGTATTGTATTAACTCTATTTATGTTAACATAGAGATCTGATTCATGAAGCAAGTTTGAAGTCAACAACTTCTTGCTAAACCCTAAAAGCGAACCAATAGAATTTGGTTTTGAAAAGTCAATATCTTCTGAACAGATAATTTCACATTTCAGAGTGTTGTTTGCCTTGATTTTAATTTCAGTTTTCCTTATTTGGTTTTTCTTTTTTTTATTTATTTCATTAATTCTCTTTTGTATGAAATTGTTAATATCTTCAATTTCATATGAACCAATAGGAAAAGAAATAACACTATCACCGATACATAACATATTATTACTCTCATCCACATTTGGAATTGAATTATATGTTTGGAAATCTATAAGTCCACATACATAATTAGATTTAAGCACTATTGGTGGAAAATACTGAGCGTTAAGAGTTGACTCATTCCCACTTAAAGCAAGTGTTAACGACATGTTGATTAAAAGACAAATGACACATTTTTCATTTTTACACATCATTTTATTACAATATACATTACATTATATACATTACATTATATTGCGTTATTATTTGTAGTATAATATAAAACATTCTTTTTTCAAATTTATTTTAATCTAATTTATATTTCTGTTTTTATACATATATAAATATATCATTACATGTATGTTATATCAGAGCCCACTTGTGCACCCCCACAAACACTTGACTTCAAATTCCAATAGTGTTAACATCTAAAAATCTAACAAAGAATGTCAAACGATTGAATGCCTTTCATAGCGGACGATCGTATCCGATCTTATAAACATAAAAATGCATATCAGCACTTTTTGCCTTAAGCAACTTGTGTGTAAGTATCCAATGGATACCAAAGATATTTCTTCATGTTATGAATCAGTTTTCATCCGCAGACGAAATGCTGCGTTAGCAATTAAGCAATATAAAAGGGATTACTTGAGCTCAATGTAGTTAGTTCTTAGTTAGTTCTTACAACGTATAGCTGAAGATTTCCCCCCACCAGTGGTAAGGGATCTGAAGCTTTAAACTTAACTCAAAATAAAGATTATTTCAAATTTAAAATTAAATTGTTTTACTCAGTGGTGTTCTCTAACGAGAACACAAATTCAATTTTTTTTTATAATTTAAATAAACTTAAATAAAATTGGCGCAGTCGGTAGGATGCCAGTCAGACTATAAGTGAAAATTATAAGAGACATGGTAATCCAGTGGTCGAACCGGAATTAAAAAAAAATTTTCGCGACCCAAAAAAATTTTTTTTTATTGTGAAAATTAATAAATACAAAAAAGTGTTTTAGTTGACAATAAAAAATTAAATGCAAAAAAAAAATTAAATTCAGTGAAAATAAAAAGGCGAGCAAAAATCGATTTCATTGAAAAAATTAAAATTGCATAACACTGAAAAAAGTGAAAGTTGTGTATCGAATGAAAATCGATTACAAGTATTAACTTGATAAGTGTTTAAAATTCGAATGAAAATCGAATAATAAAATTAATCAGTGACTCACCCCAATTCATATGGTAATGCCACAAAACTCCATAGAGGAGGATTAATTTTGAAGTGCAGAAGAAGTGGAAGAAATGAAAAGTAATTAAATAAAAACTCTTTACAAAAACAAAATAAAATAAAACAGAACAAAATAAAAATTATTTGTTTAAAACTTTTGTGTGAAGAAAAAACGCACATTAAAAAATTTAAATTTATGGTTCATATTATAAAGTAAAAACTTTTTGAATCCAACGGCAAGTGGCATGTAAACGAAAGCCCCAACGTGATCGAAAATTAATGAAGGAAAATTTAAATCGAATCAGAAGAGATTCGCAACGGCAACAAAGACAACATAATTTTGATTACTATCGAAATAACATCATGGCGATTAACCAGCAACAAGCAGCATTAGAAGCAGCAGCAGCCGCAGCAGCAGCACATCAAGAACAACAACGAGTTGGTAATAATATTAATAATATTAATAATAATAACCATGTAGTATTAAGAAGCCTGCAACTAAACCCTTTAAAATACATTGAAAGACTTTCTACCTTTGATGGAAGAACAGAAGATCTTCCAATCTTCATACAAAATGTCGATGACATTATTCCAACTTTATTAGAATATAATGAACAAGGTCAAAAAATGTGCATTAATTTGCTTAAATCTAAATTTATCGGTAGAGCTAGGCAAAGCATAGAAATCCACACCCATTTAACAAAATGGACGGATATTAAAGCAATGCTTATTGAAAATTTCGGTGGCTTTAAGAATAGCAACCAATTATATGAAGAATTGAGAAATTCTCAATATAGAGGTGATGTAATAAAATTTTACAATTATATTCAAAAAAATCTCTCTTTATTAAATCAAAAATGCCAACAAGAAAATAATTTCTTAGATATTCCTCGTAATAATGAAACAGCATTAAATATCTTTAAAGAAAGATTGCCTACCCATATGAGGACAATTCTTTACGCCCTTAAACCAAATACCATGGAGCTAGCACTTCATGAATTAAATAATGCAGGATTTGTCATAAGACAAAACATTGATGCAAATAGTAATAGTGAAAAACATAAACAATATAATAAAAAATTTGAAAATAAGTATGAACAAAAAAATAATAATAATAATTTTAAAAACCCTAATAACCCCTTCAGAAATAATAACAATAGGGAAAATAATAATAACAATAAAAATAACAATAATAATTGGCAACCAAAACCTTATGTACCAAACAATACAAATAATTACCAAAGACAGAATAATAATAATTATAATAACAATTATAATAGAGGTAATAATCCTCACAATTATAGACAACAACCCCAAAATGCTGAGCCTATGGATGTAGATCCTACATCTTCGCAAATTAGGCGAACACCTAAAGCCAATTATGTAGATAAAAATATAATTCAAAATGATTCAGAAGGTAATGCAAATTTTCGGTATGCAGCCTCGGATCAAGAATGGGATTGCCCTTTGTTAAATTAAAAAAAGGACAAAAGACTCTCAGAATGCTCATTGATACAGGAGCAACAAATAGCCTTCTAAGAGAAGAAGATGCTCCAAAGAAATTAATTAAAATTAGGAAAAATCCTTTAGTTATAAAAACTTGTGGGGATCCAGTTACAATAAATAAAGAAATAATCATACCAAAAGATCAATTTATTTTTTCAGTCATCGAAGACTGTGAATTCCAAATTCACACATTCAGTTCCGAATATAACGGAATATTAGGGAATAATATTTTAATCCCAAATAATTGTGCTATCAATTATAAAAAGAAAATGTTAGAGTTGAACGGTAATAGCATACCATTCTTCCTCAGCAAAAATGAAGAAGAAGAATATGAAAGTACAATCAATTACTTTAATGATATTTCACAAATTGACACAATTATTGATGATTGTTTCACAAATGAACTAAGGACTGAGCATTTGAACGCAGATGAAAAAAATAAATTAATAAAATTATTAAAAACGCACAAAAATTCGTTTTATCATAAAGGTGACGATTTGAGTTTCACCAACCAAGTTAAGCACAACATACCAACGGAAAATACTTCCGCTATATACACAAGGATATACAGATATCCTGAGGTCCACAAAAAAGAAGTGGATAGGCAAATAAAAGAGATGCTTGAATCAAAAATAATTCAACATTCTACTTCGCCTTATAACGCCCCAATTTGGGTTGTTCCTAAAAAAGAAGACCACGCTGGTAATAAAGAGTGGCGAATAGTAATAGATTATAGAAAGTTAAACAATGTTACTAAGGAAGATAAATATCCTATTCCAAACATGGATTCGATATTAGATAAGCTAGGACGAGCAATATATTTTACAACGTTAGATCTTACAAAAGGATTTTATCAAATAGAAGTTGAAGCTAAAGATAGGGAAAAAACAGCATTTAGTACATTAACGGGACATTATGAGTTCGTAAGAATGCCATTCGGTTTAAAGAATGCACCTGCAACTTTCCAAAGACTCATGAATGAAGTCTTGAAAGATTACATAGGAAAAATATGTTACGTTTATTTAGATGACATCATAATATTCTCTTCTAGCCTACAAGAACATATGGATTCACTCCATAAAATCTTATTGACACTCAAGAATGCAAATCTTAAAGTATCATTAAATAAATCTGAGTTTCTACGAAAAGAGACAGAATTTTTAGGGCATGTAGTAACCCCAAATGGTGTAAAACCAAATCCAAAGAAAATTGAAACTATAAAGAATTTTCCTATCCCAAAAACAGTAAAAGAAATACAAAGCTTTCTAGGATTAACAGGATACTATAGAAAATTTATACATGACTATGCAAAAATAATTAAACCTTTAACTTTATGCCTAAAGAAAAACAGCAAAATAAATATAAATGACCACGATTACAAAGAATCTTTTCATAAATTGAAAACGTTAATGACTAACGATTTAATAAATAGACACCCTGACTTCTCTAAAGAATTTACACTAACAACTGATGCCAGCAATTTTGCTATTGGAGCCGTGTTAAGTCAAACACATGGACCTCTCAGTTTTGCCTCAAGAACACTTAATAAACATGAGTGCAATTACAGTACAATTGAAAAGGAATTATTAGCAATAGTTTGGGCAACGAAACAATTTAGACATTACCTATACGGTAGACAATTCATTATTAAAACAGATCATAGACCTTTAGTATGGTTACACAATTTAAAAGAGCCAAATACCAGACTCCAACGATGGAAAATAAAATTAGAAGAATACGATTTTAAAATTGAATATATCCAAGGAAAAGAGAATAAAGTAGCAGATGCACTTTCCAGAATCAAAATAGAAGACAATAAAGTCATATTACATAACCAAGATGAGTTAGCAACACAGCATAGTGCTGAATCAGATAGTTCACATCTTATTCCTATTAGTGAAAAAGCGGTTAATTTATTTAATCGACAAATAATTCTTGAAATCAATGAAAATGATCATCAAGAAATTTTGTACCCACATGTTGGAAAAAGAAGAATAATATTCAGTAGAAAAGAATATAAAGAAGAGGACTTTATAAATATAATAAAAGAAGTAGATACAACGATATTAAATTGTATGTATGTTAAAGATGATGCAATATTTCAAAAATTCCAAGATATATGGAAAAAGGAAAATAAATTAAGTAATAAAATATTACAAAGAAGCATGATTATATTAAAAGATATAAAAGAGTTAGAAGCAAGAGAAATGATATTAAGAACTCATAAAAATCATAATCACACAGGAATCTGGAATACATAGAAAGTCTGAATGATATTAATGTTGGATATGTTTTAGAAGTTGATCTAGAATATCCCGATCATCTGCATGATATTCATAACGATTTGCCTTTTTGCCCAGAAAATATAGCAACGCCGGGTTCTAAATTCAAGAAACTAGTAGCAAGTTTCTTACCAAAACGGAACTATGTTATTCACCTTGAGAGTTTAAAGCAAGCTCTGAAACATGGTTTGATTTTAAAAAAAGTCCATCGTGTGATTAAATTTAAACAATCAAAATGGCTGGAAGAATATATTTCCCTTAATACTGAACTTAGAAAGAAAGCTAAAACTGATTTCCAGAAAAGGTTTTTCAAGTTAATGAATCTTTCTATTTATGGTAAGACAATGGAAAATATTGAGAAACGTACTGATGTTAAAATTGTTACACGATGGGAAAATAAAAGACAATCATTGCGTGCTAGAGGTTGGATTGCGAAACCGAATTTCCATAGTTCCTTACAATTTGCCCATGAGGATGATGAAGGATCTATCCCACTGTTGGCTATACAAATGAGTAAATGCAACATTACATTGAACAAACCGATCTATCTAGGTTTCATAGTACTTGAGCTCTCAAAAATTCTTATGTATGAATTCCACTATGACTACATCAAACCAAAATATCATGAAAATGTTCTTCTTAATTATATGGATACTGACTCCTTTATTTACAATGTCAAAACAGAAGACTTTTATTCTGATATTTTGGATGATATACCATCAAGGTTTGATACATATGACTTTGATTCCAATAACCAACATAATATTCCTAGGTTAAATAACAAAGTCTTAGGTATGTTTAAAGACGAAACCTGTGGGAATAAAATATTGGAATTTGTTGGTTTGAGAGCTGAAATGTACTCGTTCACTGTACAAAATGCAAAATCTGTCCAGAAGGCGAAAGGAGTCAAAAGATCTGTCACCAAACGATTGAGAATAGATGATTATAAAAGATGTCTATTTGATAAAATTGAAAGATATGAAAATATGTTAACTTTTAGGAGTAAATTACATACAATTTACACCCAAAATTTAAACAAGTTGGCTCTTAGTTTTAAGGACACAAAAAGATTCATATGTGCAGATAACATCAGCACGCTTGCGTGGGGACATAAAAATATACCCAATGACAATGAACCCTTACCGTTGTAATAAAACATATACATACAAATTTTATTTAAGTTTATTTAAATTATAAAAAAAAATTGAATTTGTGTTCTCGTTAGAGAACACCACTGAGTAAAACAATTTAATTTTAAATTTGAAATAATCTTTATTTTGAGTTAAGTTTAAAGCTTCAGATCCCTTACCACTGGTGGGGGGAAATCTTCAGCTATACGTTGTAAGAACTAACTAAGAACTAACTACATTGAGCTCAAGTAATCCCTTTTATATTGCTTAATTGCTAACGCAGCATTTCGTCTGCGGATGAAAACTGATTCATAACATGAAGAAATATCTTTGGTATCCATTGGATACTTACACACAAGTTGCTTAAGGCAAAAAGTGCTGATATGCATTTTTATGTTTATAAGATCGGATACGATCGTCCGCTATGAAAGGCATTCAATCGTTTGACATTCTTTGTTAGATTTTTAGATGTTAACACTATTGGAATTTGAAGTCAAGTGTTTGTGGGGGTGCACAAGTGGGCTCTGATATAACACCTCCCCCTTTAGAGTCTTCTAATGGTTGCAAAGTAACCGTTGGAAGATTTACATTATTTATTATCTTCCTATCTTTATTTTTTATTTTTAAATAAGCATAAAGTATTAAAATGATTATTATTGTTAAAATGATAAAGTATATAGTTAAACTTGACTTCTTGTGATTATATTTAAGTTCTTTAATTTCCTTTAAATTGTTTATATTTTCATATTGTAATTCTTCAAGAGTTAAATCTTCAACTTTAGTATAATTAATATTTAAAATTGTATTGGGAATTATTGGCTCATGCTTATAATTATTTCTTTCATAAACTTTGTTGTTTATTTTTATTTTACAATTTTCAAATTTGATAAGGTAATTTCCTTCTATTATAATTTTTTGATTATTACAATTTTGATTTATTTCTTGTAATTTTACATTAATTAATACAAGATTATTGTTTCCTATTTCTAATATTTCTTCTTTCGTATTTTTTATTAGTTTACAATTCATTGATTTCTTAAGTATATTTTCGATGCAATCATCATTTACTTTACTTAAATTTTTTATGTATTTTGTATCTTCATATATAATTTGGTTATTGGTCAGATACAGATTGTTATTTATTTTTAATTGTAAATTATTATCCTTATTTGGGATTGGTAGAACATACATTTTTTTGTATAATTCATCTGTAAATTTGGGTACTTTAATAATGAATATAATATTGGTTTTATATAATGCTAAACTCAGATTTAGCTCTTCTAGGTTATCTATATTAATGCCATACTTGTTAATTTCTTCTGTCGTTAAAATGTCTCTACTAAGTATTCCTAGTCTGGATGTCATTATTATTTCTTTAATTTTTTCTATGTCCTCATGTAAGTAATCAAGATTTTCTCTTAATTTGATTTCATACTGTATTTTAGCTATATCTTGTTCGTAGCTATAGGTCCCTATAAATGTATCGATTCTTTTTATTATACTATTTGTTTCATTCTTTAAAGTTTCGGTTAATATTCTGATTTGGTTATTAAATTTGTCGTTGATTATTATTTGTTTATTTAAATTGTTAATTTCATTATGGTTATTTGTTTCTATAATTTTTAAATGTTCCTCAATGTCTTGACGGTCATTATCGTCCATGGTACCGTATAAAAATTTCAAACCTGTTCCTACAATATTTATTAATCCTCTTTTTTGTCTATTTTGTTTTGGGTGAGGTAAGAGAACTTCAAATTCATTACGTATTTTTGTCATTTTCCTAACTATACTATCATTTTCTTCTGGCATTCTTTTAACATTTCTTTCCATGATTTCTATATTTTGTTCATACTCTGTTAGGTTTATTATGTGGACAATTGTATCGTAATTTTTAATTAATGGATACTCTTTTAATTGTATTATGGTGAATCCATTCCCATTATTTAAATCAATTATTTCTAATTCTGCTTTAACAGTGGTCATTATTGTTAACGTTAATATCATCAGGATGTGAAGTGGGATTGTATATTGCCATGTTCGATGTGTTATCCTTTTTGGATCTGGAATCAATAGTATTTTTTGTAAATTTCTTACGTACGGGAAATTGATCTTTATGAGCAATTCTATTTTTGATTTTTTTATATTTATTACCTATGTCTAACGTGTATTTTTTATTTTGTTTCTTTGTAACTTTTACTTTTTTATGTTTAGGTGTGATTTTATTTTTAATTTTCTCGGGCTCAGTTATTTTGATATAATTTTCATCGACTTCTTTGTCTATTCGACCTGCATTTAATTTATTTAGAATTTGTATTTTAGTTTTTTCTATTCTTTCATATATTTTCTCGTTGTCTAATTTATTAAAGTGAACGTCGATTGGTTTTTCTTTGGTAGTTAAATGGATTACATTATTGTAAGATTCAAGTGCTTTTGTAGCGTGCTTTATTGGTATATCTTCTTCATTGGATAGTTGTAATTGCTGTAAGATTCTCATATGTTCATTTAGACTGCTATGAAGTCTTTCTACATCGGAATTTCCGGTGTGTCTATTTGCTGTACAATAATGTATGATTATGTTGTTATTTTCTAAAAAGTTCTTAAATGTTTCTGATACAAATGCGTTTTCATTGTCGAGAGTAATTTTATTTGGTTTCTTCATGTATGAAAATATTTTAGTGAGAGCGTTTATTACGTCTACATAAGTTTTTGTTTTAATTGGTTCAACTGCTGCAAATTTAGAGAATTTATCAATACATGATAAATATTTTTCTTTTTTATTAACAAACCATATATCGATATGATAGTGTTCGTTAGGACTCTTTGGAGTCTCCGTTTTTTCGTAGGGTAGTTTAATTGGGTTTCTTTCTGCTTTTGCCATACATGTTGAGCAATTGTTTATTATTTTATTAATTAAATTTTTAAGGTTTGGCATATAATATTCTCGTTTAATTTCTAAGAATATTTTTTCGATTCCTGTGTGATTATGATTTTTATGAGTTCTTAATATCATTTCTCTTGCTTCTAACTCTTTTATATCTTTTAATATAATCATGCTTCTTTGTAATATTTTATTACTTAATTTATTTTCCTTTTTCCATATATCTTGGAATTTTTGAAATATTGCATCATCTTTAACATACATACAATTTAATATCGTTGTATCTACTTCTTTTATTATATTTATAAAGTCCTCTTCTTTATATTCTTTTCTACTGAATATTATTCTTCTTTTTCCAACATGTGGGTACAAAATTTCTTGATGATCATTTTCATTGATTTCAAGAATTATTTGTCGATTAAATAAATTAACCGCTTTTTCACTAATAGGAATAAGATGTGAACTATCTGATTCAGCACTATGCTGTGTTGCTAACTCATCTTGGTTATGTAATATGACTTTATTGTCTTCTATTTTGATTCTGGAAAGTGCATCTGCTACTTTATTCTCTTTTCCTTGGATATATTCAATTTTAAAATCGTATTCTTCTAATTTTATTTTCCATCGTTGGAGTCTGGTATTTGGCTCTTTTAAATTGTGTAACCATACTAAAGGTCTATGATCTGTTTTAATAATGAATTGTCTACCGTATAGGTAATGTCTAAATTGTTTCGTTGCCCAAACTATTGCTAATAATTCCTTTTCAATTGTACTGTAATTGCACTCATGTTTATTAAGTGTTCTTGAGGCAAAACTGAGAGGCCCATGTGTTTGACTTAACACGGCTCCAATAGCAAAATTGCTGGCATCAGTTGTTAGTGTAAATTCTTTAGAGAAGTCAGGGTGTCTATTTATTAAATCGTTAGTCATTAACGTTTTCAATTTATGAAAAGATTCTTTGTAATCGTGGTCATTTATATTTATTTTGCTGTTTTTCTTTAGGCATAAAGTTAAAGGTTTAATTATTTTTGCATAGTCATGTATAAATTTTCTATAGTATCCTGTTAATCCTAGAAAGCTTTGTATTTCTTTTACTGTTTTTGGGATAGGAAAATTCTTTATAGTTTCAATTTTCTTTGGATTTGGTTTTACACCATTTGGGGTTACTACATGCCCTAAAAATTCTGTCTCTTTTCGTAGAAACTCAGATTTATTTAATGATACTTTAAGATTTGCATTCTTGAGTGTCAATAAGATTTTATGGAGTGAATCCATATGTTCTTGTAGGCTAGAAGAGAATATTATGATGTCATCTAAATAAACGTAACATATTTTTCCTATGTAATCTTTCAAGACTTCATTCATGAGTCTTTGGAAAGTTGCAGGTGCATTCTTTAAACCGAATGGCATTCTTACGAACTCATAATGTCCCGTTAATGTACTAAATGCTGTTTTTTCCCTATCTTTAGCTTCAACTTCTATTTGATAAAATCCTTTTGTAAGATCTAACGTTGTAAAATATATTGCTCGTCCTAGCTTATCTAATATCGAATCCATGTTTGGAATAGGATATTTATCTTCCTTAGTAACATTGTTTAACTTTCTATAATCTATTACTATTCGCCACTCTTTATTACCAGCGTGGTCTTCTTTTTTAGGAACAACCCAAATTGGGGCGTTATAAGGCGAAGTAGAATGTTGAATTATTTTTGATTCAAGCATCTCTTTTATTTGCCTATCCACTTCTTTTTTGTGGACCTCAGGATATCTGTATATCCTTGTGTATATAGCGGAAGTATTTTCCGTTGGTATGTTGTGCTTAACTTGGTTGGTGAAACTCAAATCGTCACCTTTATGATAAAACGAATTTTTGTGCGTTTTTAATAATTTTATTAATTTATTTTTTTCATCTGCGTTCAAATGCTCAGTCCTTAGTTCATTTGTGAAACAATCATCAATAATTGTGTCAATTTGTGAAATATCATTAAAGTAATTGATTGTACTTTCATATTCTTCTTCTTCATTTTTGCTGAGGAAGAATGGTATGCTATTACCGTTCAACTCTAACATTTTCTTTTTATAATTGATAGCACAATTATTTGGGATTAAAATATTATTCCCTAATATTCCGTTATATTCGGAACTGAATGTGTGAATTTGGAATTCACAGTCTTCGATGACTGAAAAAATAAATTGATCTTTTGGTATGATTATTTCTTTATTTATTGTAACTGGATCCCCACAAGTTTTTATAACTAAAGGATTTTTCCTAATTTTAATTAATTTCTTTGGAGCATCTTCTTCTCTTAGAAGGCTATTTGTTGCTCCTGTATCAATGAGCATTCTGAGAGTCTTTTGTCCTTTTTTTAATTTAACAAAGGGCAATCCCATTCTTGATCCGAGGCTGCATACCGAAAATTTGCATTACCTTCTGAATCATTTTGAATTATATTTTTATCTACATAATTGGCTTTAGGTGTTCGCCTAATTTGCGAAGATGTAGGATCTACATCCATAGGCTCAGCATTTTGGGGTTGTTGTCTATAATTGTGAGGATTATTACCTCTATTATAATTGTTATTATAATTATTATTATTCTGTCTTTGGTAATTATTTGTATTGTTTGGTACATAAGGTTTTGGTTGCCAATTATTATTGTTATTTTTATTGTTATTATTATTTTCCCTATTGTTATTATTTCTGAAGGGGTTATTAGGGTTTTTAAAATTATTATTATTATTTTTTTGTTCATACTTATTTTCAAATTTTTTATTATATTGTTTATGTTTTTCACTATTACTATTTGCATCAATGTTTTGTCTTATGACAAATCCTGCATTATTTAATTCATGAAGTGCTAGCTCCATGGTATTTGGTTTAAGGGCGTAAAGAATTGTCCTCATATGGGTAGGCAATCTTTCTTTAAAGATATTTAATGCTGTTTCATTATTACGAGGAATATCTAAGAAATTATTTTCTTGTTGGCATTTTTGATTTAATAAAGAGAGATTTTTTTGAATATAATTGTAAAATTTTATTACATCACCTCTATATTGAGAATTTCTCAATTCTTCATATAATTGGTTGCTATTCTTAAAGCCACCGAAATTTTCAATAAGCATTGCTTTAATATCCGTCCATTTTGTTAAATGGGTGTGGATTTCTATGCTTTGCCTAGCTCTACCGATAAATTTAGATTTAAGCAAATTAATGCACATTTTTTGACCTTGTTCATTATATTCTAATAAAGTTGGAATAATGTCATCGACATTTTGTATGAAGATTGGAAGATCTTCTGTTCTTCCATCAAAGGTAGAAAGTCTTTCAATGTATTTTAAAGGGTTTAGTTGCAGGCTTCTTAATACTACATGGTTATTATTATTAATATTATTAATATTATTACCAACTCGTTGTTGTTCTTGATGTGCTGCTGCTGCGGCTGCTGCTGCTTCTAATGCTGCTTGTTGCTGGTTAATCGCCATGATGTTATTTCGATAGTAATCAAAATTATGTTGTCTTTGTTGCCGTTGCGAATCTCTTCTGATTCGATTTAAATTTTCCTTCATTAATTTTCGATCACGTTGGGGCTTTCGTTTACATGCCACTTGCCGTTGGATTCAAAAAGTTTTTACTTTATAATATGAACCATAAATTTAAATTTTTTAATGTGCGTTTTTTCTTCACACAAAAGTTTTAAACAAATAATTTTTATTTTGTTCTGTTTTATTTTATTTTGTTTTTGTAAAGAGTTTTTATTTAATTACTTTTCATTTCTTCCACTTCTTCTGCACTTCAAAATTAATCCTCCTCTATGGAGTTTTGTGGCATTACCATATGAATTGGGGTGAGTCACTGATTAATTTTATTATTCGATTTTCATTCGAATTTTAAACACTTATCAAGTTAATACTTGTAATCGATTTTCATTCGATACACAACTTTCACTTTTTTCAGTGTTATGCAATTTTAATTTTTTCAATGAAATCGCCGATTTTTGCTCGCCTTTTTATTTTCACTGAATTTAATTTTTTTTTTGCATTTAATTTTTTATTGTCAACTAAAACACTTTTTTGTATTTATTAATTTTCACAATAAAAAAAAATTTTTTTGGGTCGCGAAAATTTTTTTTTAATTCCGGTTCGACCACTGGATTACCATGTCTCTTATAATTTTCACTTATAGTCTGACTGGCATCCTACCGACTGCGCCAATTTTATTTAAGTTTATTTAAATTATAAAAAAAAATTGAATTTGTGTTCTCGTTAGAGAACACCACTGAGTAAAACAATTTAATTTTAAATTTGAAATAATCTTTATTTTGAGTTAAGTTTAAAGCTTCAGATCCCTTACCACTGGTGGGGGGAAATCTTCAGCTATACGTTGTAAGAACTAACTAAGAACTAACTACATTGAGCTCAAGTAATCCCTTTTATATTGCTTAATTGCTAACGCAGCATTTCGTCTGCGGATGAAAACTGATTCATAACATGAAGAAATATCTTTGGTATCCATTGGATACTTACACACAAGTTGCTTAAGGCAAAAAGTGCTGATATGCATTTTTATGTTTATAAGATCGGATACGATCGTCCGCTATGAAAGGCATTCAATCGTTTGACATTCTTTGTTAGATTTTTAGATGTTAACACTATTGGAATTTGAAGTCAAGTGTTTGTGGGGGTGCACAAGTGGGCTCTGATATAACATACATGTAATGATATATTTATATATGTATAAAAACAGAAATATAAATTAGATTAAAATAAATTTGAAAAAAGAATGTTTTATATTATACTACAAATAATAACGCAATATAATGTAATGTATATAATGTAATGTATATTGTAATAAAATGATGTGTAAAAATGAAAAATGTGTCATTTGTCTTTTAATCAACATGTCGTTAACACTTGCTTTAAGTGGGAATGAGTCAACTCTTAACGCTCAGTATTTTCCACCAATAGTGCTTAAATCTAATTATGTATGTGGACTTATAGATTTCCAAACATATAATTCAATTCCAAATGTGGATGAGAGTAATAATATGTTATGTATCGGTGATAGTGTTATTTCTTTTCCTATTGGTTCATATGAAATTGAAGATATTAACAATTTCATACAAAAGAGAATTAATGAAATAAATAAAAAAAAGAAAAACCAAATAAGGAAAACTGAAATTAAAATCAAGGCAAACAACACTCTGAAATGTGAAATTATCTGTTCAGAAGATATTGACTTTTCAAAACCAAATTCTATTGGTTCGCTTTTAGGGTTTAGCAAGAAGTTGTTGACTTCAAACTTGCTTCATGAATCAGATCTCTATGTTAACATAAATAGAGTTAATACAATACGCATTGAATGTAATATCATAGATGGAACGTACATTAATAACCAACCGGCGCATATTTTACATGAATTCTCTGTTAAAGTAAGTCCTGGCTATAAAATCATAGAAGTTCCAAGCAATGTTATTTATTTACCTGTGAACGTCAAACGAATAACATCATTGTGTCTTAAGCTCTGCGATCAAGACGGTAACGATATTAATTTTAGAGGTGAAAACATAACGGTCCGCTTACATTTACAACCAGAAAAATGATTGTGTATGAAACCATTGACAACTCAATATCTTATAAAAACATTGTTAATAATAAATCAATCGTCAATCAAGCTTCGAACGCAGCTGCGGTAACACATTGCCTTACCAAACATAATCAGGACTTTTTGTTGTCAATAGGTCTTAAATTAAAAAAGAAATCGTAAATAATGTTAAACATTTTTCAAGATCCCGAGATAAATGAAAGCATTTCTAAATATGAGTATCATACTTATTCACCATATCAAAACAATTTTGAACGAAATGACATCATTCAGATTTGTATACAACATCAAAATCTTAATGTTCTACCTTCGGAAAGTTTTTTATACATTGAAGGATCATTATCGACAACTGATGTAAAAGATATAGTCAATACAAAACTTGTAAACAATGCTATGGCTTTTCTCTTTGATGAAATTCGCTATGAACTGAATGGCAAGGAAATTGACTACAATCGAAATGTCGGAATAACATCAACGATCAAAAACTATTTATCTTTGACTAAAAATGAGAGTGCTATGCTATTAAACGCATCCTGGTCTCCTGACTCACCTATTAATTTGAAACCATTTCATTTTAACTATTGTATCCCGTTGAATAAACTTTTAGGATTCGCTGAAGATTATAAAAAAATCATTCCAAATGCTCGACATGATCTTATTATCACTCGTGCAAGAGTGGATGAAAACGCATTGATCTCTTCGACCGATGAAAAAGTACAAATTAACATTCAAAAAATACAATGGAAAGTACCCCACGTAACCTTATCAGATTCCATGAAATTAAACTTATATAAATCTATAAATAAAAGCAGCTCTATGAAAATTGCTTTCCGAAACTGGGATCTATATGAATATCCCATGCTGCCAAGTTCTGATCATCATATCTGGAATGTCAAGACAACAACACAAATAGAAAAACCTCGATACATTGTTCTTGCTCTACAAACTGGGAAAAATAAAAACCTGACTGCTGATCCTACAAAGTTTGATCACTGCAGTCTCACAGACTTAAAAGTTTATTTAAACTCTGATGTTTATCCACATGAAGATTTCAATGTTTCTTTTGAAAAAAATAGATATAGTCTGTTTTACAAAATGTACACCGACTTTCAAAAAACCTACTATAATAAAACCATCACTGAACCTCTTCTTTCCTGGGAATTATTTAAATCACATGCTCCAGTTTTCGTGGTGGACTGCAGACATCAAAATGAAACTATGAAAACAGGACCTATAGATATACGTTTGGAAATGAGAACATCAAAACAAATTCCAGCAAATACTTCAGCTTACTGCCTTATGCTTCATGATAGAATTATTGACTATAATCCACTTGAACAAGTTGTAACCAGAATAGTTTGAGAATAAAATAAAATAATATTTACACATAACGATAAGAAAATAATTGTAAACCTGATGTAAGCAATGAAAATATGTTTTTAATAAAAAAAAAAGAAAGAAGAAAAACTTGTATTTGTTTTTACTTAATATGTTCTTTGTTTTCTGACATTCTCTTGCATTGTACACAATTCTAACCAGCACAACCCACAGAAGTAAGTATTTTGGAATGCTAGTTTCTATTTGATCCTAAGCATATGAACATCCTAATAAGAATAAAGAATATGTTTAGCCAATGCACTATGCACATATCAATTTTATATTGAATGCAATGCAGGTGCGAATGTTGTGTCGGAAATTACCCAACTAAATATGTATTGGGTGCCGTGCCAAGTTAGAAATCCAACCAGTGACAATTATTCCCAATTAGAATCAAAATGGAAACTTGGCATTCATCCCAATTGGGACGTGCGGTACGTGCCGGTGGCTTGGGAGTGACATGGATTTTGAATTGGAAGGAGTAGGAGCTACCCAACCAAATCAGGCCGATTCCAACAAGAATTAAATTTTTGAACTAGAAATACGAACGGTACCAAGCAAAACCCAACGATATCCAACTAGAAAAGTGTATCTCACAACAAATCCCACTACCAATATTCCAATGAAAATACAAATGGTGCTAGAAATCCAACCATCAATCAATTATTCCCAATTAGAATCAAACTGGAAACTTGGTATAAATCCCAATTGGGATGGCTCCGCCGTGCCGTGCCGATGCCAAGTTTGGTGCCGATTTTGGCTTGGGAGTTACGAATATACCCTACTAGTTGATTCGTAACAAAATGCATCCACAGAGGGTAACTGTTTGGTGCGGATTTCGGTCAGGCGGCGTTACTGTGTTGAAAATGTAATGACTGTGAACCACATTCATTACATGAATATGATAACGGACTTTTTGTGTCCTCAAATTTACGGCATGGATGTTAACAACATGTGGTTTCAGCAGGACGGCGCTACTTGCCACACCGCGCATGAAACAATTGACTTATTGCAGCAACGATTTCCAGAACACATTATCTCACGAAATGAAATTCTGATGTCAACTGGGCACCAAGATCGTGCGATTTAACGCCGTTCGGTTTTTTTCTTGTCATCGGTGAGATACAGCTACATCTTTGTGCAAAAGTCATGGAAAATTTCATGAAAAGAGTAAAGGCGTGTCTTCGTAGCCGTGAGTAATAATATGAACCTTTGAAATAAAACACAGCTTTGATTTTTCTTAAATCGGAATTGGTTTAGTCTTTATTCAATGAAAAGTAGTCATCTACTGAACTAATTATGAATACAACGGTCTTCGTTTCGGTTTTTTATAGAACATCATTCCAGTCTCCACAAATCTCTAGCATAGTATTTTATTGTTGCAGCATTCTAGTTCAGTCTTAGCAACAGAGAGTCAAGCTCGTTTTTGTCTGGCCTTGAATGATATTTTCAAGGCTTGGCTTGGGATCATAAAAAATGCTAGTGGTTTGTGGACATGAGCGGATTGTTGGCAATACAAACAAGGCGCCTCATGTTACTCCTCCCCCGCTTGAATGAGGTGTGCTTGTGAATAGTGCTTTCTCCATCTTACGTAGTTACCGAGTGACGAAAACTATATTAAACTATATATTATATTTATAAACTGAATTGTGTTCTTATATGTTAGAAATGAAATACTTTTAACAAAAGATTGATGTTTAAAGTGTAAATATTTGTACTGTCAGTTTTTTTTCTTTTTGTTTTTATAAATATTTTAATTATAACATAATGATTCAAAACGATACTTAGAAATGAAAAATTAGCTCTCACAATATTATTATTTTTTTTTTATTATTTAAATAAATGCTTAGGTATGTATATACATTTATTGAATACAAGTTTATACTTATTTTTGATTGTATGCATAGGAGAATTGAGTATTTACAAATGTATGGCATCGAATTCAATAATTCAGTTTTCATTTTTATTTTATTTTTTTTTATAATTATCAAGTAAAAACAAAGTATGTACATATTATTTATCAAAAACAAAATGAATAACGAGTTTCAATTTAAGCTGTGTAAATAATGCTGTTTCATAAGCAAAGTCAATTATTCTTGTCTCTTAGCTGTCTTCTTGGTTTCGTATTTTGTTTTTTGTTTTGTTTTTTTTTCTTTTTGTGTAATCTCTCCCGGTTAATTTTCTATCGAATATAATATTTTCTATAGGGTTTTGGTGTTTATAACTTCTTTTTATAATTTGTCTATCTCTTTTAACTCCCGATTGATCTTTGAAAAATGTATTTCCCTTCTCCTTTACATGTTTGATAATATATCGCGGCAAGTGTTTTATGTTATGGAAACCTAAATTTTTTACTAGCTCCTTTTCTTTATAGACAGGATTTTCTTCTCGATATTTATTCATTCTATTTATTTGTTTTTCCTTAGTGCTAATCAGTCCCTCTTTAAGTTCTTTCCATTCGGACTCACTTAGTTTATCATGCAAAAGATCGTTTGGCCTATGTTTTGTTGTTGAATGTAAGGTATCATTATATAATTCGACTGCCTTATACACTAAAAGTTTGTCGTCTATGTCCTTATTTTCCTTGTTTAATTTGAAAATCCGTATGTGTTCGTTCATTGTTAGGTGGAAGCGTTCAACTATCGCGTTGCCTGTATGCGTATTTGGGGACGTAAAATGGTAAGTAATTTCCTCGCTTGTTAGGTAATTTTTTATAAAGGCCGTATTAAACTCATTGTCAGCCACAACTTTTTGAGGTTTTCCTAAGTTCGCAAATCTCTGTCTTAAAGCCTCAACGATGGTAATGGAGTTTCTATCTTTCAATGGATGAACTGAGACATGCTTAGTCAATTTATCGATGCATGTAAGAAACATTTGGTTTTTATTAAGAAACCAAATATCAATATGGATAATTTGGTTGGGGCCATTAGGTGTTTCGGAAATCATAAGTTTGGTTTTAATCGGGCTTCTGTCGTATTTACACATGTTGCATATAATACAACTGTTTATATATTTGTAAACTTCAAGTTTAAGATTTGGAAAATAAAAATCATTTTTAAGCTCTAAATAAGTTTCCTCTATTCCCCTATGATTTCTAGCGAGATGAAATTTTTCAATTGTTTCTAATAGGATGTCAATCCTGGTTATATCTTTAAGAAACTTAGTGCATCGAAGAATTTTCATATTAGGAGAGTTTGAAAAATATTTAACCATAGTTGACTGAAAACTAACAAAAAATTCGTCGTTATTGCAAAAAACTCCTACTGTTCCTTTTACTGGTAAAATTTCTCTCAATATATTTAAAATGTAATCTTCGTCGTATTCCGGAAAGCTTATTGTAAATCTTCTTTTTTTCTTAAGCAAAATCGTGTTTGTATATTTTTTCAAGTTGTTTTAATTAATAATTAATTGGTATTTATATATATTTACTGGATTTTCCGTTATATATATATGGTCGTTTTGCTGTTCTATCCCACTATGTATAGTTGCTACGTCCGATTTAGCCTCGTTTTAATTTTCTTCGACAAAATTGGTCTGCAAACGACTGAGGAAATCGGCAACATTGTTTTCTTTGCCTTTTATGTATTCGATTTCGAAATCATATTCGTTCAGTCGAATTTTCCAGCGATGAAGTTTTGAATTGGGCTCTTTAAGGGAGTTAAGCCAAACAAGCGGACGGTGATCAGTTTGAATTTTAAATTTTCTTCCAAACAAGTAGGGGCGGAAGTATATAGTGGCCCATATTATGGCCAAAAGTTCTTTTTCAATGGCACTATAGCTAGTCTCGTGGCGATTTAGGGTTGGAGATGCGAAAGCTATTGGATGTTGGTTCTGTGAAAGGACGGCACCCAAAGCCGCGTTGCTGGCACCAGTTGTCAAGACAAACATTTTACTAAAATTAGGATAAGCCAGAATAGGACAACTACATATAAGTGCTTTAAGTTTTTTAAAGGACTCAATGAAGTGAGGGTCTTTGACATTTAATTTCGATCCTTTTTTGAGGTAATTCGTCATTGGAAGGGCTACCTTTGAGTAGTCCTTAATGAACTTACGGTAAAAACCCGTTATTCCAAGGAATGATTTTATATGCTTTGCTGTGGAGGGAAGATCTATATTTTGTATAACTTCAATCTTACAATGATTTGGTTTGATACCATTTTTTGATATTATGTGGCCTAGGTATTCGGTCTCATGCTTTAAAAAGTTGCATTTATTTATTTGTACTTTAAGGTTAAATTTCAAAAGACGTTTAAATACTTTGTTAAGAGAGTCAACATGCTCTTGCAAAGACGTTGAGAAAATTAATATATCGTCCATATATACCACACATATTTTGTTGATATACTCTGACAGCACTTCGTTCATCATTCGCTGGAATGATGACGGCGCGTTTTTCAAACCGAATGGCATTCTTGTGAATTCATAATGTTCATACGCGGTAGAAAACGCTGTTTTGTGCCTGTCTTCTAAGCTAAGAGGAATTTGGTGAAAACCCTTTGCCAGGTGCAAAGTTGTAAAATATTGCGCATTGCCAAGTTTCGAAAAAATGTTTTCAATATTCGGAATTGGAAATCTATCTTCAATGGTTACCTCATTCAATTTCCTATAGTCCACAACAATGCGCCACTTTTTTTGTCCGGAATTATCGGTTTTTTTTTTCGACTACCCAAATAGGTGCATTGTATGGACGTTTAGATTTAATAATTATTCCTGACCGTAACATTTCCGAAATTTGTTTTTCAACCTCTTCTTCATGAGCTTGTGGATATCTGTATGTTTTAGAAAAGATTGGAATATCGTTCTTGGTTGGAATTTTATGTATATACGCAAGAACAGATGTCAAATTATCGCCTTCATGATAAAATACTTTTTTATGCTTTTGAATTGTGGATGTTAAATATTCTATTTCTTCTGCATTCAAATTTTCAATTTTAAGTTTGCTTTTAATTTTTTCTATATCGGGTTCTATAAAATTTATTTCTTTACTTTTTTTCACAAAATTCATTATCTTCAGCACAACAAGCTGAAGAATGGTTAAAAATCAATGGTTGTATTGAATTTTCTGTTATAGATAAGGTTCGAGTTTTTGAAATCGATTTGAGCTTGTAATGGTCGTAAAATATTGCAGCCAATAATACCATCAAAATCGCCATTCAGATTTGTTTCAAGCATTTCAATTGTTGAAGATCTTTTGAATTCCTTAAATAAAGGGATGGTGATTTTTGAGTTTACAAAAATGTTACCGTTCACAGACTTAAGTGTGACAGGTTTTTCTAGTTCCATTTTGAAAGACTTGTCGAAAAGATCTTTTTGAATAAGCGAAGTACTTGCGCCAGTATCAATAAGTAATTTGAGAGGAAAAGGATGGTTGCTTACAATTATAAAGGGAAGTGGTGTGATGTGGGTGACTGAAAATTTTGGTACGGTGAATTTTCATGTTCATAGTTTGGAGAATTCAATGTGTCTTGTCTTGCAACATAGTCGATATCCATTGTTTCAAAATTCTTATAAGGTCTAGTTTGTGTTGAAAAACGTTTACTCTGCTGTGAGGCATTATTATTACCATTTGCATTTCTAAAAGATTCCGAATTATTCGCTTTGAACCTATTTTGTTGATAACTATTTGGATTTTGAGGCTGATAAGTGTTTCGTTCAAATTGTCTTGGACCACCGTTAGAGTTTTCGAAATTATTTGTCTGCCTATTTTTCGTCAAATTCTGTTGAGTATTTGATCGCGAGAACTGTCCCGTATACCTGTTTTGATTTTGTGATGAGTAATTACTTGTTGAAACGATTAAGTTGGTGGGATGTGAAGTTTTGAGATGAGGAACTGTTATTTGTATGATTTTTGTGATTGAACGGAGATTCAAAAAAATCAATCTCTATTAGAATATCTTTAGCTTCCCTGAGAGTTTTTGGGTTTCTAGCTTGAAGAATTAATTTTGCGTTGCTAGGAAGTTTGTTTATTAAAATTTTTAAGGTCATAGCTTCATTTTGCTCTTTATTAAACCAAGAAGGAGCTTCGGTAGACAAATCTGCTTTAATGTTTAATTTTGTTAGAAGACGTATGCACTGATCAAACAATATAGAAACTGAACCTCGAAATTCTAACAATTTTATTTGATTAATTATACTTTCTATATAAGGCGGCCAACTTTATAACAAGTTAATGCGGGACACCGACCCCCGTCCACTCCTCTCTCCTTTGGTGAATTTGTGGAAAACACACATGAACTCTCACCGTTCTTTCATTTGATCTTTTTTTTGCTTGTAAAGGGCTTTCCAATAAGAGGTGTTATTTTGAATAGCACGCTATTTCGGTAGCTGTCACTTTTTGACATTTGATAAGTAGAAACTACGCCATTAATAAAAATGGAACGATAAACGCTTCAACAACGCATTGAAATTATTAAAATTCACTATAAAAATGGTGAAAATTTGCAACAAGCAATGAAACCATCGATCTTTTACGGGAAAAGTTTCCGGACCATGTTATCTCTCGAAGAGGTGATCACAATTGGCCACCGAGATCTTGTGATTTAACACCTTGCGACTTCTTTTTTTGGGGCCACGTGAAAGATAAGGTCTACGCCAACACCCCAGCGTCAATTTAAGACCTCGAAGATGAAATTCGTGAGGCTATCGAGGACATAGGGCAGCCACTTTGCGATTTGGTTATGAAAAATTTCATGAAAAGGATATGGTCCTGTAAGCTTGGTCGTGGCGGCAATTTGGTTGATGTTGTGTTCCATTAACGGCATATCTTCCTCTTTATAATGAAATAAACATCCGATCATTTGTTTCAAAAAATGCAATTTTTCTTTGAATAACAAAATAACACCTCTTATTGGAAAACCCTTTATTACACGCAAACACTCTCACCGTTCGTTATTTGAGCTAAATGTTTGTATTACACACGCATAGAGTATATGTTCGTCAATTTGAGCTTGCAGACGTTCGTAATTTCGATGTGGAGTTCAACACTTTTATATTTATACGAGAAATGTGACTGGATACGAGGAATGCGGGACATACGGGACACGTTAGATAATTTACGGGACTATTTTATTATTTATTGAAATGCGGGATTACAACTGTCATTACGGGACTGTCCCGGAGAATGCAGGACGGTTGGCCGCCTTATTTCTATATCAACAGGTTGTCAAAGTTCTGGTACATACACTTTTGTTGAGGTGCAAGTTGCAATTGAAATTAACACTGAAATTGGCATTCCGAAGTGAAAAGTAGTTCGTTGGCACAAAAGTTAATCACTAAGCAGTGGAATTTAATTGAAATAACCATCCATTATAAGGTATTTTATCAGATTTTCACTTTTAAAATATCACGAAACTATCAAAAAAAAAATTTAAAACACTGGAAAACAAACGTTGTATTGAGAAAAACTCTCAGTTTTCTTCTATATAAAATTAAAATAAACAAACTTAACCAGCAACATTTCAATAAAAACACGAACTGTCATAAGTCAAAACTTGTGCAACAGTTGTCAGAAAAGAAACCCCCTAACGACACTTAACACGTGGCCATCTAGTGGTGAATAGAAGTAACAACATCCTACCAGGGCTGCGTTCCGAAATAATGGCTATCACACTCGAAACTTTAAAACTATTATTAGAAGAACAAAAAAACGACATTTTTAAAAATATTAACGAAGCTTCAGACAGAGTCATAAAAAACACAGACGAAAAGGTGGGAATCCTCTCCGAGAAAGTTGAAAAGCTCGAAAAAATCGTTGAGACGCAAGGAGCAATAATCGAGCAACAAGAAGCTACTTGTGCCAGACATGAAAAACAAATTTCTCAATTAGAATTGACAGTGAGAAAAAACAATTTGATAATTTTCAAGGTAGAAGAGAGTGAACGGACCTCAGAAGAACTTCTATTAATAATACTTGACCATATAAGCAAATCGAATGACCAGTTCAAAGTTGAAGAAACGGACATTGTAAGCTGTTTTCGTAGTTTAGAGGTTCCTAATTTCAGTGGTGGTGTGAGCGTACTTTGTACGAAAACCGTGCCGAAGAATGAAAGGCTGGGGGATAAACCAGTCATTAACGAGCTCTTTCGGATGCTGTGGCGAGGTCCGTCATATTTCTTGCCTTGCCCCGGTAAGCGGCTCTGCCGGGGCTGACTGTCTTTCCGCCTCACTCGTGGGAACAAAAATGAAAACAAACAAACAATCTAACAGAAAAAAAAATACAAAACATAAATAGAGCCAGGGCTGACAATGCGGTCACATCTCCTGGAAAGGCTGTCGAGCCAAATCAGAGGTGTGAACGGGTTGTAAACCCTGTGGTTGCCACTAGCAGCGGGAGTCCTTCTCCCTCTACTAGCCGCAGCCTCTACTTAAAGGAATTGCCCGTCAGTGGAACAGTTGTGACGCTCGACTGTCCCAAGGGCGGCAATTCCAAAACCCACATTAATAGAGCCAGGGCTGACAATGCGGTCACATCTCCTGGAAAGGCTGTCGAGCCAAATCAGAGGTGTGAGCGAGTTGTTAACCCTGTGGTTGCCACTAGCAGCGGGAGTCCTTCTCCCTCTACTAGCCGCAACCTCAACTCAAAGGAATTACCCGTCAGTGGAACGGCTGTGACGCTCGGCTGTCCCAAGGGCGGCAATTCCAAACCCCACATCCTCCCCGCCCCTGCTAGGACGTTGCAAGCGACTCCAAGAAGGGACGCCCCATCCGGAGAGACAAAATCTGCGACGCGTGGAAATGAATCGAAGGGTGAGAGCGTTCCCCGATTGGTATCGGTAGCGACCAATTCTGGTGGTGGACCCACATCTGTGTCACACGGACATAGCTCTGGGCCGGCCAACAAGAAGTCCTGGAAGTCACAGGTCAGTCGAGACCAGCGCAATGCTGAAAGGATTCGGGCCGCAGTCAGTGTCATACCGGCGGCGGAAAGAACCCCTGAGCAAGCGCGGAAACTTGAATGGGCTAGTGGCGTCCTCAGCAGAATTACCAAATCGACCGGCAGCGACTCAACGTCAAAGCGCAATAGGTCTCTCGAAGGCGACAAGCCTGAAGCGAAAAGGCAGAAAGTGCTTTCCAGTAGCACAGCAGCCTTCAATAAAGATCTGTCTTTCAGCGACGCGCTCAAAGGCAAGATCATAGCCGCGGTCATTGACAGAAGTCATGTAGATGGAAACATCTCTCATGATCAATGGGCAGACGTCAAGGCTCACCTCGGTTTCAGATTTTTATCTGTCATCGAGGAGAATCCGGGGCCTCTCCCAGACACAGCCGATGCAGGATGGTACCAAAATCGTATCAAACTCATCGCCTGTGGTGATCAGAGATCTTTCGATCTGTACAGGGCTGCTGTTAATGGCTTGCCAGAAGTCTGGCCGGGTGCCAAGCTCGAAGTTGTTACAAGGGAGAATATCCCTTGCCGACCGAGAGCACGTATAATGGTCCCAGCTCTACACAACTGCCCAGACATGATTATGAAATTAATCAAAACCAGCAATCCAAACCTGCCTACTCACGACTGGAAAGTCCCAAAGGTTGAGAAGGAGACAGTGGGTCGCTATAGATCAGCTCTCTTGGTGATCAATAGAGAATCACTGGCTCCACTGGCCGCGACCGAGGGCGTGATTAGGTATGGTTTCGATGAAATCACTGTCCGAATCTATAAAAAAGATGAAGACTCGCTCAACGCACCCCCCATAGAAGCCCCTTCAGCGGAAGGAAACGCTTCACCACCCCCAGAAATGGAAGTCGATCCACAAGTGGAACCATCGACCTCAGCACCCCCAAACAAGCCATCCGACGTGGAGGCTCACCCGATAGTCGACAGTATTTCCGACATGGAAACTGAAGACGCCATCTTAGGCAGCACTCTGAGCGAGGAAGACCTACTTCTTTCCTCCTCAGACGATGATAATGCCGACAAAACAGTGGTGGAGGTCAATCTGAGTAAAAGTAGCAATGCTGCGAGTACTTCAGATTAATCTCCATCACGCCATCATGGCCGCAGACAACCTGTTACTCCGACTGCATAGTAAAAAGGAAGACATCGTCTTGATACAGGAGCCGTGGGTCTCTAACTCCATCATCAGAGGCCTCGAGACTCCTGGATATAAACTATTGTATGCATCGGAGAAAGGTGAATCAAGGTCATGCATGTTAGTGAAAAATAACTTAAATGTATTTTTACTCCCCAATTACAGCGACAAAGACACCACAACAGCTGTTCTAACAACGGATATAGCCACCTATTGGCTTATATCCTCGTATCTTGGCCACGACAGCCCTGCTCCGAGAGACACCTTGAGGAAGGCAGTTGCAGACGCGCAAACGAGGAAAGTTGGCCTAGTAATTGGATCGGACGCTAACGCCCATCACACGGTATGGGGTAGCTCTGATATTAATGAGAGAGGTGAGTCCTTATTTGATTACCTTTTAAGCACTAACCTACTCATAAGTAATATTGGTAATGAACCCACTTTTGTTACCAAGAATAGGAAAGAGGTACTCGATATTACACTAACCTCCGACTTTATCCACAATATGATTTCAAACTGGCATGTCACAAAGGAGAATTCCTTCTCTGACCATAGATATATTCAGTTTGAGCTCAATGATGTGGCAAATATACCTACGGGTTTCCGCAATCACCGTAATACTAACTGGGAACGATATAGGGAGGTACTAGCACAACTGCTTGATCACAACCTTCTTAAAAGTCCCTCCACTAAAGATGAACTAGACCTTTCTGTGAATCATCTCACCGACGCCTTCAACGAATCAATGAGAACTGCTTGCCCTACAACCATTCCAAAGGGTAAAAAGAAACCTCATTGGTGGCACAAAGAACTAGAACCATTCAGGAAGAGCTGTCGCAAGCTCTTCAATAGATCTAAGTACACTAGATCTCCTTCTGACTGGGACTCATACAAACAAGCTCTAAAGCAATATAAGAAAGAATTAAGAAAGAGTAAGAGGTCTTCTTGGAGAAACTTCTGTGGAAAAGTAGAAAATACTTCAGAAGCCTCAAGACTCAGGAAAATTCTCTCAAAAAGTCCAACAATACCCAGTGCTTTAAAGACAGATGCAGGTACGTGGACTACCACAGATGAAGAATCTCTTAATCTGTTATTAGACACCCACTTTCCAGGTAGCTCTAATATACTTAGCGACTTAACATCAGAGTCTCAAGCTTCTACAAGCGATTTAGTGGATCTAATAACGCGGGAAAAATTGCAATGGGCCGTAGATAGCTTTGATCCATATAAATCTCCAGGACCAGACGGAATCATCCCGGCCGAATTACAAAAATGCTCAGATATGATCATTCCACCATTGGAAATCATTCTGACAAGCTGTTTAAGGTTGAGATATATTCCAAAAGCATGGAGAATGGCAAAAGTAGTCTTCATTCCTAAAGCAGGGAAACCCTCCCACGTTAACCCTAAAGATCTACGGCCAATCAGCCTATCATCTTTCCTTCTTAAAACCTTGGAAAGATTGATTGAAATTCACGTCAGACATAAATTAAAACCATGTCTCATTTCCACAGCTCAACATGCGTACTCTAAGGGAAAATCAGTAGAAACAGCACTTCATTCGCTGGTACGTAGTATTGAACATTCCCTCAAATACAAAGAATATAACCTAGTAGCTTTCCTAGATATTGAAGGAGCCTTCAACAACGTCAGTTATCAGGCGATCACAACAGCAATGGAAAAGCTTAAATTAGAGAAACCACTCATAGATTTTATAAGTCTCATGCTCAAAAGCAGAACAATAACTTCTAGCATGAGAAGTTTTACTACCACCAGATCGGTGAATCGGGGTACCCCCCAAGGTGGGGTCCTCTCGCCTCTCTTATGGAACATGGTAGTAAACGACCTACTAACATCATTGGAAGCAGAGGGTTTCAGGGTGATTGCCTATGCTGACGATGTTGCAATATCTGTATCTGGAAAACATCCCCAAGTTCTCTCTGAACTCCTACAAAATGCCTTAAATAGGCTTACAAAATGGGCTAATCAATGTGGCTTGGACGTCAATCCACATAAAACAGAACTAGTACTCTTTACGAGAAGGTACAAAATTCCTCAGTTTAGCCCACCCAAGATTAAAGGAATACCATTAAGCTTTTCCGACCAAGCTAAATATTTAGGCCTCATTTTAGACAAAAAACTAAATTGGAAGGCAAATATTGATGAAAGAGTAAAAAAGGCTACCGTAGCGCTTTTTACTTGTAAAAAGGCCATAGGATCAAAATGGGGCTTCTCCCCAAAGATAACCCACTGGCTATACACTTCGGTAATCAGACCGATACTCATTTATGGAGTTGTCGTATGGTGGACCGCACTGGACAAGATGGTAAATCTAAACAAGCTCATCAAAGTTCAACGGTCAGCAGGTATGTGCATCACAGGAGCACTTCGCTCAACACCAACCGCAGCCCTGGAAGTGCTTTTAAACCTAACACCTCTCGACATCTTCTCCAAAACGGTGGCAGCCAACACATGTGTGAGGCTTAAAGCCACCTCTCAATGGAACAGTAACAATACTGGTCATACTACTATTCTAGACAATTTCAGATCTATCCCAGATCGCTTAGATTATACCACCCCAAAAATGGTGTTCGGTAAAAGCTTCCATGTCTCTATCCCTTCAAGATCCTCCTGGGAAGAAGAAAGACCCCTGGAAGACAACGCGGTACACTTCTATACAGACGGTTCAAAGACCGACTGCGGAGTTGGAAGTGGTATCTATTCAGAACAACTGAATCTCAGTCTATCATACAGGCTTCCCGATCAATGTAGTGTATTCCAGGCAGAAGTAATGGCGATTAAAGAGGCACTATCCTGGCTCAAAGAAAACGTTATATCTTGCAAGGATATACGAATCTTCTCGGACAGCCAAGCCGCTCTCAAATCTCTCGCGTCTGTCTCCATAAACTCTCAAATAGTCCACGATTGTCGATCATCTCTGAATGAGATGACGGAACAGTTTAATATTCACCTCATTTGGGTGCCGGGCCACAGAGACATTCCGGGAAATTGCAAAGCCGACGAGCTCGCCAAAAACGGAACACTTCTGCCCAATGTTAGACAAAAACACAACATAGGAATACCACTCGCTACATGCAAATATCTTCTCAAACAATATGCTCTAGAATCAACCAATGCTAGATGGTCACAGGGTACCACCTGCCTAGCAACAAAGCAAATATGGCCAAGCATAGACTTAAAACGGTCAAAAGGCTTGATATCCCTGAGCAGACAAAATATAAGCTCTACAATTGGAGTAATAACAGGACACTGCCTCATAGGCAGACATGCTCTGAGGCTAGGGGTCTACACAAATGACTTCTGTAGAAGCTGCATGGACGAGGAGGAAGAGGAGACAGTCCAACACCTTCTATGTACATGTCCAGCACTCTCCATTAGAAGGAACAGCTTTCTAGGTAATCACTTCTTCGATAACACCAGTGAACTGGCAACAATCGACACAAAATGTCTCTCTAACTTCATTAGAAGCACGAATTGGTTTGTTTAAGCTCATTACTCTCCCATGAGTATTTTATGGTATCACAACGGACCCTTGAGGTCTAAGTGAGTCAACAACATCTGGACAGCCACTCAAACCTACCTACCTACCTGTTTTCGTCTAGGCAAAAAAAACGAAGGCAAAATAAGACCAATTAGAATAGTTTTTAAAAACTTTGAGAAAAAACAAAAAGTTTAACTGGGGAAAAAGTTTGGGGCAAATTTCACTATGACGGAAGATCTCCCAAAATCAATGGTTGAAGCTCGGAAACCTCTTATCCCGAAACTGCTAGAACTCAAAAAAGAAGGAAAGAGGGCTTACTTTAAATTTAACGAACTCATTGTTGATGGAAAAGTTTGGACAGAAAATGAACAAGAAAATTCAAGAAAAAGAACACGACCGGATGAAAGCTCATCACCAGAACAACCAAAGACCAAAGAAATTAACTTAAATAAGACAAAATCTATTATAATAGGATCAACTGAAATGAACCCCAAGAAACAACCGACAAATCCAATAAGAAAATATCTTGCTACAAAAACAGCTAACGAATTTTTAGAAAAATGCAGTGACCCACAAACTTCGAAACAACAAAACAAAACAAATTATAACAAATAGCAATTTCTGCCTAACAATAACCAGACGAAATATGAACACCATGCATTAACATTAAATATCGGACATAACCAAAACACACATTCAACTATAATACAACAAAAATCCTTCTCAACCCGGCTGATCACCGTGGGAAGAGTAGATCCACACCCCCCACATAAAAACAGCCAAACAGAATATTGCACCCACAAGAACCAACACGAAACTCTAAAGATCTGTTATTTCAATGTCAGGACACTTTCCTCAGATGAGAAACAGGAAGAATTGAGACAAGCGCTGAAGAAAATTAAATGGGACATCATAGGACTATCAGAAACAAGATTACTAGGACAGAAAATAATAAACAATGAACATGATATCTTTTGCTACGTAGGAGAAACAAAAGGTCTCTATGGTGTTGGATTCCTTATTAAAAAAGAACTAAAAGAAAAAATCACTGACATCAAGCTATACAATGAAAGAATGTGCAGCATACAACTAAAGATAAAAAACACGAAAATGACAATAATTCAAGTATATGCACCAACAAAAAAAGCTGATGACAAAGAGATGTTAAGATTCTACAACAACTTAGAGGAAATATATACAAATAACAAAACAGAAGTAATGTATGTGATTGGAGACTTTAACGCTAAGCTTGGAAAGAGACAAAACGAGGAAGAAAAGAAAACAATAGGACCCTACGGATATGGAGATAGAAACGAAAGAGGAGAAAGAGTAATACGATGGATCGAAGAGATGAATTTGAAATTTGGTAACTCGTTTTTCAAGAAAAAAGACAACAGAAAATGGACGTGGATATCACCGAATGGAAAAATAAAAAACGAAATAGACCTGATTCTGACGAACAAAATTGAGACAGTCAAAGACATATCCGTACTCAACAACGTAAAGTTCGATAGTGACCACAGATTAGTAAGAACAGAAATCATTATAAACCATAAGACACTGAAAAGAAACCGACAAGTCCATTTCATACCAAAAATGATTCCTGACCAAAAAATACAAGATTATAACCAAACATTGACAGCTAAGATAAATCAATTATCATTTTCAAATCGAGACATACAAAGCATATATGACGAATTAGAAAGGATCATAAAAAACTCTGCAAAACTATCAATCATGGACACCAAGACATCAAAAGACAAATTATCCAACGAAACAAAAATCTTAATCTCAAGAAGAGATACTCTTCGAACCAAGCAACAATTACTTGACCAAGAAAAAAATGAACTAAAAGAATTAAGAAAAACTATCAAACTAGAAATAAGGAAAGATATCCACAAGTTCAACGAAACAATAGCTAGAGATACGATTAGACAAACAAAATCAATAAAGAAAACAAAATCATTACTTAACAATCAACAGCAATGGATAATTAGCTTGAAAAGTCAAAATACAATCAACATAACAAATAGAAAAGAGTTAAACGAAAATGCCACTAAGTTCTTCGAAAAACTATTCTCCTCGACCAAGCATACAAATGAAGAAGAAAATATTGACATCATAGATACAACACCAACTCTAATGTTTAGCAAAGAAAATATTGAAACGACCATAGACGATTTGAAAAAGGACAAATGCACTGGAAATGATGGAATCTCTGCAGAAATGTTAATATACGGAAAAAAATCGCTCTCCGAAATCTTAACCTTTATATTTAACGAAATCATAAGAACTCAGCAAATCCCTAAACAATGGAGAGAAACAACCATTACACTTATACATAAAAAAGGAAAAAAAGACGATTTGAATAACTATAGACCTATAAGTAACATTTCGACAATTTATAAGCTGTTCTCAAAAACAATCTACAGCAACATCAAACAAGACTTTAACAATAAACAACCTAGGGAACAAGCTGGATTCAGAGAAGGTTTCTCAACAACAGACCACCTACAGACGATGAATCAACTAATAGAAAAGTGCAATGAATTTCAACAACCAATATACTTTTTATTCATAGACTTCAGTAAAGCATTTGACAGCGTTGAACACGAAACAATATGGACATCCCTAGCAAATCAAAATATGGACCCAAACATTATAAGAACTATCAAAAATATATACAAAAATAATGTAGCACAAATAAAAACAGAGAGTACAGGACGCAAATTTAAAATAACAAGAGGCGTCAGACAAGGAGACCCGCTTTCACCACCACTATTTAGTGCAGTTTTAGAGGATATTTTTCAAAAGATGAACTGGAAGACAAAATATGGAATAAGGATATGTGGACAACTTCTAAACAACCTAAGATTTGCGGACGATATAGTACAGATATCTACAAAAGCTAAACATATACAAGAAATGACAACAGAACTTACTAGCTTGTGCAAGAACTATGGACTACAAATCAACAAATCAAAAACAAAAGTGATGACAAACCACATCAGAGAGGATATAATTTTGGACCATGAAAAAATAGAATACATAGAAGACTACATATACTTGGGACAACTAAAATCTTTTAAGGACCAAGAGAAAAGAGAAATCAATAGACGCATCACAAACAGCTGGAAGCAATTCTGGAGCCTCAAACAGATTTTAGAACTGGACCAAAGTGCAGAAACACGAAAATATCTCTTCGACTCCACTATTTTACCGGTGCTTACGTATGGACTACAAACCCTGAGCTTGACTGCGAAATCCCTTGACCAGCTAAGGATCTGTCAATCCAAAATGGAAAGAAAAATCCTCAGAGTAAGACCCAGCGAAAGGATAAGAAATGAAGACATCCGAAACAATACTCGAATAATTGACGTAATAGATAGAACCAAAAGACAAAAATGGAGTTGGGCAGGACACATATCAAGACTACAGGATCAAAGATGGACAAAGTTGACAACAAAACGGAGACCGGAAAGCAAGAGACCAACAGGCCGACCGAACAAGAGATGGAGCGACGATCTTTGCCAAATAAACACAAATTGGTACAGTGAAGCGAAAGATCGAGACGTATGGGCCGCCTTGGGGGAGGCTTACGCCAAAAACTAATAATAAAAATTGAAAAATAAATAATCAAACAAATAAATATCAATTATCTTACTTTTCTTTTTTAGTCTAATTAATAATTTTCTATTTGTAATTAATATTAAATCTATCAAATAATTTGTAAAAATTCTAATTAAAAATTCTTAATATTGTAAACTTTAATTAATAAGGCAATAAAAGCTTATATAATAATAATAATAATAATAATAAATTATACTTTCTGCGCTTTCATTTACTGAGCAATTTGATAGTAATATTTGTTTTATTTTAGGCCAATTCGAGGGATTATTATTATTGATTAATACAATGCTTGCATTTCCCTTAATTTTTTGTCTTATTTTTAATTCTAACAATTCTTTAATGGGTTCTTCTAAATATGATGTACAACTACTCGTATATAAACAGTCAACATGTCTTATAAATAAACTTAGTTCTTCGGGTTAGCCAGTAAAGGGTTCGATATCCTTGATTAAGGCAAATAAATCCATGTTCATCTTACCTTTGCGATGTGTTTTGAATTAATTTTTGTTTAGTTGTATGTTTTTCTTAATTTCTTTGTATATGATTATCCCTTTTTTTAGTTCCTTTATCTTATTTCTCTAGCTGATCCAAATCTTCTAGTTCACGTTCTTCTCTAATATTTTAATTTCTTTTCTATGTTGTTTTTCTTAAAGTACATTTTTGTAAATATTGTTTCACAGAACTTCCAGTTTATTGTTTATTGTGTATTTTATTTTATTTTATTTACTGTTTTTTAAATATATTCTCTTCTTTTTTTTTAAATCAAACTATTGATCACATTTTAAAGTTTATCGATTTAAAGCAATATATTACGATTTCAAATACGCATACTCTTTATTTGCTTTTCCGACTGCGCCAGTAATAATATGAACCTTTGAAATAAAACACAGCTTTGATTTTTCTTAAATCGGAATTGGTTTAGTCTTTATTCAATGAAAAGTAGTCATCTACTGAACTAATTATGAATACAACGGTCTACGTTTCGGTTTTTTATAGAACATCATTCCAGTCTCCTCAAATCTCTAGCATAGTATTTTAGTGTTGCAGCATTCTAGTTCAGTCTTAGCAACAGAGAGTCAAGCTCGTTTTTGTCTGGCCTTGAATGACATTTTCAAGGCTTGGCTTGGGATCATAAAAAATGCTAGTGGTTTGTAGACATGAGCGGATTGTTGGCAAGACAAACAAGGCGCCTCATGTTACTCGTGGGGTCATTTGCCGGATATTTTATTCCATACTTAATCGGAACATGTCTGTAATAATACTTTTTTTTTTGTAGGTGGCCATGGCACAGAGGATAGAGTAGTTGATTGCTAATCCGAATTCTACGGGTTCAAGCCCCAGCTTCGGCCGCATTATTTTTCTACAAAAATCGCCAGCTTACCTGAGGCCACCTGTGCGATGATTTGAGACAATTAAAATCTGTGTCTCCTCCTCTGTGCCACGTAGGTTTATGCCATGTGTTCTTCCTTTCTATGTGTCTATCTGTCTCTCTCTGTTTTATTAATGTCTTGTTCTGTCCCAACGGATGGCCTCAGTCGCCAGTGCTGCTATATGTCTGTAGTTCGTCACATTTATGTGCAAAGTACTGTGAAGTCAATGTCAATGTCAATATTTTCTATATTGTAAATATAATTGACTCTTCCCTTACTAAAAATTATTATTGACATATAAAGGATTTTGATTTGGATTTCCACCGCAACCTAAATAATTCCGGTTACTTCTTACAAATTTTTTTTTTCTGATGGAGTTATTTAACTACATAATCTGTATGACCATCATCATCATCCATCTCTGTCTTATCACGATAAATCGGAATGGCACAAAAACTTTTTAACTCTCTTAATTAATCTCATTTTTAATTAGGATCCCACATTCGCAAACATACATAATATATATTTACACAAAATGAGGAAAAAACATAAAAAAGAAAACAACATTGCCCACTTTCAAAAACAAGAGTAATGTTTTATTCTGTTTCCTCTTTTCGTATTCTTGTCTCTGTCCGTCCATCTTACCAACCAGAAAATTTTGAAAAAAGTAAACAAAAATTACCCACTTAAACAAGCAAAGCAAAAATTGCTCAAGTAAATTAATGTCCTTGCGAAAGTGAAAGCTGTTTATGTTTTCATTTTCATTTCTTCCTTGGAGTATTAAAAGGAACCCCTTTTTCTTTGATGTTTGTTGTTTTGCTTTCTGTCCGGAATTTCCTAGTCGCTAGTGGAATTACTTTTCTCGGTGCCGTTGTGGTCGTTTCAACGCCTGCTATAAATAATTGTGAGACAACTATCAAAAGAACAAGATACCTTCCTTATTTATCTTATCGTCTCTTTCGATTCATAAATTTTTCTATTAAAGACCTTTTTTTTTGGGAAACAGTCTACACGAACAAGAATGTAATTTTTCCACCAAAAACCTGGATGAAAATGAAAATATCATGATTGTTTTAGGATATAAATCATTAAAGCTGACAAAAACTAGGGAAATGTATCTAATTTATACTTTTCCGTCCTTTTAATGTGAATAATATTGTCTTCTAAAGCACTTCTTGTTTATGGTATCGGTCATCTTAATTATTGTCGAAACGAATAAATAATAATGAAATCTTTTCCCACCCACCAGCCAAAGCTTTATCTTACATACAATTTCGCAAAGGTAGGAAGGACATTTCTTAATATAAATATAACCATGTCGAAGCGTTGTTTGGAGAAAAAGAATCAAAAAATTAACAAACAAATACATTTTGAGGGAATTTAATTTGATGTAGTTTAGTAGCCCGTTAGTAGGCGTTATCAATGAAAAAAAAAGATTAATCCAGGGTAAATCCAATACTTTTTCACCTAATTATGTCGTCGTAAGACTCACATTTAACGAATGCTAAGAGAATGTACGATGTGTCATAATTAAGTTAACTTAAACGTTAAAAATATATCTATACTCTATATAATCAACATAAATAAAGTAAATACCTATATGTACACTAGCTGACCCGGCAGACTTCGTACTGGCTCAAATAAAAGACCTAGACTTTTGTACCCTGCTACCCAACCTTTACCCGCTACGCTATTATCCGCTATCCCGTCACCCGCTACACCGTTACCACTCTACCCGCTACCCACTACCAGCAATCCGCTACGCGCTAAAGGTTACACTGCTCCCCGCTATCCCGTTTCCTCGCCACCACGCTACCCGTTAAAACACTACCCGCTACCCTGGTCATATCTTTTGAATAGCTTCGTCGATTTTGTAAAAAAAAAACTAAAAACAAATCTACACCACTACCCAAACATTCCCTTAACATTTGGTACATAGACGTAGTCGGTGGTAGGAGGGTAAAAATTTAGGACTAAACGTATTTTTCAATTCCACGCCATAAAGAAATAACAAAAAAACAGATCATAAGAATCCTTAGTCCATTGCAAACCACTGCAGCTTGTTAAAACCTTCCAATTCAAAGTTGAACAATGAAGAAGTTTAGGAATAATTTTTGTATTGATTTGGACCAGCGGCTTCTCATATGAAATAAAGCATTCGTCTGAATGCACTTTGACATCATTTGTAAACTGAATATTTTAAATGGCATCCGTGCTATATGACATCCTGCTGTATATTCTCAAGGGATGTCATTACCACATTCTTCCCATTTGAATGGACTTCATTCATCCTTGGATGATGTCGCACAGTTTTTGAAATACAAATATACCAATTTTTAATGATTACTTCGGAGTAGGTATTTGTTGCAAATTGAAGTCATTTCACCCGCATTACCCCACTACAAACTTACATTTTCACCTGGCAAATTTCCCACCAAATGTTATCAAAAATTTGATTGTTATTTTGTCATCTTCCTACGTCAATGAATTCGTACATTTCTATTTTGTTTTAATATTTTTTTACTTGAATTTATATTTTTCAGTTAGACATACATAGGTAGTTTTAATCAATTATTTCTTTATCATGATTTCGTACATTGCAAATAAAAACACACAAGAAACCCTGAAATTAATAATGATAAACGAATTTTACATATTTATTTTTCCTCACAAAAACAAAACATAAGGAGGATTTATTTGAACTTTATTTCAGTCCATGAAAAATTCATCTCATGTCCAAGACGAAGTGAGTACTTTCAGCGTATTATTGTTCTTTCTGAAGAAAGTTCACCTGTATGAAAGCATTAAGAATGGTTCGTAATGGCTATCCATAAGGAAACAATAATGACCAGTTCAATACAGCGCTACACTCTTTCCAAATTATTAATAAGAAAAGGGTTGGGGTCGAAATTCTGTATGGGCCAAAATTCGGATTCCAAAATTCTGTATTCCAAAATTCTGTATTTTAGAATTCTGTAAATTCAAAATTCTGTATTTTAAAATTCTGTAAATTCAAAATTCTGGATTCTAAAATTCTGTAAATACAAAATACTGGATTTCAAAATTCTGTATTCCAAAATTCTGTACTCCAAAATTCTGTAAATGATAAAAGAAAAATTGTTTTGATAATGAAAAAAAGTGCGCACTTTTTTTCATTATCAAATCAGGGTTAAATATATATTTATAAAAAAGTATGACAAATATACTTTGAAATGAAGATCTTTATAACAGTTAATACACTTTTCCAAATTTATAAGTATTTAAGGTTTTTTCGATGACTTAAGTCCTTTGGACCATCTCATTTGGTACTATTTGTTGAATTTTTGTTTCCTTAAAAGACTTATGTTAGAAAATGAAACATTGCCGGAAATTTTTGAAATAGGATGTTGTTTAATTAATAAAAACTCTACAAAATAAAACTTAATAACAAACAAAAAAATGTTTTTAGGGCAAAGGACAAAATAAAAAGTGATTTATTAATGTACCTACAAAAAAAAACAAATAAACAAAAAAAATGTATTATTATAAAATATTTTTTTTAAGTTGTTTTCGCTTCGTTTTCTTCATCTACCAAATCGGGGTCATCATATTTTGTTGCGGAGGATGAAGTTGATAGATTCTCATAAAAGCCGTGAAAGACAGGTGGCACCAAACTTAACAGAGATAATATATCTTTTTTTCTAGTCGGATATTGGGACTTTTTGTTTCGCTAGAAGAGGATAGTTTGTGACGTTTTTCTTTTTTCTTCTTCTTAAAAAGCTTAGGTTCTTAAATTCGTCGGAATGGCTTAAATTTTATTTGGATTTCAATTAGCCATTTTCTTAGTATTGGAACAATTGTGCGCTATACCAAGAAAACTATTCATTGAGTGTGTTTTTCTTTCGGCATACAAAAAGGGTCTTTAACAATGCGGTAAAATCAAAAAATTAATCTTTCTGCATTTCATGAACCTGGAATTTCTTCTTAAGACCCGTGGTTCGTACAAGGTGGTACCAATAATGGGGGTTGATAAACAGGTGTTTTTTGTTTTTTTTTCTGTTTTTCTCTCATGAAATGGTCCTCGTCACATTCCATGTGAGTATGACACGCTACCAGGAACATTTGGTTTATCAAGTTGAGCGAATAAAAAAATTGCTGACATAACTGTTTTTATATTATCCTCCGCATGTGTCCGAGTAAAATGTCACCTCCGAAACATGGTCAGACAGCTTTTTTATATGAGCGTAAAGGCAGGAAGCTATTTCACTTCCCCCTCAAGCAGCTAGAGCTTCATGCCACATGAGTTGAATATCCGGTAGCATTATCGTGAATCGTCAGGTTATAGGTCCAAAGCTGCCTTTTATAAAATGCTACTCCAGTCCAGATCCAACAAACGGTGTAAGCAAGCATTGCTGAAGATCGAAGCTGAAGCTTTTAATTTGGACATTATCTTGAGCTGCAAGCTTATCAGCTTTTTGGCATTTAGGTAAAAACACAAAAATGTACTTTTTTAACAGGTATATAAATCAATATTCCGTCACTCAAATAATATCAGAAAGGGTTAATATTAAAAAAAAAAATGACAAGGTTACCAATCGTTAGGTGCCTATTACTCCAGAGAAGCAAAGGGTTAAGTATTTGAATACCGGATGTCCCTAATAAAAATTGTTTCACGACATTGATCATATCCTCAATTAGGTATCGTTGTTTGTTGTAAAATTGAAAAAAAAAAATCTTGAGTTTAAAAAAAAACGTGTTTTCTTTGGTTTTGTCATTGTAAAAAAAAATATATATATATATATGATAGATAAAGGTATTTACTTACTTACTTACTTAAGGTGGCGCTACAGTCCGTTGTGGACTTGGGCCTCAATCAACAGTCTCCGCCAGTCAGCTCGGTCCCTAGCTAGCTGTCTCCAGTTTTGCACTCCAAGTTGATTGAGGTCCTCTTCCACTTGTGTGCGCCACCTGAGTCGCGGTCTTCCTCTCCTTCTGCGTCCCTCGGGAATAATGTCGAAGACTTTCCGGGCCGGAGCATTGGTGTCCATGCGCTCTAAATGACCGAGCCATCTGAGTCTCTGGACCTTGACCCTTCTGGCTAAGTTCACGTCGTTGTACAACCGGTAAAGTTCGCTGTTGTATCTCCTTCTCCATTCCCCATCAATGCACACGGGGCCAAAGATGACCCGAAGAATTTTCCTCTCGAAACAGCCTAAGGCACATTCATCCGATTTTGTTAGGGTCCATGCTTCTGCACCATACAGCAGGACAGGGATGATGAGGGTGTTGTACAGTTTAACCTTAGTTGCTCGAGAGAGGGCTTTTCCACTCAGTTGCTTTCTTAGCCCAAAGAAACAGCGATAAGCAAGAGTAATTCTTCGTCTTATCTTAGCGCTGGTGTTATTGTCCGTGTTGATAGCGGAGCCTAGGTAGACAAACTCCTTAACTACCTCGAAGTTGTATGCGTCTATTGTGACGTTCTGTCCGAGCCGTCGATGTTGGGTGTCCTTACTCGAAGACAGCATGTACTTCGTTTTTCCCTCATTTACCGCTAAACCCATTTTTGCCGCTTCTGTCTCAATCCTCACAAAGGCGCCATTGACATCACGCTGTGTTCTTCCCATTATATCAATATCGTCGGCGTACGCGAGAAGTTGAACAGATTTATAGAAGATAGTGCCTCTGGTGTTGACGGTGGAGTTTTGGACTATCTTCTCAAGAACGATGTTAAAGAAATCGCACGACAGTGCATCGCCTTGTCTGAATCCTTTTTTGACGTCGAATGATTCCGTAAGCTCATTGCCAACCTTGATAGAGCAGCGTGAGTTCTCCATCGTCATTTTGCACAAGCGAACGAGCTTGGCAGGGATGCCAAAGCTAGACATAGCTTTATACAGTTCGTCTCTGTAGATGCTGTCATACGCGGCCTTAAAATCAATGAAGAGGTGGTGGGTATCGATTTGCATTTCATAGGTTTTTTCCAGGATTTTGATTTTTTTTGTAAGAGTATGGTATCCAGATTAACTTAATATGTTTCAAGCTACTCCTAGTAACATTAGATCCACTTGCAATGTTTTGTGTAATGCTCATAATGGTTTAAACGTCTGCCACCTTAATGCTGGTAGCATCCCCTCTAAGTACACTGTTCTTTATCAAATGTTAAGCAGTTCTAATTTGGACATAATAATGGTATCTGAATCGTGGTTAAATGAAACAATTTCATCACAATCAATACATTTCTCAGGGTTTAAGTTGTTTAGGAATGATCGTAAGTCTCGGGGAGGCGGTGTATGTATCTATGTAAGAGAAAACATTTCGGCTGAAGTTATTTATTCGTCAATGAAATCTCCTATAGAATTCTTATGCATTGAAATTCGCAATTTTGATGAAATATGTCTTCTTGTGGTTGTATACTCTCCACCTTGTTTATTTAAGGAGGATAATCTTGACGAACTTGAAAACACTTTGCTTAATTGCAATTCAAAATACAGTGATATACTAATTGGTGGTGATTTTAACGTGAATCTTCTTGTCAATAATTCTACTTCTCGACTTTTCAATTATTTTTGTGACAAATTAAGCTTATCAATTGTAAACAAAACATGGCCTACGTGTTTCCAATCAGTGTCAAATCCTTCACTTATTGATCTTTTCTTAACTTCATCTGAAAGAAAAGTTTTGTGCATTGACCAAATTGGTTTAACTTCTGATTTTATTCACGATATTGTTGAGTTCCCCAACGTTGAAAAAAATATAGACTTCAAATTTTGTTATGTTCTCCAACGTTGAAAAAAAATATAGACTTCAAATTTTGTTATGTTCTCCAACGTTGAAAAAAAATATACAGACTTCAATTTTAATTAAACAAAACTTATTTATTTGAAATTCATTTGGTTTTTTATATTTTAAATAAAGTGAACTAGCTGTGTGCGACTCTGTTGTAAGACTGAAAACATGATGGATACAAATCTTTATCAAAGGCAAATTTGAATGCAAAACTATATCCAGAATATTTTGCTGACGAAGATGTTTTGATGACAGAGAATATTATTCTTTGTATTCAATGCAACGAGATATTTTGTTTATCCCAAAGTTTTGAGAAGAGATATTTTGATGACAAAGAATATTATTCCTTGAATTCAATGCAACGAGATATTTTGTTTATCCCAAAGTTTTGAGAAGAGATATTTTGATGACAAAGAATATTATTCCTTGAATTCAATGCAACGAGATAATCTTATGTTTCTATAGACTTCACAATTAATCGAAAAGTTATGTATATGGGGTATATGGGGTAGTTAGGTTCATAACACGTCCCCCCTTAAAATAAAATTAATTTAAATTTTTAATGTAAAATTAATTTTAATTTGCAAGGTTATAATTTGAACCAAAATTGTTCCTTGGATTTCTAATTGACTTCCTAGGTTTAATGTTTACATCTTCTGTTGGTTCAGGTGTCGTCATTATTGAACTACCTTCGCCTAATTCTATTATTTCATTTGTTTGTTGCTTAGTTTTAGAACAACAATTATTTATGATCCGTGTAAGACAATTTCCTGATGTACGAATGTCATCATTAATGATTGAAATTGTTCTTATTTTTTTGCAATATTTGAAACATTTAAGTATCAAATATACCAGTATTAACATAACAATAACCGCAATCGTATATTGAAAAAAGGAAGGATGTTTTATCAGTGTTGGATGAATTTCTGCCTCATTAATTCTTTTCCTTATTTGATCTAGAGAATGTTTGATTAATTTAAGGTGATCTAGGTTTACGTTTGATAGATTTATCGGTTCAATTTTAACATATTCATGAGATAAATTTGTTAGCTTATTTTCGCAGCAATCATCTTCAATTATATTTACGAATGGAATTATCGATTCATAGTTTGAAGAGATATAATTATCAGATTTCAAAAAGTTGGATCCTATGTAAGCCTCACAATTCTTATTTATAGTTAATAAAGATGTACCTGTTATAATCTCGTTATTAATTCTATCACTGTGTTCACAGAGGAAAGTTATTTGTTTGGATTTTGTTAATACTATGATCCAATTATTAGAGTTAAGTTTATGGTATAATTCTAAATTTCCATGTAATATCTTTGTATCACAATTTTTAGGAATTGTATTTATTGTGTTTGATAAGAGTAATACTTCACAAGCAGGATTATAAGCATTTGAATAAAAAGTGTAAGCTTTGCAGATATAATCAGAATCTGATAAGTTTTCACATTGATCTAGGTTATTAAACTTAATATATTTTTGGTAATTATCCGTTATTGCCAAATAGGTAAATGTCAGTTGTATATATGCATAGGTTTGACTATCATTTACGTATTGTATCGGAAGAGGAATAACATGATATAAATTGTATAATGTTGATTCTGTCAATGGTATGTTTATAATATAAATTATTTTTCCGTTTAAAAAGCAAACTTGGAGCTTAGCAATATCTATAAAAATATGTGCATTTTCTAAAATTGGTAATACAGGAAAATAAATGCCATTTTTAAGCAAGTGTAAGTTACTAATAAGTTCTGTTATTAATTGTATAGGTGATAATACAAAAGGATGCAACGTATTTCGTTTTGCAAATAATAAAGCGTTTACAATGTTATCTTGTTGTTCATTTGTTTCCGTAGTAAGATATGTTAAAAGTATTATATGTTGAGAAATTGTTTCAGAAAGTTTAAGTTTATTAATTTCAGTAGTAGCGCTATGTGAAAAATTGTAAAGTTTTTCAAAATTATTATTTAAAGTTTCTTCGTGGAATTTCATATTATTTATACTTTCATTAAAATTAGATATTGTCAATTGTACTACATGAATTTGATCTTTCATGAGTTCTGTCAAAGATTTTTCATCGTTTATAACATTATTTATAGATTTTTCGAAGAACTCGGCGTCTTCATAATCTAGAGTTCCGAAGATAGTTTTAAAGATAGTTCCAATACCGTTAAAAAGACCTCGCTTGGTTTTACGTTTTCCTATTAAGTCTTCTATTGCCTGATATTTTAAGAATAGGTTAGGAAGTTGAATCTTTAAGTAATTAAGAGATTGTTTACAAAAGTAAAAATTAATATGATTGACGCTTTGATTACTACAATAATTGTTTGATGTTTTTTCATAGATATTCTTAATAAGTAAAAGTTTTTGATTTATAGCCGTAATATTTATGTACGTTATCATTTTATATGTGGTTGTAGTTATTTTTCCATGTCCTAAGTGTTCATAATAAAGGCCGCTTCCCTTTTTGATTTTCTTGATTTCATAGTTATTTCCTTGCACGTTGCATAGAAGAATTGACAATCTGCAATAAAAATGCAGATTTTTTTTTTTGAAAATTCGAAGAGTTAGTTTTAATTAATTAAAAGCTGGTTTTAACCGATTTATATGAACCCGTAGAGGTTTCTTTTTGAATTTAATTGTAATGTTTTGATTGTTATGGGTTTGAATTATTTCAAATGGACCTTTATAAGTAAGGTGAAAGCTTTTTACTCAGCGTATTACTATTATTACGAAGATATACTTTATCTCCTATATTATAAGTTTGATTATTAACAGTTTTATCATAATACTTTTTAGATAATTCCTTAGATGCTATTATATTTTCTTTTGCGATTTTGTGAGATTTATTCAATCTAAATTTAAGTTGATCTATATAATTTTCATATGTATATTTAAATTCTGGAGCTTGCGTTAATGATGAAGGCAATATAGGTTTATGTCCAAACAACAGTTCATAAGGTGTGAATTTAGTAGAAGCATGAACTGAGGTATTATAAGCAAACATAGCTGACGGTACCCATTCATCCCAATCATCCTGGTTTGCATTTATATAATGCTTAAGGTAATCTTTTAAGGTAGAATGTGATCGCTCAAGTGCTCCATTACTCTGTAGATGATAGGCTGTTGTATTTATTTGTTTCATATGGAAAAGTTTAGCAAATTGTTTTAATAGGGAAGACATAAATTCGGATCCTTGATCTGTTAAAATTGAATTTGGAATGCCATAGAAGCTTATAAATTTGAAAAGCTTATTCGCAACTGTTTCTGCGGAATGATTTTTTTAAAGGAAAAGCTTGGCTATATTTCGTGAGATCATCTTGAAGTGTAAGTATGAATTGATTTTCGTTGATAGTTAATGGTAGAGGTCCCACAATATCTAAACTTAATTTTTCAAAAGGCTGACTTGCAGTCGTTGTTATTTCCATAGGAGCCTTAAATGTTCTTCTTAAAGTTTTATTCTTTTGACAGCTTTCACAAGATTTAATATACGCTTTTATTTCTGACTTCATATGTTTCCAATAATAGAATTCTTTTATTCGATTATAGGTTCTTCTAAAACCGGAATGACCTGATTGAGGATCGTCGTGATTTTCTTTAAGGATAATAGGAATATCTGAACGCTCTGGATTAATGATTGTATCGTGATGAACAATAATTTTAATTTTCGAATTACGGAAGATGAATTGAATTATATGTTTTAATTTTTCATATTTGAATAAATTTTTATCATTTTCAAAATTAGGTATAGATATGCTATCTATTCCATCTTCTTCTAATTTATACTTGAGATTCTGAAAAACATAAAAGAAATCGGAGTAGCTTGCCTTTTGCCAACTTTGACGTTTTATCATACAATGATAAACAAAGAATTCTTTCTTTGTGTTTTTTGATTTTACCACTTCATATAATTCATAGGGATGAACTCTTAATTGCTCTATGTTATCACATAGATCTGAAATGTTTGTAAAATATTTATTACAATCACCAAAATCGTTACTGCATAAGTAAGCTATATTATTATTTGATTTAAGAAATGATGATTTTACTTCGGAGAAGTCATAAACATTAGATTTTAAGGAAGAATAGTAAAATTTAAGGTAATCGTCGTACGATTCTAATTTAAGGATATGATTTACTATAGCTTCGTCTTTTCCTGATAGTTGTTCAGTGTTTGAAACCTTAATTCTTGACAGACAATCAGCGTTGCTGTTAATTTTTCCTGGCTTATAAACGATTTGATAGTCGTACTCTTCGAGTTTAAGACGCCAACGTACGAGGCGTGAACCTGGGTCTTTGCAATTAAATAACCACACAAGAGGACGGTGATCAGTAACTATTGTGAATTTCGTACCATATAAATAAGGTCTGAAATGGGCAACTGCCCATACTATAGCCAATAGTTCTCTCTCTATTGTACTATAATTGGATTCATTACGGTTCAATGTTCTTGATGCAAAAGAAATTGGCAAATCACTGCCTATTTTACCTTGACTTAAAACTGCGCCTATAGCAAAACTTGAGGCGTCAGTGGTTAAAATAAAGTTTTTATTGAAATTTGGATATTTAAGAATAGGCTCTTCTAAGAGCATATTTTTCAAAGTATTAAATGCTTCGATTTGTGGATTTTTCCATTCAAATTCAGTGTCCTTTTTTAATAGTGAAGTTAAAGGTTTTGATAATTTACTGAAATTCTTTATAAAACGTCTATAGTAACCTACTAATCCGAGAAAAGATTTTATATCTTTTTGAGATTTTGGTATTGGAAAATCTTTAACTACTTGAACTTTAGATGGATTCGGTCTAACATCATCTTCTGATATTACATGACCGAGATATACGACTTCTTTTCGTAGGAATTCGCATTTATCTGGCTGTAACTTAAGATTATTATTTTGAAGTCGAGTAAATACTTCCGTTAGTTTTGCTTCGTGATCTTTGAGAGATGAAGCATAAATTACAATATCATCCAAATATACAAAGCATTTTGCACCTAGTAAGCCACTTAGAACTGAGTTCATTAGCCTCTGAAATGTGGCTGGCGCATTTTTCAGTCCGAATGGCATTCTATTCCATTCGTAATGACCGTCGGGGGTCGAAAATGCTGTTTTGGGACGATCTTCTTCTCGAATTTCAATTTGGTGAAACCCTGAAGCTAAATCGAGAATTGTAAAATATGAACTATGACCAAGTTGGTCTAATATTTTGGAAATATTAGGTAATGGAAACGAGTCTCCAACAGTTACATTATTAAGATTACGATAATCTACAACGACTCGCCACTTTTTCTTACCCGACCCATCAATTTTTTTTGGTACTACCCATAAAGGAGCAGAAAAAGGTGAAGTTGATGGACTTATTATACCTTGTTCAAGCATACTAGAGATTTGGTTATTGACCTCGTTTTTATGAATTTCTGGGTAACGATATGTCTTGGAAGCTATTGGTTTATTATTTTCTAGATAAATTTCGTGTTTTACTTTTTGAGTTGATGACAATTTATCGCCTTCTAAATAGAAAAGATTTGAGAATTTCGAACAAATTTTTAATAAGCTTTCTTTTTCTTCATTATTTAAATGATCAGTACGTATTTGAGATACCAATTGATTGAAACGGTTTTGTATATTTTCAGAATTTGAATTAAATGAATAAATTTCCGATGGAATTTCTTCCAGAGTAACTTTTGTCGATTGAATTTTTACATTATTATCAAGGGTATTGATTATAGTTACAAATGCTTTAGAATGACTATCAACTTTAGTAATAGCTCTGCTAAGGTAGACCCCATCTATAATTTCGATATCTGGCACGATACCTTCTTTAATTCCTTTGTTTAAAATATTTACTTTAATGAGTGTTTCCGATCTACTTGGAAGTATAAACTGATCAGACGTTTGATTTGATTGATTTACAAAAAAAGGTATTGAGGTTCTGTTATTGACTTTTAAATTTTTATTTTGATAATTGATTTGAACTCCATGTTCAATTAAAAAGTCATTTCCTATGATTCCATTAAAAGGAACATTGGATTTTGAGTCAATGATATAGAATTTATGATTAATGCTATGACTGTCACTAAATTTAAGTGAAATATTAATCGAACCTATTGTTTTGATCGGGTTATCGCTTGATTCGATACCTTTGAGTTTAATTATGTCACAATCGTTGATTTTGACTTTATCAACTAAAAATTCCTTTTTTATTAGAGAAATATTCGCACCACTGTCTACTAGAAGTTTGAATTGAGAAGAAATAGAAAATTCAGATGCTATATTTATGAAGATAGTATTTTCATTTAATAAAATTAATTTGTTTTGTTCGCAACAATTTCGATTGAATTCACCCGATCTGTTGTTGCCATCATTCCGAGTGAATTTACGTTTCCCTGTTCCCTTCCAAAGTTTCTGGTTGAGTTCTGATTCAAAGAATTTCTATTATTATCTTTCCATTTTTTCTTCCTACAATCTTGCATCAAATGCCCAAGTTTTTTGCAATAATTACATACTTTTTCTGATTGGAGAGTATACATAGGCTTAGGTTTACTACCTGAAGGTTTATTAAAAAAAACAATGCGTCGATATATGTCCTGATTTTTTGCAAATAGTGCAATTTTTAGAATTTGGATTCTTAATGTTAATAAGTAGTTGTATTCTTTCTTCTTCTAACGCTATATTGAATGCTTCGTTGAGAGTTTCTATATCTCTAGCTCTCAACATTCTGCTAATTTCTGGTTTAACATTTAAAATAAATGTGTGAAGGGCTAAATCATTCATAGCCGCTAATCGACCAACTAATTCAGCTTCAATTACATTATTTTGTCGTGTAGACGTTAACAGTTTTTTTAAAGCAGTTTCAATTTTGCAAATATATTGCGAAATCGTTTCAGTATTCTGCCTGCAATTTAATAGCTCAATGAGCAAATGCCCATGATGTTTTGTATCTGAGTATATGCTTTTTAGGTATTGTTTCAATTCCTCCCAGGTATCAAAATCGTGGTTTGATACTGAGCTTTCGGCTTTGCCAGAAAGTTGACTTTTTACGTAAGCTAGAAGAACGTTTGATTGTTCAACAGTTGCTAAATTAAAAGCAGAGTCAATTGAATTCAGAAACGGAATGAGTTTCTGTCTGTCCCCATCGAAGGGTTTGACGAATTTGAATAGGGTATTCAGTGAGATATTCTCACCATCAACATTATTGCCATCTGGATTCATGTTTCAATCTAATTTAAGTTAATCTTTCGAATTTGCCTTTGGTACACACGTTTTTTTTCTGATTCAATTTCAATTAATATAAGATTTTCTGTTTTCAAAATTATAAATTTTCTGCACAAATAGTTTAAAATTTTCTGATTCAATTTCAATTAATATGAGATTTTCTGTTTTCACTTTAAAATTTTCTGCACAACTAGTTTAAAATTTTTCTGATTCAATTTCAATATGAGATTTTCTGTTTTACCTTTATAAATTTTCTGCACAACAAGTTTAAAATTTTCTGATTCAATTTCAATTAATATAAGATTTTCTGTTTTTCAAAATTATAAATTTCCTAAATCGCAATTTGAGTCACAACAAGTTTTACATTTTCTGATTTAATTTCAATTAATACAAGATTTTCTGTTTTAAAAATTATAAGTTTTCTGCACAACAAGTTTAAAATTTTCTGATTCAATTTCAATTAATATGAGATTTTCTGTTTTCACTTTAAAATTTTCTGCACAACTAGTTTAAAATTTTTCTGATTCAATTTCAATATGAGATTTTCTGTTTTACCTTTATAAATTTTCTGCACAACAAGTTTAAAATTTTCTGATTCAATTTCAATTAATATGAGATTTTCTGTTTTCATTTTATAAATTTTCTGCACAACTAGTTTAAAATTTTTCTGATTCAATTTCAATATGAGATTTTCTGTTTTCGCTTTATAAATTTTCTGCACAACAAGTTTAAATTTTCTGATTCAATTTCAATATGAGATTTTCTGCTTTCGCTTTATAAATTTTCTGCACAACAAGTTTAAAATTTTCTGATTCAATTTCAATATGAGATTTTCTGTTTTCAAATTATAAATTTTGTTTATGTATGTTCTTACAATATTATCAGCATGATGATTTCCGAGAATGATCTTAACTTCTGACACCAATTTGTTGAGTTCCCCAACGTTGAAAAAAAATATAGACTTCAAATTTTGTTATGTTCTCCAACGTTGAAAAAAAATATAGACTTCAAATTTTGTTATGTTCTCCAACGTTGAAAAAAAATATACAGACTTCAATTTTAATTAAACAAAACTTATTTATTTGAAATTCATTTGGTTTTTTATATTTTAAATAAAGTGAACTAGCTGTGTGCGACTCTGTTGTAAGACTGAAAACATGATGGATACAAATCTTTATCAAAGGCAAATTTGAATGCAAAACTATATCCAGAATATTTTGCTGACGAAGATGTTTTGATGACAGAGAATATTATTCTTTGTATTCAATGCAACGAGATATTTTGTTTATCCCAAAGTTTTGAGAAGAGATATTTTGATGACAAAGAATATTATTCCTTGAATTCAATGCAACGAGATATTTTGTTTATCCCAAAGTTTTGAGAAGAGATATTTTGATGACAAAGAATATTATTCCTTGAATTCAATGCAACGAGATAATCTTATGTTTCTATAGACTTCACAATTAATCGAAAAGTTATGTATATGGGGTATATGGGGTAGTTAGGTTCATAACAATATGATCTTTTGTTCTTTCGAGTTTGATACTAGAAATGTACGTGTTCCAAAATCTTATAGTTACCGCTCATACCGCTCGTTTTGTCCTATGGATATGCAATCCAATGTCAGAAATGATTATTGGAATGAGATTTTATACTCAGTTAATGTTAACACAAAAGTCTTAATTCTCAATAATCTTTTGGAAATACTTTTTGACACTTATGTTCCTATCGTAACAAGACAATTAAAAAAATCTAGAGCCTGTCCCTGGTTTGGTACTGATGTAGAAACTCAAATTAATGAAAGAGAGCGTTTTTATAGAAAATACAAAAGGAACCCTTCGGAATATAACAGGCGTCAATATATTTTTGCCCGTAATAAAGTTGTTTCAATTATTCGTTGTCGTAAAAAATTGTTCTTTATGCAAAAACTTGACGTTTCCTTAAACTCCAAAACGCTTTGGAAGAATTTAAAAGAAATTGGTGTTACCAATAACAACAACTCTTCTAGATGCTGCTTAGACCCTGAAACTATGAAGTCTTTTTTTGCACCACCTCTTGATAACATGAATTTATCCGCAACTGTGCCAGTAAACGATGTCGGTCTCTTCAGTTTTAACTGTATTGGTGATATTGAAATTTTAAATGCGATAAAACTAGTCAAATCCAACGCAATTGGCTCAGACAATATTTCTCCAAAATTTATTCGTCTAATTCTACCTCTTGTTATTGGGCCTTTGAAACATATTTTTAACACTTGTTTCTATAGTAGTGAGTTTCCTAATGTGTGGAAAAATGCAACCGTCGTTCCCATCCCCAAAAAAAGCAATTCATCAGAACCATCTGAGTTCAGGCCTATAAGTTTATTGCTTTTCTTCGGTAAAGTTTTTGAACGGCTTATGGCTGATCAGATCTTGGAGTATATTCGAACTCACAATATGTTGTCTAAATGGCAGTCGGGCTTTCGCAACAAACACAGCTGCGAATCTGCAGTAGTTAAGGTAACGTCTGATTTTCGCTTCGCACTCGACCGTAACGAACTAGGAACTATGGTTCTTTTAGATTTTTCAAAGGCTTTTGACTGTATCGATCATTCAATTTTAATTTCAAAACTCTGTTATAGTTTCAGCTTTTCTGGCACTGCTCTTAAGCTTTTGAAAAACTATCTTTTCAACAGAGTTCAAAAAATAACAACCGAAAAAGGTACATCTAGCCCGTACATCGTCAACTGTGGGGTACCGCAAGGTTCAATCTTGGGTCCACTTCTATTCTCGCTATTTATCAACGACCTCCCAGAAGTTGTTAAAAATTGTAGCGTCCATATGTATGCTGATGATGTTTTGCTGTATATGTTTCGTGAAATTGGTTTGATGGATGATTGCGTTGCCCGGATAAATGAAGACTTGGTTAGTATCCAGATCTGGTCTAACACAAATAAACTTCAACTAAATCCTGCAAAGACACTGAGTATGGTCTGTTCGAGACATGAAATCAATCATTTAGAATTACCTTGCATTGTACTAAATACCAAAGTGATTAAATATGTGCGTAAGGTTAAATACTTAGGTTTTTATATCAATCATAAATTGAGCTGCTGTGACGCTATTTCTGATTCTATTAGGCGAATTTACTTTGGTTTACGTACCTTGAGGTCGTCTTCCAATATTCTGAACCCTGGCCTGAAACAACACTTAGTGAAAAGTTTAATTCTACCTTTTTTCACTTTCAACTGTGCTGTTTATCCGAATCTTGATTATGAATGTAAACGTAAACTTGATATTGCTTTTAACGACTGCCTTCGTTTTATTCATAACTGCCCTAGGTATGAAAGTGTTTCACGTTTCCATGATTCATTGACCGGTTTATGTCTCCACAAATATTTAATCTTTCGTAATCTTATCCTTCTTCATAATATTATTCACGGAAGGTGTCCAGGGTATTTGGAGGAATTGCTACATTATGCTCAGTCTAATAGAGGTCTCCGGCTTATGCTCCCTCGCTTTACACATACCATTGCTGAACGATCTTTTTTTGTTACTGTCATAAGAACATGGAATGTTCTTCCATTTGATACTCAAAGAACTGTCCCACCTGCTGCTTTTAAAAAGAAAATTTTATCATTTTTAGCTACATCTAATTGATATTTATGATTATAAAAAAAAAAAATATTCGATTTAGATAATTATGTTTATTGTAATTTGTTACTTTATTTCTATTTTTGATTTAAAATGGCTTTGTCATATCTTTGTTTCCACTTATTTTTCTTCTTTTTTATAACATAGTTATTGCTTATAGTTGTATGGTCTTTTTCATTGTTTTTGTTAAACTTATGTAGATACTACTACAAGATTGAATCTTACTGTATCAAGTTATTTTTAAATACAAATACAAATACAAATACAAATACAAATACAAATCTGCCGCAACGTGAAAATTTGGTCGATGGTAGACTTTCCTGGCCTGAAGCCACATTGATAAGGACCAATCAGATTGTTGACGAAAGGCTTCAGACGTTCACATAATACGGCAGAGAGGATCTTGTAGGCGATGTTAAGCAGACTGATTCCTCTGTAGTTGGCGCAGTTTAGAGGATCTCCCTTTTTCAGGATCGGGCAAACAATGCTGAGGTTCCATTCATCGGGCATGCATTCCTCCGACCATATCTTACAGATGATTTGGTGCATGCTCCTATCTAGCTCGTCGCCTGCGGCTTTGAACAGCTCGGCAGCTATAGACCATCTGCTCCAGCGGCTTTGTTGGATTTCAGCCGTGATATTGCTGTTTTCACTTCTTCTAGGTCGGGTTCACGGAATTGTTGGCTGTCATCGCGTATGATAATAGGCTCCTGTCTGACGGCGGGATTTTGTTCGTCGTCGCCGTTATACAGTCTATAGAAGTGGTCTTTCCAAATCCCCAGCACTGACTGCGGCTCTACTATGATGTTCCCTTGATGATCTCTGCAGCAGGCCCGGATTTAGAAATTTGCCGCCCCTAGGCAGTTGCGAAAATTGCCGCCCCCCGCCCTACGAAACTTTTTCAATGGTGTAATAAGTTTGGTTCGGAAAGTTTTTCAATAAATTAAATGCACCTTTCTGAGAGCAGATTTTTCATTTTATTATAGTCAGTTTATTATAATCATTTAACAATTAGCATTGTGTATGCGATTATTGATTATTGGTTGAAGTTTTTACGTCTCGATTTTCGGACGGCAAACTCATCGATAATGGAATCGAAATCTAAAGACATAAGCAAATCTGACTCTATAGTCAACAAAGCGAGTGCGTTCAATCGTTCTGCAACCAGTTTTGATCTCAAGTAGTTTTTCACTCGCCGCAGTACGCAGGCGGGAAATTCAATTCCCACGAATATAACAAGTTTTGAAATTTTCTCTAAAAATTTGCCGCCCTCCCATTCTTGCCGCCCGAGGCAACTGCCTACTGTGCCTGCATGGTAAATCCGGGCCTGCTCTGCAGGCTTCGGTTCTTGCTCGATGACCTTGAGCCAGGTGTTTTACCTTCCAATAAAACCTCCGAACTTCATTCCTGCTGTTAGCTCTCTCAACATCTTCGATCTGACGCTTCTCATGCTCTCTCTTTTTTCTCCTGAGAAGCCGGCGTTCTTCTCTCCTCTTTTGCTCGTAGAGCACACGAGCAGCTCTTGTCTTTCTTTGCAGCGCCGCTTTGTATGCCTCCTGCTTGGCTGCATGGGCCTGCCTGCATTTGCAAAGGTATTTACAAATTGAAACTTAGTTATTTGAAGATCTCTAAGCTTTGAAAAACATGCTCAGGAATGTTTGAAAATGAATCAACAACAACAAATATTTTTCGTCTAGTGAAAAGTGAAACGATGAGAATTGGGCATTCTCATCGTAGCTTTTCAAGGAGCAAGTCGTCGAGTCGAGTACGACCTAGACAATTTAAAAGACTTTGGATATTTTGTAAAATCAGTTACGCAAGAGAATATAATAAAAGTCCTTCTATAGGCTCTTTTATCAGAAGTGGGATAAATCCTAAGCCAAAATAATTGTGTGGTTTGTCGCTATAGAAAATTCAAGAAAGAATTGTTGCTGTAATAACATAAAAAAATTTGAAGAAAATTTTGGAAAAGTCCAGGTATATGGAGACATTAAAATGAAAAAGAAAAGAAATTGTTCAAGATGGAAAAGATAAGTATTTTTTTTTTATTTTTTATTTTTATCTGTCCAGTCCAGTCCAGTGTTGTGCATAAAAAGAAATAAAAAAAAATAACGAGGAAATCAATGAAAATCAAAATTATAATAATGTTGAGGAAGTGGTTCAGAACGATGAACAAACTTCAATCAATATAAAAGCAGTCGGGGACATTATTTGGTTGATCAAAGCTAATGATAGTCAAAAAAATAATTAGTGGTTTTCTTGTTTGCGGTACCTTGATCGTTCACGCATAGACATTAAAAAATGGTGTGAAGATGTACATTCAAGGGTTGAACGTGACAATTTAGAAAATTCAATCAGCTTTACTGGGAAGAGCTAAAACCTGGTTCGAAAAATATGGTTTTCAGCATTATCAAGGAGTAGATTTACGTTCGTTGTTAATTCATACCTTTGCAAGTGGAATGAATTTTGTCGCAATTTTGAAGAAGGTGGTGAATTTTGAAAATAGTGAATCTTATTTATACGATTGCATCATAAAAAAATTGCCCAAATTCATCAGTTACCATTTGAAATTCCTGAAGATAAGATCATTCGAATTGTTATTGGTTGTATATCTGATTCCTATTTAAAAAATTCGTTATATTTTGTTATGCCAAACAATATCCAGAACCTTATTGATCATTTTTCTTCCATACGTAATTTACCAAAGCATATTGAAGCTTTGAGTGCGTCTGGCTTTCAAAAACGTAATAATCAATTTTCACATGAGTCACTCAAACAATCTGCAGATTCTTACGCATCTACAAGGACAAGCAAACATTCCAAAATTGAAAGAAATGATTATGCTTGCTATAAAACAGGTCACATTCGGAATAATTGTCCGAATATTACAACAACAAATGCAAAAAAAAGGGAAATTGCATGGAAAAAAATGAAAACCTATTGAAATTTTTGTAGAAAATCTGGTCATGTATAGAACTCTTGTTGGGCTAAGCAGGGCTGGATAACTCAAAGCTAATGTGTGCAATAAAGTATGTCAATCAAATTATTCGGATATAGTAATAAATGATGAAGGATGAACATTATAGTTGTCTTCTTGTTTCTGGTTCAGATTGTTCTCTCATAAATGAGAGCATCGGTTTTAAATTAAAGAAAAAAATATGACACCATGTAGCCAATTCTTCCAAGGAAAAAGCCAAATTCCATTCATCTTTCAGAAAAGTTGACATTGTTTGTAAAGTTCAAGAACATTCGGTTTGAGGTGACATTTTATGTTATTGGCATACAATATTTGGATGTTGACTTAATTATTGGAAGGGAAGTACTCAAGGATAGTTCTTTAGAAATAGTAGCAGATTCTAAAGGATCAGTTTTACGACAAAAAACATGTATCGTGAATTGCGTATCAAAAATAGAATCACTGAACATTAGCGTGTCCCGTCGTTGTATGAAGAAAAAAAAAATATCGAGATTTTTATCGTAAGAGGTATCAAAATTTGCGCATAAACGAGTAGATTCTGAATATGTCCCTGGTTTTTATTTTGACCATGACTTTTGGGGCTCTACCACGGCTTAAAGATCTTAAAATAATTTTTTTTTATTTTATTAATTTTTTTTATTTTATTTATATTTATTTACTTGTTTTATTGAATGATAAGATAAGATAAAGGAACAAATATTTATATTTAAGTTTCGTTAAAAAAAATAAGAAAAAAATTCATGAAAATTCATCAAAAAATAAATAAGAACATAAATTTATGCATAATTTTTTTTTTACAAAAAAGTTAAGAAAGTTAAAAAATTACATTGAAAATTGACCTTTGAAATTAAAAGAGGGCATTTTACTTCGTGATTGAATCTTGTTTCTTATGAGTCCTTCTCTTGACTTTGCTCCAATAACGCACTGGCTTGCTTCGGTAACAGATTTGATGCATCTTTCGACACTTTGCGTTTGACAAGGAAATTCCGGTATTTTCAGTTCATTTCTTTGCACTAGCAATGAAAGTTCATTATCCGTCAATTCAGCTAGGCAAGGTGGTGGAGTAATTTGACATTCATTCCAAAAAATTATGTCTATGTAGTCCGTAGCATTAAATTTAATGTTTGGTGGCTTAAATATTATTATGGGTTTTCCTCGCTTTTATTATGCGTTTAAGAGCAAGGTTTCTGACATGAACCCTTTCGTCGAAAAGCATTGCTAATAAAATGTTTTCAGGATGTGCGAAGAAAGCATTTCTTTCAATGACAGGATCAACGATTGATTTAAGGTTGTCTGGCAGCCATCTTGAAAAAGAGATGAGTTCAAACACATGTCGCGGGCCATGTATCAACAAGGGTTTCTTTTTTATCCAAAACCACACTGGTGCATAAACTTTCATGATGTACTCCACAAGAAAAATTAGATTCTCAGATGGGTTGCTTGAACCAACGTAAAGTCTTAAGATTCTGCTTGCAGTTATAACCCATCTTGAATGTGCCATTTTCCCAGGCTGTCGATTTGCTAATGCTGGCGAACAGTTACCTGTTTTTATGGCTTGGCACATTTCGTAAAGATATTTCTGTTCCGTACTTAATTGGTCGATGATTTCCTGCTCGATATCAGTAACATTTCCGGATACAGATGAAAATTGAGCAATATCAGTAAGTTGGCAATCGGCCAATGACTTACCAATAGGGCCAGAATATTCACGAGGGCCCGAAGTTGATCCATCTAACTTCGTGAAAAGATGTCGAAGTGGCAATTCATTCGCATGAAGTAGGCATATTGCCCACTGTAATGGTCGACCTAATTCCATTTCTATATGACGAATTATTCCACCTTTCCAACCAGTATTGGTTGCAGTGCCGTCACATCCAATACAAACAAATTTTTTCAAATCGTATTCTTTTTCCTTGAAAAAATTAAGCATTGAGATACATATTTCCTTTCCTGTTCCCGACTTTGGAGTTAAATGGCCTAAGAAAATGGACTCCGGTTCTGCAAGTATAGAAATATGTTCTTCAAGAACCTCTTTCCGATAGTATCGTCCATCTTTCATCTCGGAAGTAAGAGTTTTGTCTTTCCGACCATCAAAATAAATACTGCGAATCAAGACATTGTCGCACTGATTTGATAGGCTTTCTCTTGATTTTGCCAAGGCTCTATGTATTTTGTTTTTATCGATAACAAGGGTGGTATTGGTATTATCAATAATCCCTACATCCTGAAGTACTGCTGAAGCAACTGCAGCAGCAGATCGTACGGAAAGCCCATATCGATCACAAACTCTTGCTACGGATGGTAGAGTAAGTAAATTCCGCTTACCCGATGATGTTGACGTTGAGGGCTTAGAGGTCTGTGACTGCTCCACTTCCATTTGACTGACTTGCTCTTCGTTTGGATGTACTGTATCGGAAAAAGTTGCTTCCATAGAAGGTTCAGCTCGTTGACAAACTAATGCACTACGCTTTCTGTCTAGTCGCTTTTGAAGTTTTTGGGTTTCAACCTTATCAATAGCACCGATCACCATATTTCTGCTATTTCTCTGGTCCACTAAAAAAGATCTTTCACTAAAGGGAACTTTTTTATCCTTTACGCAATGACAGTCATTAAAGGAATCGCACTTACACGATGCAATGTCAAACAATGTTGTATTTGAATACTCAATAAAATCTTCTAATCTCTGGTGAAAGCTTGTATTTTTTTCGAATTTGGGTATCTTTTAAGTGTCATGTATTTGTTATAGTGGGTTTCCATTATTTGTACTACGTGACTATGAGACACAATTGGAATCGACGCAGTCTTCCATATCTGTTCGATTTCTATACTAGCAATTGCAAACACTTCAGAATTAGATGGATTTCTGCCGTTGTATTTTGTCTTGAGATCACTTTGTATGAAAAGTATATATCTGACTACATCTTTCATTGTTGGCAGCTTATTTTTCTTTAGCTCACTAAAGGGGCCGAAAAAGGGACACCTTGTTTCTTGTCGACGAGGGCCAGAACTCATTTTGATTTAACGCTTACAATTTTTTTAGAAAACTTCACACAAAACAACTGAACCGAACACAAGAAAATACAAAATGACTACAAAAAAAAACAGCTTTTCTGACAAAATTGAGAAAACAATACACCAGACAAGGAACCCGTGACAATTTGAAATTTAAATTTTTTCTACGGCTTCTTAGATTTGCAAATCAAAAACCAATCAAACCATGTTTAAAATAATGAATAGAAAAAAAATGGATAAATTATTTTGTAGTTAGTAACTAGATGCATCCGTTTCATTTTTGAAAAACGTTGAAAAATGGCTTATTTTAATACTTTCAGAGGTCGGTAGTAGCCAAAAAGTACCATCCCATTTTATTTTTACCTCGTTGTATGATATTCAATTTGCAAATATTGCACAGTTTTTCACTTAGCTTATCATGAAAAAATTAAAAACTATTAAAATAGAAATATGGAAAATTTTACTTTTTTCCAAACTTTCAGCGGTCGGTAGAGGCCCAAAAGTACCTTCCGATTTTTGTTTCGATTTCAGTTCCGTTATATGCTATTCAATACGCAACTTTTGTGGGGTCTTTCGTTGAGATATGCCAAAAAATAATTTGACGGGACAGGCTACTCAACATGGCTAAATTATCAGTAAAAGAAAGTGAAGATTTAAACAAAATTTTAAGTAAATATTCTTGTTATATGATAGATGGCCAGGAATGTCAGAAAATTTATAGAATAATGTGTGATTTGTTTGGTAGCCAAAGGGGCATCTAGAAGGAAACAAATATCGTTTCGTTACATCCAATTGATAAACAACTATACACGTCGACTGTATGGGTCCATTTGCACCAAAATCTGAAGGAGATGATCGTTATGTCCTTATAATCATTGATGCATTTACCCAATTTATAGTTCTACGTCCATTGCAAATGTTACAAATTCTAAATACATTGCAATGCATGAATGATTTTATAATCTTATTTGGAATGTCTTTAAAAATTATCAGTAATTAAGGAATAATTTTTACAAGTAATGAATTTAAGAAAATGTGTTTATCATTTGGAATTGAACATCATAGGATTGCTCCAGGAGTAAGCAGAGCAAACGGCCAAGTAGAACGATATGTTGGCACACTTACAAATCTCTTGAGAACGAATTTTGAAACAAACTTAGAATGGACAACTGAAAAAATGTAACTAAAATGAAAGTAAGATTCGATTGCAATAAAACTAAACCGACACGCTTGCAAATAGGGACAAAAGTTTCGTACAAATGCAGTCAGATTAGAAAGTCCAAGTTAGATGTCCAATACCAAGGAGTATTTGAAGTAGTAGGGATTTTACCGTTTGATCGATATAAGCTGAAGAAAGGGAATTCAAGCACAATTATTACAGCATCTCGGAAATTCCTTAAAACGATAATTGTTCAAGATAATGTTTAGCAATAAACTTAAAGGTAATTTGGAGAGTTTTTGAATTTTGGTTTGAAACATACAATAGGTAAGCTTAAGATCGCCTCTGAGCTATTGTAGTGTTTATTTTTTATTGCTAATACAATAGACAAGCTTTAGATTGCCTCTGAGCTATTGTATTGAAAAATATTTGTTTGGTTGAATAGTCATGCTTAAGATTGCCTCTGAACTATTGTACTGAAAAATGTTTGTTTGGTTGAATAGTCATGCTTAAGATTGCCTCTGAGCTTTTGTATTGAAAAATAATTGTTTGGTTGAATAGTCATGCTTAAGATTGCCTCTGAACTATTGTACTGAAAAATGTTTGTTTGGTTGAATAGACAAGCTTAAGATTGCCTCTGAGCTTTTGTATTGAAAAATGTTTGTTCGGTTCAATAGTCATGCTTAAGATTGCCTCTGAACTATTGTACACGTTTGTTTTAAATAAAGGTGGACTATAATAGATAAGCTGAAAATCGCCTGTGAGCCATTGTAACGATTAAAAGTTATATGAAAATGGTTAATTTTTGAAAAAAACCTTTTTTAACTTTTTGGTAAAATAGACAAGCTTAAGATTGCCTCTGAGCTTTTGTATTGAAAAATGTTTGAGTGGTTGAATAGTCATGGTTAAGAATGCCTCTGGACTATTGTACTGAAAAATGTTTGTTTGGTTGAATAGACAAGCTTAAGATTGCCTCTGAGCTTTTGTATTGAAAAATAATTGTTTGGTTGAATAGTCATGCTTAAGATTGCCTCTGAACTATTGTACTGAAAAATGTTTGTTTGGTTGAATAGACAAGCTTAAGATTGCCTCTGAGCTTTTGTATTGAAAAATGTTTGTTCGGTTCAATAGTCATGCTTAAGATTGCCTCTGAACTATTGTACACGTTTGTTTTAAATAAAGGTGGACTATAATAGATAAGCTGAAAATCGCCTGTGAGCCATTGTAACGATTAAAAGTTATATGAAAATGGTTAATTTTTGAAAAAAACCTTTTTTAACTTTTTGGTAAAATAGACAAGCATAAGACCGCCTCTGAGCTATTGTAAGGATTAATGGTTTTATGAAATTGGTTAATTTTTGAAAAATCCATTTCGAAGTTTTTGATACAATAGACAAGCTTAAGACTGCCTCTGAGATATTGTTGTTTATATAGTTGATACATTAACATTTTTTACATATAAGACAAGCTTAGGGTTGCCTGTGAGCTATTGTAAAAAGGAAATTGAAGTTGTCGTTAATGGTGGATATGTTCAAGTTTTTTTTTACTGAATCTGGATTGTGCCCTCTTTATTCAATTAATGAAGATTAAATGTTGTTATTGCATAGTAACAAAATTGGTTTTGTTTTAGATTCTGAAATGATTTGATCTGAAATCAATTGTTATTTTATTTACTTGATTAAAATGAATGAAGGAATAAAAATAACATTTCATTTCATTTTAAATAGTAAATTTTTGTTTGTTTTAAATGTTGAATCAATATATCTTTTTGAGACATTAAGTTGAATTCAAAATAAATTGTTAACTTAAACATAATTTTGAAATGATTTGATTTTTTCTTATATAAGAACAAAAACTTATAGAATGCATCGAGAGCGCTGCATATGCAGGATGGCCGTGATAGATAAAGGTATTTACAAATTGAAACTTAGTTATTTGAAGATCTCTAAGCTTTGAAAAACATGCTCAGGAATGTTTGAAAACGAATCAACAACAACAAATATTTTTCGTCTAGTGAAAAGTGAAACGATGAGAATTGGGCATTCTCATCGTAGCTTTTCAAGGAGCAAGTCGGCGAGTCGAGTACGACCTAGACAATTTAAAAGCCTTTGGATATTTTGTAAAATCAGTTACCCAAGAGAATACCTATAATAAAAGTCCTTCTATAGGCTCTTTCATATATATATAAATATATATATATATATATATATATATAAGTTTACATACGCCATTCGCTTATTTGGTAATCGTGTCGGTACAAAAGACTTAAGTTGACTTAAGCCCTTGAGAGAATCTACATTTTTTCAAAGACTTCGGTCACAAGGACTTAAGTCAACTTAAGACCTTAATACCAAATCAAGAATGCATTTTTCTAACTTATTGCCTTAAGACCAAGTTGTTTCCAATAGGAAGCAGTTGTGCCAGACTCAAGTCCTTTGTACCAAACGAAAGAGAAAAAAAAACTAAGTTAAACCCAAATTAAACCAAAATGCGATTTTTTAATTAAGACCTTACTATCCAACGTCAAAGAGTTAATCTTCGGAAATACTTACCCGGTACGAAAAATTCTTTCACTAATAGAAAACTACAATATTCAGGAGTAATTAAGGCTTTATTTTACTGTGTAAAGTATCAGTCCATGAGTTGGTATGACCAACTTTTGACAGATGGCGCCACTGTTATTCAAATGAACTTTGAAAACCAACGTGAGTGTACAACTACAACGGAATGCATCGGCTTTAAATTTTGCAAAACAATTTACATATTTTTCTACTTTGGGACCACATGGGTCGCACTCATATTTTTTCCTTTGTATACACCCGAGAACATAGTACTAAATTTCAATATTCTGCTATTGTTAGAAGTGTTCCATAATTTTGTTGATCAGTCAGTGAGTCAGTGAGTGAATTACGGTTTTAGAAATTTTTTTTTATAATAAAATCAACTTTAAGTCGATATTCTATTTTAATAATATGTATTTCTTTTGTATAAAAAATCAACAAAACATGACGAAAATGTTTAATAATATTCATTTTTTATAATAACTTCAACTTGATCCTCATTACTAAGATTTATTTAACATTAAATAAACAATTAATAATTTAAAAAAATCTAATTAAAATATTTCTTAAATTCATCGGCTCCGGCTTGATTGATATCAATGAGGGGTGACTTAGCAACATTGGGGTATTTGTTGCGTTGGAAACCAGCAACTTTGCAGGTGGAAATGGTGGCAACCAAGGCAAAAACAGCCAAGGTCAAACTGTCGCCGGCAGCGTATGTCTTTGTGTTTGAGTTCGATCCTGTAAAAAGGAGTAGTGCTAGAACTTGGCTGGACACTATTTTTTATACAGATGACATTATTATTTGTTATGTTATTTTGAAACCGATATTCAAGTTTAATACTTCACTACTAACAGAATGTTGTTAATTTTGTTTGTCCAAAATAATACCGTGCTGTATAATGATATTTGCGAAACTATTGTTTCTTCGTAAAATGTTTTCCTTTGAGTCAGTAGGTTTTTTTTTATATTTGTTCAATGTCTTTTCTGTACAGCAGCAATATGAGAGTTAATTTTCCTGTTTTGCTCAACAAATTCCTATATAAAAACTGAAGCCAAAGTTGCAAGTTATCTTAACTGTTTATCTAACAAAACCGATTACTAGCAAAAAATGAGCTCGTTGATTCATCACCCTCTTAACACAGTCTATCAAAATAACACACATATCCTTTTACCTTCTGGCCAATAAAATTTCAACCTTTTCAATACAATACCGATAAAAGCTATGCTTGAAGCCTACCCCATTCTATTCACTCTGCCACACCTCTTTGTTACTTTCAAATCCCATTCGACTGTGAAGCTGTGTGATAAATCTATTAGAAATTTATATGAAAAAGTCTTCGTAAAATCCAACCATACTTTAGGATTTATTTAGGTCTATAAGGACCTTCTACAAGAACTTATATTTCCCACAACTCCAATTTGCCAGTTATCATGTCGAAGAATCAAGAATTCTATTTCCTAAGGCCCCATCGCAAATATACAAGAGGCGCAATAAGCCGCGCCGGACATATAGCTTCTTAAGCAAACAAAAGCATCAAATTGGAAAAAAAACTCTCTTTCTCACCCTCCCGTTTTCGAATAGAACAAACATAATTCTTTTGGCTTAGATGACGACATGTAATTTACAACATCAGCTTATTATCGTCATTCCTTTGAAAGGGCGAGCCTGAAGGACAACGAGTACTACCCACACTGTGTTCCGCCGAACATAAGAAAAAAAAATAGGAAAAAGACTACTGGATGCTCTCTGGTCTGAGCTTAGATGTTCGTTGTCCTTGTGCCTTGATGGTAGATTTCACTGAAAAAGCCCATCAACTCAAGGCAAGCGAATTATATGAAATAAATTGTTTTGCCCTTCTGCTTATAGTGTATGTTAGCGAACACATCTATCTCCGGTTCTGACTAGTGGTTTGGTTCTAGGCTGGATTGCTTCGTGGGGAAATCACAAAATTCTTTCTATTATTTCTTTTATTTCTTTTTCTCTTCTTCTTTATTTTCTTTATTGCATTTATTGTTTTAACTCAAATCGTTTTTTGTAACGTTTTTATTTGTTAACCAATGATTTTGTTTTCGTTAAGTTTTGTTCACTTTTCTCAAATTTAGTTCATAATCCTGGAAGAATATTTTACAACCCACCTAATGACATCCTACTACTTTTTGTAACTATATTCGAAGGTACCGTGGCCGCTTTTTGAATTCGACAGTCGAAAACGTAAACTTAAGTCGTGTACCCGTTACGTTTCTATGATTTCTCTGATCAAGCGCAAACCGCACGTTAAGCCAAAAGAATAAAAATAAATTCGTTTCGTTTAAGTGATGGAGGATCTTAAACGCCAACAACGGCATTTAGTAATGGTTGCTGTTTGGTTAGATTTCTGTTGGTTTGTTTGTTGGTTGACTGGCAGCTGCTAAGGACAGATAGGATTTCTTTGAGAAATTTAACAGAAGAGTTCTTTTTTTCTGTAAACTTTTCTGACCGTAGTACCTAATGCAAACCGCACGTTAAGCCAAAAGAATAAAAATAAATTCGTTTCGTTTAAGTGATGGAGGATCTTAAACGCCAACAACGGCATTTAGTAATGGTTGCTGTTTGGTTAGATTTCTGTTGGTTTGTTTGTTGGTTGACTGGCAGCTGCTAAGGACAGATAGGATTTCTTTGAGAAATTTAACAGAAGAGTTCTTTTTTTCTGTAAACTTTTCTGAACGTAGTACCTAATGCAACCAAATTACTTTTTTCCAAACATGGAATGTTCGTTTACATTTTTTTTTCTTAATCTAAAAGTGACATACAACTTCAATTAGTTGTATTAAACTAGTTCAAACTAAAAGTCCACCATGGAAACGAAAAAAAAAACCAAGTCAGACAAGTAGACTACCACGGCTTGTTGTTCTTCTTTATTATATCTGAAGACTATGCCATAAGAAATAATACCGCATAACATAATCGTAATTTTTAAAAGGACCAGTTAATAGCATTGGTTAATTTTTTGTGTTGTTTTTTCGTTTAAAGTTTAATACGCTGAGATATCGTCAAACAAAATATTCCTTTCGTCTGCTCTTAAATTAAGGCCAGGCATACTTTAAAAGGACTTTAAGAAGTTATTACAAACAGCAATTTAAAGAGCATAAAATTTGCCCGCAAGTATTTCAATTGAAATTCTAGACTTTGTTATTAGTCACTTGAGGTGCTTTTAAATTGTTTGGAATTTAGATCATTCATCGTTGATTTCTCTGAATTTGAAATTATTTATGGAAAAGTAAATTTAGACAATACGATTGTTAAATTGTTTGAAAAAAAAAATACTGTTATGCACAGCAAACACTTTGTAAGTTTAATTGAAGTGTAGATCAAAATTTTCTGTGTATATTACAGTTGGTTCTGTTGTGCGTTTAATAACATTTATAAGATTAGGGTGGAACCTAGATCAAAGAACTCTTCATCAATTCCTTGCGTAGATATGCTTATACCGAACGGCAGAATTGAAAAGTATTTTTCGCAACACATGATATCTACCTACTTTTTGAAACTTTTTCAGTATTTCGTAGAAGGCAGTAGGAATCCATGAAATTTGTAATAAAAACATTCTAGATACGAGTAGGATTCAAACGCCTTCCTTCTAAACGCATGGCACACAAAAATTACGCCGCACCGAGGGCACTATTTACTATAAACTACGTTATAAACATACATACATATAAACATATGTACATATTATACACTAGCAGTTGCCCGCGACTTCGTCCGCCTCTCTATCGTCCACCACCGGCCAGAGTACCGTCTCGATACGCATCATGCGCGAGTGGGAATTTTGTTGCGATGTTATTGTAAAATTGCATTGAAGTCAACTCTCCCTAGGTCGTAATTTTCTTAAACTTGAAAAATTTTAGCATTTTTTATGATTCCCTTCAGTTTTTCATACTTATAGCATTCCCTTGTTCGAACCCTCCCTAATTCTAATATCTCTCTTACTCCAACACGTTTTTTAACTGCTGCATCTTTTTTTTCCTTCAGTAAATTTTTTTCCTGTTTCTCTAAACTGAGCAAATTTTATAGTTAAGAAATGTATAAAATGATATTGTTTAAACACAAAAATCTGGATAAATAGTACAATCAATCACATTCACTGCAATCAATCACATTCACAAATCAATTGAACTCTCAAAATTCTAATTTGAGCAGTTATAAGGCCAGTTCCACCTAACAACATCTCACTGAGATCTCAATGTCACCTTGACTGAGGCTAAATCATTTGGTGGAACATAATTCTCAGTTATCATTGAGATATAATGGTTACCTTACTAACTGTTTGTAACGGATGCGTGTTATTCCTAGTTCACTAATTGTGCGATCTTATGCAACTCCCTGAATATCCCTAAACCACAGGATCCTTAAAGATACCCATGAACGTGCAACTAGGGTGTCCAGTCGGCTGGGTGCTGTAGGCACGCTAGCGAATGCCAATTTAACTAGCTCGTCGGATGGGTGGGATCTTGCAACCGCCACTGGACCGCCGTGTACCTTTTAACGTGCCTATATAAAATTAAATCTAAAAGAAAAACTAAAAGTAGCTAACAAATATCACGAATTTTATTCAATCAAATCTTCAGTATGGAACTTTAGATGGATTCAGTTCCTTACAGTGGCCCTCCCACAGTAAACTTCTTAAAGTTAACTCTCCTTTGGCTACCGTCCACATAAATTCTATTTACGATAACCCCTATAATAAAGTCAAAATGTTTTAATTCTGGCTTAACTTTTTACCGTCTAAACTACCCTTATTCATTTCCCTTTCCCAAGCTCACTTCATAAAATTATTCACTTGACATTCTAGATGTCATTAAAACGAAATATTTTAGAGTTATTTTTCATAACAAGCTTTTATTCAATAGTTAAAAACTAGACTATAATTCATAAATTCTTTCAAAATAATCTTTATCATTTTTAAATTCAATTTAAGAGTTAATCAAATAACAGGAAATTCAATAAACAAAAATGATCAATCAAAGGTTCAATGACCTTGCGCATTCACTTTACTCTCAAGTAGATTTTTCATAAAAAAAAACGGTACATAAACTCTTTTTTTTCTTTGAGTATGGTCTCTGGTTCAATGACCTTTCAAAAAAAAAGTTCTCTTTTGAGCGTTTTTAAGTTTTTTTTTTCCAAATTACTTAAAATCCCTTCAGCTTAAACAATCTAACACTATTCGGTTCATTGACCAATTCCAAGATGCTGAACTTAAAACTATTGTTAGTGAGAAAAACATATATATATTTAATTAAAACTTAAAAAAAAAAAGCTCAACGACATCACTCCTCATTCTTTGAGTTTGTCCCATTAATAGATTTAAAAGAAAAACTATGCCTGTTAAATCTTTGTTAACTGACCTACGTCAACTTCAAAACTTTAAGAGCAATTATGTGTCTCAATTACTGCACCAATATTGTTACATATGATAAATATCACTAATAGCAAATATATAACATTAAAATTTGGACTCACCGATCATTCTCTCCTCAGCGAAGTTGTGCGCACGACTTGGTTGGGGTAGGATGAATTCAATTATAGAGTTATTGTTCTTAAACTCTTATACTAAAAACGCTATATTAAATAAAATAGAGAAAGAGATTTATACTATGCAAATATTGGTGATCCTCAGAATGAGTTGGAACTTCAATACTTATCTTTTGTGGATCTTGACTCTTGAGTGATTACGATATGGCTTGAGAGTATCGAATTTCATATAGAAAAAAAAACTAGAACTTGGCTTAAAACTAGGTTAGTGGGATGCTGGACTTCGATGATGACGGATGCTGATGATGATGACGGACGATGGCGTTGTTTGACAGGTAAGTATAGGCTTAGCGGGTAAGTATCTCGGGTAGGTTGATATTATGCAAAGCGACTTCACAATATATATAAGCATATGCATATATTTTCTGTGCGTATGCACAATAACTGTACAGCTATGGGCAGCACAAGAATATATATATATATATGCGTTAAAGGTACGTTCCACAATGCAGGTACCTATACGTATATAAAGCGTGTGTGCTAAACCTCGAAGCGAATATGTAGCTTCACTTGTTCTTCTTGAATGTCAAACCAATTCTGCGCCTGAATGACACGCTGGCTGGTCCACTGTGCCTCAACGACGACGTCGACACACGTAGCCTTGGAAAGACTTCCACCAGCCAGCAAATGTGTAACTCACTCTTGTTATATGTTCTCCTAGGTGTATAAATACAGCTTATGATTTGACTAATTCTAAAAAAAAAATCGAATTAGATTTACCTGGTCGAGATTTTGACGTGACCTCGTCGGACCTTCTTAAGGTTCGTGCGTATAATTAGGTGGGATGTTGGATCGGGACAATAAGGTAGAAATTTTCCTGGATGTGGTAGTGGAATCCACGTGGTTTTGGGTATGGCTTTCCCTACCCAAAATCTGGGCTTTTGGGCCCCGTGAAAAAGCCTACTTCTTTTGAGCCGCAGTCACCACGGTGTGGCTTCTTTAGAAACTTCTATTTCACGCGCTTCCTTAGAGCCTTGGCACTAGTCAGCGTGGCTTCGTTATAGGCTCGGACTTGGATTATAAATTGTGGCTTTTGCACAGCCAATGCACTTACAGCACTTTTATAGCTAATGTCTAATTTAAGATTTAAAAAAAATGATGAGCTGGGCTTATAAAAAAAAACAAAAAAAAAACACAATTTGGCATATTTGCTTTTATAAAAGCACTTACTTCTGAGGTTTCTGGCGAAATTCTTATTTCTTGCGAAGCTCGAATTAATTGTCGCTTCACGGCGATTAAATTGTTTTAATTAACTTAAAACACTTGTATTAAAAGGCGAATTCTCTTTAAGGCAGCGAATCTCTGATCTTGTCAGGTTGGAGGTTTTGATCGAAAAGGAAGCTTGAGCGCCATTTCGCTGGGAGGTAGGTCAGTTGGTACGACGTGACAATGGAACAATGAATCGATAACACAAAATCGATACATAAATTGAACGAATATTCATCGGCGGCTGTGTTCATATCATACGTGTAAGGCATGGTATTAAGTAAAAGAGATTTATTTATATTAAAGAACAAAAAAAAATTGTTCTAAGGTAGTGTCCCATACACAACTTTTAAATTTTTGATATCTTATACCAAAAATGGAAAAGAAAAAGGTACACTTTTACTATTTGTAATTAAGATAGATGGCTTTACTTCGAATGACTGACCAGCACTACTCTACTCTCGTATGTCTTTGGCATGTACTACTCCCAGACTATTTCCACTTGAGTCAGTCAACTCATACAGACTGTTCCCAACTATTTTCTTCACTTTAGCTGGTACGAACTTCGGACACAACTTTGCGTTTCTGTTTTTTGTTGCATCACTTAGAATAAAATTCCTTTTGAATACGTTTTGTCCTACTGTATACAGTTTACCCTTACTTCTAAGGTTGTAGGTTTTTTCGTAATTTTTATGTGATTGAGCTAACGATTTTTTTATTCTTTCATGAATAATATTCATCTTAGCGGATTTGGGTATTATGTTGAATTCAGGATTGTTAACGCTTTTAAGTTTTCGTAAGATTTCATAATCAGAGGCATGTTCTACTTTACTCTGTCCGAAGAGAGCTTCGTGAGGTGACATACCAATCGCTGAATGTATGGTCGTACGTAATGCACTTAATATTGATGGAAGATGTTGATCCCAATGTGATTGGTCTGAACCTATGTATGACCGAATTGCGCCGAGGATCGAGCGGTTGACTCGCTCACTAGCGTTTGATTGAGGCGCATATGAGGCCGTTTTCAAATGTTTTGTACCATAGCTTGTAAGGAATTTAGAAAATTCTTTTCCTGTAAACTGCTTCCCATTATCGGAGAGCAGAGATTCTGGTACTCCGAATACCGAAAATACTTCTTCTTCTAAAAACCTAACAGCAGCTTCGCCTGTAGCTTTTCTTATAGCTTTAACTAAAACAAACTTCGTTAGTTGGTCTAGGCACACAATCATGTGAACGTAACCCCTTTTTGACCTTGGGTATGGACCCAAAAAATCCACATAAACATGTTGAAAAGGTCTATCTACTAAGAAAGCTTGACCCATTGGTGGTCTCAGAATTGAATTTGGCGCTTTAGTGGTCTTGCAGACGCTGCAATCTCCCACGAACGTTTTAACTTGAGCCGCCATATTAGGCCAGTAGAAACGATCGCGAAGACGATACAACGTCTTGGCTATTCCACCATGAGATGCGCGAGTTGGTTCATGTGCTAAACGAATCAAACTGGTTGTCAGCTTAGATGGTATCCAGAGCTTCCATGTACAGTCATCTTCAATAGGATTACCTGTACAAGGTTTTACTTTCTTATAAACATAACAATCTGACACACGAAGTTCAGGTAACTGGTTTTGATTTTTCTCTATGGTCTTAATTAAATCTTCATACTCGTCTGACTTGAAAGCTAGATCTCCAAGGTCAACGCGTAAAACTTCTGTACTATTTGTCCCAACTTTATCTATTATTAACTCATCGACACTGTAGATGCGCGAAAGCGCATCCGGTACGACATTTTGGGAACCTTTCCTGTGTTGTATATCAAAGATAAAACGTTGAAGTCGGAGGCTCCATCGAGCTAAACGGCCATTTAAGTCCTTCTGACTCATAAGCCATCGTAAACTGGCATGGTCAGTAATTATGGTGAATTCCTGTCCCTCCACGTAGCAACGAAACTTTTCCACCCCAAGTACTGCTGCTAAGCACTCAAGCTCAGTAATGCTGTAATTGCGTTGTGCTGATGTAAGTTTATGTGAAAAATAATATATCGGTCTTTCGACCCCCTCATCATCATCTTGACACAACACACTTCCTACTCCTGTTGTAGATGCATCGCACAATATTTTGAATGGTTTTTTAAAGTCTGGGTTTACGAGAATAGGAGCTGATGTTAAAGCCTGTTTTATTTCTTCAAAAGCTTTTAAAGCTTCTGGTGTGAAATTGAAAGGTTTACCCTTTTTAAGTGTATCTGTCAATGGCGTAGCTAGAGCTGAATAGTTATTAACGAACCTCCTATACCACCCAGATAAACCTAAGAAACGTCTAACTTGCTTTGATGTTTTTGGTATGGGAAATTCCTTTATCGCAGACACTTTACCTGGATCTGTTCGTATACAACCACCCCCAATAATGAAACCTAAAAACTTCAGTTCTTTAAAACAAAACTTAGATTTGGATAAATTAATTGTTAACCCCGCGTTTTTGAGAAGGGTTGCAAGCTTGGCTAAAACGTTCATGTGTTCTTCAAATGTTGACGACACCACTAGCAAATCATCCAAATACACGTAAATATTTTGTCTCAGTTCATGTGGCACCACTTTGTCCATTAGTCTACAAAGCCTTTGAGCAGCGTTGCAGAGGCCAAATGGCATGACCGTGAACTGATATAAGGGTCGGCCGGGTACGGTAAACGCGGTCTTTTCCCTTGATTCTCTCTCCAGTGGTATTTGCCAGAACGCGTCTTTTAAATCCACGGTAGATATATAATGAGTATCTGTCTGACGACTAAGCAGGCCATCAACATGGTGCAGCGGATATGCATCTTTTTTGGTGACTTTATTAACTTTCCTCGAGTCGAGGCACAATCTATTTTTCCCTGGTTTCTGCACTAAAACCATTGGCGAACTCCAGGCACTCTGACTAGGTTCGATAACTCCTAAGGATATCATTCTATCTAGTTCTTCATACATTTTGGCTTGTACCGCTGGAGAGACCGGGTAATAACGTTGTTTTACCGGCTCGGCATCACCTGTGTTTATTATATGTTCTTCAAGCGTTGTTTTACCGAGCCCAAGTTTGGCTGCGGATGGAAACAAGCTAATAACATTTTCAAGGTTTTTTGTTTGATCTGCAGTGAGCTCGTGTGCGTTTGAATCACGAATATTATCTAGCGAAGAAATTTCCGAAAATATATGCTTTGCAATTCCAAAGGATTGCCAGAAATTTACCCCTAAATATAATGGTTGCTCCAATGACGGTACCAAATACAACTTTATTTCTTTTGAAAGTCCTTTGTAAGTTACATTTGTCCAAAATTCACCTATTATCGATTGAGTCCGACCACTTGCTGTTTTTACTTTACGAGAATTATTAACAGACTTAAAAGGAATACCTTCAGATTTTACCAAATCGAGACAACCGGCACCTAAACAGCTTATACATGCTCCACTGTCTAGCAGACCTAGCATCTTTTTGCCGAAAATTGTCACACTTGCGTAGGGCCTTGGGTCATCGCAGCTACAAAGTGTTGTAGCCGAAATAGCTTGATGTGCCTTACGTTTTTCCTTGAATTTTTCTCTTAGTTTTACTATACGGTTTGATGGTGTTTTGAAAATACGTTCACGCACATCATAATAATTCATTAACCTTTCGTGTAGTGAATGTTTTTGACTTTGCTTATGAAAAGTTTGATTTGATGTTACTTCAGGGTTGTTTGTTGGTCTCTTCAAAATTTTAATATCTGAATTGGTATTTAAGGTTTGGTTATTGTTTTTAGAGTTATCTAACATATTTGGGAAATCAGGTAATTTTTGGTATGGAATGGCAGGTGTGTTTTCATTATCCGAGTTTTTAAAAATTTCTATGCTTGTTTCTGTTCCGGGTTCACTCGTGCAGGACAAAACTCCCCGGTTCGATTGCCCCGGTTCCGGTTTTCCGCACAATTTGGACATTTATTGGACGTATAATTTTCTAATCCACAATTAAAGCAAAATAAATTCCTTTGTGGAATATCACAAAGCTTATATTTATGGCCTTTAGCCCTACAATTCCAACCAGTAATTATACTTAAATTTTTCTGTTGTGAGATAGCTTCAACAGCATCAAAATTTTGGGACTCTTCGTCTTGCAAATCTAACTCATTGACTTTTGGTCTTGTATTAGAGTTTGTGACTGCAAATGTTCTTGTTTTCAAACTTTCATATTGACCTAAGCGTTTTTCGATGGTACGGCAAACGTAAACCATTTCCGGAAGACTCTTCGTTGTAAATGTTATTAGCAGTTCCCCCGTTCTTCTCTTAACATTTTGTTTGATAAGATCTATTATTTCATGAGACCGTTTAGGTATTTGCAAACGCGAATTCAATTGCATAATGTCTAAATAGAAACTGTCGAAGGTTTCTGTCTGACCTTGACGTCGGTCAAACATTTGACGAGAAATTTCAGTGTCTGTTTCTAGTCTTTTGTATTGCTCTAACAGAGAGAGCTCTAAATGTTTCCAGGTTGCACCAGGATTGGATTTTAAGTACATCCAAAGCCAAGTCTCAACTTCACCTGCTACAAAAATGTGGAAATAAAGAAAAATCTCATCCCATGTAACTTCATAACTCATTCTTAGAAAGTTAAGTCTAAAAAGGAAATCTTCTATGGACACTTTTTTATTGTCGAATGTCAATCCCCACTTCTTGAAATCTACTCGTGGAATCCGTTGCGTTGGATTAGAAACTCTATTGCTTGGATTAGAAACTCGATTACTTGTACTTGGATTGAGGTTTAAACCCTCTAGTCGGTTCATAAAATTCTGGAAATTTTCACTAGGTTGAAAGTCTAATTCTTCACGACTACTTTCATGAGCTTCCCTTTGAGGCCTATTTTGACCTCTGTTGTTAATCTCGTTTGATTCTTGATTCTGATTTTGCCCTAGGTTTTCGTTTGGAATTCCTATTTGGCTTCCGTTCAGATTCTGATTTTGCCCTAAGTTTTGGTTTGGAATTCCTATTTGGTTTCCGTTCAGATTCTGATTTTGAGTTGGATCTTCGTCGCTTTGAAATCTGATTTCATTAAGGAATCTGTCAGCATTTAATGTGTTATTATCTGTAACGGGTTGAACTTCTGAACTAACAGCATCGCGAAGAGCTCTCATTTCTTCTCTTAAGTCTGAAACTATTTGTTTACGAAGATTGGCCCTTTCAACTTCATCTTCCGTCTGACGCCTCTGAAGTTCTTCAGCCATACTTAACCCTACTGATGCTGTAACTATGTTCTGAATATAACGCGTAAGCCTTTCATCCTGAGATACATTTTTCTGACTTGATCCAGATGGACCCGAATCAACCTTCTCTTGTTCACCGACCCCATTTGCATGGTTATTACGCGACTGATCGCCTTCATCATCTTCAGCAGTAGTTTTTCGTGTAGCGCGAGTAGCATTTTGTTGTGGTTTTGGTCCCATAATGGTAATTGTATTTTAAGACCAAAAACGATTTATTATGTTTGTGTCAATTTATAAACGAAATATTTTTTTTTTTTGTTAAGGGTGTAAATTTGTATTTTAACTGAATAAAAAAAATTAATGGAATGTTTTAATAAAGGATCTCGATATAAAATAAAATGTCTAAAAAAAAACTGTAGGTTTGTACTATAATCATCAATATTGGAGCTTGGAAAAAGGGAAAGAACTTTGGGTTATCTTGACAGTAAAAAAAACAATAAAAATAAAAATGAAGATTGGTTGTTGTTTAAGGTATTGGTCATGTTTTTGTTTCTTTAAAAATCATATTTCTGAGCGCATACATACAGACTTCGAATATCAATCGTATCTCCTATGGTCGATCAAAAACAAACAATAATCTTAAAAGAATAAAACTATAAGCTGTTATTAGATAATATGCTGTACTTGTACCTTTGTGATACTTTTATCATTCTTTTGCTTAAGGGCAATTGTGTGATTGTTTTCTTCTAACTTTAGGCCAAATTTTTAAATTGGGTAGAATATATCCCGGGCGCAGCGAACGGAGAAGTGTTCTAAATGAAACGTTATCTCCCGGTCGTCCGATGTAATCTTCCTAGCCAATGCTCTACCAACTCAGAACTCTATAAGTCTAACAATACTTTAACTGAAAAATCTGTAACATGTACTTGAATTTCAGGATATTAATTCGAACTCATAAAGATTCTATTTTCTTTATAAACCTTTTCGGAATTTGCATCTCGAAGTTCTGTTTTATAAACCTTACTACCGGAGAAATTCCTAATTCGTTCATACTAATATTTCTTATAGTTCTTGGAAAAATTAATAAAAACAAAAATATTTTAATGGTTTTGGCATTAAATTTTAAAACTGAAATGGCTAAAACTTGAAAATATAAATAAATGATTGTTTGAGGTTTTGAAACCGCCAAAATTGCGACACAATTCTTGTTGCCCAACGTTGGGCGCCACCTGTGTAACGGATGCGTGTTATTCCTAGTTCACTAATTGTGCGATCTTATGCAACTCCCTGAATATCCCTAAACCACAGGATCCTTAAAGATACCCATGAACGTGCAACTAGGGTGTCCAGTCGGCTGGGTGCTGTAGGCACGCTAGCGAATGCCAATTTAACTAGCTCGTCGGATGGGTGGGATCTTGCAACCGCCACTGGACCGCCGTGTACCTTTTAACGTGCCTATATAAAATTAAATCTAAAAGAAAAACTAAAAGTAGCTAACAAATATCACGAATTTTATTCAATCAAATCTTCAGTATGGAACTTTAGATGGATTCAGTTCCTTACAGTGGCCCTCCCACAGTAAACTTCTTAAAGTTAACTCTCCTTTGGCTACCGTCCACATAAATTCTATTTACGATAACCCCTATAATAAAGTCAAAATGTTTTAATTCTGGCTTAACTTTTTACCGTCTAAACTACCCTTATTCATTTCCCTTTCCCAAGCTCACTTCATAAAATTATTCACTTGACATTCTAGATGTCATTAAAACGAAATATTTTAGAGTTATTTTTCATAACAAGCTTTTATTCAATAGTTAAAAACTAGACTATAATTCATAAATTCTTTCAAAATAATCTTTATCATTTTTAAATTCAATTTAAGATTTAATCAAATAACAGGAAATTCAATAAACAAAAATGATCAATCAAAGGTTCAATGACCTTGCGCATTCACTTTACTCTCAAGTAGATTTTTCATTAAAAAAAAACGGTACATAAACTCTTTTTTTTCTTTGAGTATGGTCTCTGGTTCAATGACCTTTCAAAAAAAAAGTTCTCTTTTGAGCGTTTTTAAGTTTTTTTTTTCAAATTACTTAAAATCCCTTCAGCTTAAACAATCTAACACTATTCGGTTCATTGACCAATTCCAAGATGCTGAACTTAAAACTATTGTTAGTGAGAAAAACATATATATATTTAATTAAAACTTAAAAAAAAAGCTCAACGACATCACTCCTCATTCTTTGAGTTTGTCCCATTAATAGATTTAAAAGAAAAACTATGCCTGTTAAATCTTTGTTAACTGACCTACGTCAACTTCAAAACTTTAAGAGCAATTATGTGTCTCAATTACTGCACCAATATTGTTACATATGATAAATATCACTAATAGCAAATATATAACATTAAAATTTGGACTCACCGATCATTCTCTCCTCAGCGAAGTTGTGCGCACGACTTGGTTGGGGTAGGATGAATTCAATTATAGAGTTATTGTTCTTAAACTCTTATACTAAAAACGCTATATTAAATAAAATAGAGAAAGAGATTTATACTATGCAAATATTGGTGATCCTCAGAATGAGTTGGAACTTCAATACTTATCTTTTGTGGATCTTGACTCTTGAGTGATTACGATATGGCTTGAGAGTATCGAATTTCATATAAAAAAAAACTAGAACTTGGCTTAAAACTAGGTTAGTGGGATGCTGGACTTCGATGATGACGGATGCTGATGATGATGACGGACGATGGCGTTGTTTGACAGGTAAGTAAAGGCTTAGCGGGTAAGTATCTCGGGTAGGTTGATATTATGCAAAGCGACTTCACAATATATATAAGCATATGCATATATTTTCTGTGCGTATGCACAATAACTGTACAGCTATGGGCAGCACAAGAATATATATATATATATATATGCGTTAAAGGTACGTTCCACAATGCAGGTACCTATACGTATATAAAGCGTGTGTGCTAAACCTCGAAGCGTATATGTAGCTTCACTTGTTCTTCTTGAATGTCAAACCAATTCTGCGCCTGAATGACACGCTGGCTGGTCCACTGGGCCTCAACGACGACGTCGACACACGTAGCCTTGGAAAGACTTCCACCAGCCAGCAAATGTGTAACTCACTCTTGTTATATGTTCTCCTAGGTGTATAAATACAGCTTATGATTTGACTAATTCTAAAAAAAAAATCGAATTAGATTTACCTGGTCGAGATTTTGACGTGACCTCGTCGGACCTTCTTAAGGTTCGTGTATAATTAGGTGGGATGTTGGATCGGGACAATAAGGTAGAAATTTTCCTGGATGTGGTAGTGGAATCCACGTGGTTTTGGGTATGGCTTTCCCTACCCAAAATCTGGGCTTTTGGGCCCCGTGAAAAAGCCTACTTCTTTTGAGCCGCAGTCACCACGGTGTGGCTTCTTTAGAAACTTCTATTTCACGCGCTTCCTTAGAGCCTTGGCACTAGTCAGCGTGGCTTCGTTATAGGCTCGGACTTGGATTATAAATTGTGGCTTTTGCACAGCCAATGCACTTACAGCACTTTTATAGCTAATGTCTAATTTAAGATTTAAAAAAAATGATGAGCTGGGCTTATAAAAAAAAAACAAAAAAAAACACAATTTGGCATATTTGCTTTTATAAAAGCACTTACTTCTGAGGTTTCTGGCGAAATTCTTATTTCTTGCGAAGCTCGAATTAATTGTCGCTTCACGGCGATTAAATTGTTTTAATTAACTTAAAACACTTGTATTAAAAGGCGAATTCTCTTTAAGGCAGCGAATCTCTGATCTTGTCAGGTTGGAGGTTTTGATCGAAAAGGAAGCTTGAGCGCCATTTCGCTGGGAGGTAGGTCAGTTGGTACGACGTGACAATGGAACAATGAATCGATAACACAAAATCGATACATAAATTGAACGAATATTCATCGGCGGCTGTGTTCATATCATACGTGTAAGGCATGGTATTAAGTAAAAGAGATTTATTTATATTAAAGAACAAAAAAAAAATTGTTCTAAGGTAGTGTCCCATACATGTTGTTGCACATTATGTCAGCCACGTCAAAATAGCTGAGTGAGAAATCGAATCCAAAATAATTTCATCTCAGAGGACTCAGAAAAAAATTTCAGTTCTCAGCTGAGATTTTTTGTTCCACTTAAAAAATTTCTGAGATCTCTGAGATCTCAGTGGTTGTTGTTAGGTGGAACTGGCATTTTTTATATCATTTGCTTGGCCAGCCTGCCTTAAGTTTGATACAGCCAACACAATATTTTTCGTTATCATCTTTCTAACTTCAATGTTGTTATTGAATTGAAAAGGGACGACAGCGCGTGGGGCGGCGCTATGAAAGCCATTGCTACTGAATGGGAAAAATAGTAACACTATATCCACCTATACACGCACGTATTGTTTTTTGTTGAAATTCTGGTACTTTAATTCTAAAGTCAGTTGGTGCTGAGCAGTGCACACTGCACAGTCATTTGTACCAAGAAAAATTAATATTTTTTGCGTTTTTTCCACTTTTTCCACTTTTTTCCACTGATTCTTCGCTTATATCGCCTAATGTTATATAGCCTGAGGCCTTCTATAGTAAATAAACTATTCAACACAAAATAATTGTTCACTTTGATTTAGCAGTTCCTGAGATCAGCGGGTTCAAGCAAACAACAGAAGCCTTCAAAAAAGAATTGCTTTTGCCGTTCTTGCAATATTTTTAACTGAATCTTCGCTGCTATTGGTAGCAGAGTAGTATGATATTGTTTCTAGCCTTCCTCGATAAATCCACCATTAGACACAAAAAGAATTGTTCAATTTGACTGAGCAGTTCCTGAGATAAGCGCGTTAAAACGCAGAAAAATAAATATTTTTTCCGTTTTTTCCACATTTTCCACAGATTTTTCGCTGCTATTGGTCGCAGCTTGTAATGTGACTGTTAAAAAAAAGAATAAATGAATACACTTCAAAAAAATAACAAAAAAAAAACAAATATAATTTCTAGAAAAAAAGCAAGTATACGCCCGAGTGCACTATCCCCTTTTCTTGAAAAAGCAAGATAGATTTGTTAAAGAAATTCAGAAAAATTAAAATAAAAATCAGAACGAAAATCACAAAAATCGCTTTGTGTGAACAAAAAGAAATATGTTGAGAAGACGGAAATGCGTATGCCCTGATTCAGCAAAAAAAAAAATTCACTGATTTTCGAGTATCGAATTTTTCGAGATGAAGATCGAATGCAATTCGGAAGAGGATTGGCTGTTGTAGCCATCTTCTACTTTCGTCACTTTCTTCGTGACAGCGGTCTTGGCAAGTTTTCCTTTACTTGATCTCAAATTAGATGTTGTCTTAAAATTAGTGAGTTGCCCTTCAATTCCAACCTGCACCTGAATTTTTATAACATAGAGGATACGATTGATTTTTTTTTCAAAAACAAAAACATTAAAATCGGACTTAAACGAAATCACAGGTAAAGAAATAAGCTTAAAAGAAATAAGAATAAAATAACATGAAGACAGATTGTCTCTGAAAAAAAAAAAATTAAAACAATGTGTTTTCGTAGACTTGTTCTGTTCAAGGTGGATGCGCTTAGGATAAGGCGCAGTAAAACTTCTTTAGTCAGAAGCTGGAGAGCGCATATTTTTCTAGCAAACGCTAGACTCAACTCAATGCCAGAACTCTCCTAAGCCATCCACTTGCTTGCCTAGCAACGAAACGTGTTCGACAAGGGAATAGATTCTTGCACACACAAATATTTACATCACCGCAGTCGAGAAAGCAAGAAAACGAAGAAACAAGCAACAAAGGAAAGGAGCGAATTTAATACGTCCGACACCTTGATCACCAAACCAGAAAATTTCGATCAAAGCAGTGACCGCATGCACAAGTAAAATTCTTGTCGAGCTACGCTATAACTTAATACATTTTAAATGAAACATAAATAAATTTTTTTTTATAAATTAAAATCTTGGTTCAATCATATAAGTAAAGTAAAAGTTATAGATTTGTTAAAGGAGGAAAGTTCAGAAAAATAAGCTTTAAAGAGTGAGAATAAGAAAAAAACAAACAAGTTAAATGCAAGAAATCATAGTGTAATAGAAAAATAAGTACAAGAATCATTTTTTTATCCAATCATTTAAGAAGCATTAAAAGAGACCAAGCAACGTGACGAACTTTGTGCACAAATTTCGGACGGGAGCACCTCTATTTGCAAAAACAACAAGCATTTGATAAATGAGTGAGTACCTTTTTTTCTTGTATCATTTTCTTAAACCTATTTTTTTGCATTATTAGTTGTAAGAAAGAAATATATATATATTTAAAATTTGATAAAAAGAAGTCCTCTTAAACCAAATCCATAACAAAGAAACAAAAAAGAGAATTATTAAAAATGAAAGAAGAATAAGCCCTGATGAGGTTACGCAATAATTTTTTTGTATAAGTAAAGAAAAATGAATTTTTTTGATTCAAATTTATAATAGAGCCTGAGAAATAAAGCATAATGTATTAATCTGAAAAACATAATCTTTGAAGTAATGTGGAGTGAGAATTGTAGTATGAATTGAAATGGATTTGTCAGTTTTGGGACTGTCTTGACAAAATACGAGGAAGAGACAGTCAAGGAATGATGACGTTTCATCGTCATAAAGGGAGGGAGTCCTCAAGAGGTCACAAAGACACCTATGTGATCGGATCATTTATATATATTTATAAATGCAAACTCGTACATGGTTCAAATCATTCTTTTTTTTCGTGTAACTTATTTCAAATCCTAACCCTTTTACGTCACAGTGGTCTTTGGGTAAGAAAGATCACTACGGCACATCAATTTCTGATTTTTTTTTCTTTGGCACGATAATAGATAATTTGTGGTCAGGAAGACTGTGTAGCAAGAACTCACCCATCGGCGAGCTTAGTTCAAGCATCTGCGAGCGTTCCACCCAGCTACACAGCGATTAAAGCCTTTTGCTAAAAACAAAAACAAGAAAATCGTCCTGCATCCTACAATTGGCGCCCAGCAACGTGGCACAGAGAATGTTAAATCATATCTCTATATTCGACTTTTACATACAATTTAGACCAATTCCATCTCGGTTAACTGCCACACCAAACTTTCTTGCAGAAGTTTGTGAAATAAACTTGTTCTATAACATGTGAAATCAATTTTGCAAAATAGATCAATCATACCCAGTGAAGATCAGCGCTATGACAAATCCCAGAAGGTTTTTATAACCATAGAAACAATTTGAGTCGTTGAAGTCTCAATCGTTCAATAGTCCAAATAATCTATGAGAAGACATCTGATCGATTTGACTACATAGACCGAGTCTTTGTAACATGTGAGTAAACATAAAAGCCCCGAAGCTAAAATGTCAAAACCACATATCAGCACTTACCATTTAACTTTTTCTATCTTTTCTTTTTTCCCAAATTTTTGAAACTTTGTACGTCATTTAAACTTCCATTTCATTCATACACATTTTCATAAAACATTATTTCAAAGATTAAAATCACATGCACATATATATACAAAAAATTTAATCCTCTATTAGAAAAAAAAATCATTTACCTACCTTTACATACATATAAAGCCAAAACAAAATTTAAAACAACAACAAATACCTTTTTTCAAAAACAAACAAAATAAAAGAAACAAAAAAGCTTTCAATAGCGGATTTGATTAGAAGAGTATCATACCAAGAAATATAATTAAAATTCTGAATAAAAACAAGACAATGTATAACAACAACAACAACAACTCCAGAGGAGCCATTCCAAAGAGAGGCATGTCAACTCGCTCCCAAGGTCCATTAAACCATACTCCATCAAATTCTCGCCTAAGTAATTTTCAGCCGCTCAGGCATACCCCAATTCAAATAAGTAATCAAAATTCCAAGAACAACATTTCTAAAAGACAATGTAAATGATTCCACTGCATCAAATAGGACCAGAGAGCAAAATCGTGACCCAATAACAACAACTAAGGACAGTTCGCTTCTATCAAATTTTTCCATTGCAAATGTTTCAGTCACAACCCTAGCAACAACACAAACGAATGTCACAACAACATTTACAAACACCTATTTTCAAAATCCTATTACAACCGCAGTGATAGACCAAAATAATGTTTCGCAACATGTGTCGCAACATGCATCACAACATGTTTCGCAAAACAATAATTCCACTTGGCAAAACATTTTTGATGCTGCTAGGAACACTTTATCTGACCGCAATGCGAACAATGTCCGCAAACATTTCATTTCAAGTGCAGCACCTGAAATGAAAACACTCGAAGAACACATAAAACAGGTCGTCAGTGAAGAGTTAGGTAAAGTCATTCCAAATATAATACGGGAAAGCTTAGGAAGTGTAGAACGGCAAAATGCTCGAGAGCCAAATTCAAGACCAGTCATTGAGAACAACTCAAATTCATATGTCAACGAATTATCCCAGGATTTACAAGACTCGGAATTACATGATCGTAAGCGTTATCCACATATGGATGTCCATCCAGAAAGGCAAAACCATCAATCCGTGCATCAGATGCATGGAAGTCAAGTACCTCGTTTGGATCGATGGGGTCTTAGGTTTGATGGTTCTTCCAAGGGTATAGCGGTAGAAGATTTTGTGTTCAGGGTAGATATGTTGAAGTTAAATTATGATTGCACATGGACCGAAGTGTTAAGAGACTTTCATCTCTTATTGTCAGGATCGGCACAAGATTGGTATTGGATGTATTTACTAAGTAATCCGCGGGGAGATTGGCCTGGTTTGAGATCAGCCTTAATTAAACAGTACCGTAATCATGAATCCGATTTCGAAATTATTAAACAGATGATGGACAGGAAACAATCGCCTCAGGAGTCGTTTGAGAATTTTTTTGTTCTATTCTGCATCTAAGAACACAATTGAGGGAATCGATGAGAGATTATGATCTTATACAGATTCTGAGAACAAACGTCAATTCTCGGTTGATGAATTTTATTTATCCAATGAAAATCTATACCTTAGAACATTTCAAAGACGAAGCTAAGAAAATAGAGAGAATGTTGCAATCGCGCTTCACGCAAAATAGAACTTATCAAAATCGTTTCGTTCACGAGATGCATGAATTGAATGAGAATGCACAAGAAGATTTAGATATTTCAGCCTTAGTTCAGGATCACAAGGCATTTGCAAAGCCAATTTCAACTCCGAAAATTAGTTCAAAACCTCCGATTTGTTTCAATTGTAAGAAACACGGACACATATTTATTGATTGCAAGGCCAAGATAGATCGACTTTTCTGTTACCGATGTGATGCAGATTGATTCACAGTTTTAAATTGCATACGTTGTAAACCGACAGAGGAAAACTCCATTCCGAACGAGAAAATGACCGGGGAATCTCGTTCGACACAGACTATCCCGGAAAACGAGTAACCAAGGTTGATGCATGCACCAATACAAACATTCATTATGACATAAGACAAAAACCAAGCGATGACCAAAAAGAAGACCATAGACAAGATATAAACCAGACAAAAAGAAATGAATTCCGTTTTTTTACCTTATGAGGAGAGATTAGCGAAGTACAATGAACTACGTTCAAAATTAGTTTTAGTGGAAAGTAAATCAAACCATTTTAGTGATAACAAAATGTTGAAATCACGGCTTCGTAAAAAGAAAAGAAAATAGTTTTGTAAAATTATTTCGTCAAGCACATTAAGTCTAGATGCAGATCCAAGGCCATACGCTACGGTTTCAATTAAAGGTAGGGACTTTACAGGCCTATTGGACAGCGGAGCGAGTGTGTCGTGCCTAGGAAAAGATTGTTTAGACGTGGTGGATAAACTTGAAATTCCAATCATAGAGTTTAATTCGTTCTTGAAAACTGCGGATGGCAAGCGACAATCTATAGTAGGAAGAATTCAGGTTGAAATAACATATAATAATAAAAAAGAGATCGTAGATTTATACCTTATTCCATCCTTATCCCAACCACTTTATCTAGGGATAGATTTTTGGCAAAAGTTTCAAATCGCACCGAACATAATTAGCGAATTAGCAAAAGATTTAGATACGAATGTAGACGATGGAGACGAACGAAAGATAAAACCGTTTAATGAAGATCAAAAGCAACGTTTAAGTAAAGCTATAGAAAAGTTTCCATCTTTTGCCAAACTTGGGCTAGGGAAAACAAATTTAGATACACACATTATTGATACTGGTGATGCTTTGCCTGTAAAGCAGCGATATTATCCGGTATCCAAAGCCATTCAGGATATAATCAGCAAAGAAGTGGATCGTATGTTATCCTTAGGAGTCATTGAGGAGTGTCAAAGTTCATGGAGTTCGCCTCTTGTTCTTGTCAGAAAACCTGGCAAAGATAGACTATGTCTAGATCTGCGAAAGATTAATTCTGTCACAAAAAGTAGTGCGTACCCACTGCATAACTTAGAGGGAATTATGAGTAGACTTCCAGATGCACACTTCATCAGCAGCATTGATTTAAAGGATGCCTTTTGGCAAGTTCCGCTTGATGAAAAGTCACGTGATAAGACTGCCTTCTATGTGCCTGGACGTTCGCTTTTCCAATTCACCGTCATGCCATTTGGAGCCAAAAATGCATCCCAAACAATGTGTAGAGTAGTAGACAAAATGACTCCAAATGAACTTAAAGAAAATGAGTTTCCATATGTTGATGATTTGTTGGTGATTGCGAAGGATTTCGATACCCATATTGAGATTCTCGAAAAGGTTGCTGCATGTATGCGTAAGGCGAATTTGACAATCAATGTTGAAAAATCCCATTTCTGTTTTAAAGAATTAAAATATTTAGGACACATTGTTGGTCAAGGATGCATAAAACCTGATCCAAATAAGGTTACAGCAGTGCAGAATTTTCCAATGCCAAAGTCTCAGAAGCAAGTGAGAAGTTTCTTAGGCTTATGCGGGTGGTATCGCAAATTTATAAAAAATTATGCTGATATTGCGAGTCCGTTAACTGATGTTCTCAAAAAGACCAATTCTTTTAAAATGACCCCTGAAGCTCAAGAATCTTTTGAATTATTAAAACAGGCACTTGTGGCCGCACCTGTTCTTAGAAATCCTGATTTTAAAAAGCCATATTCGATTCAATGTGACGCTTCAAACTTGGGAATCAGAGCGGTTCTCTTCCAGCTTGATGATTGCGGAAACGAAAATACTATTGCATATTTTTCACAGAAGCTGAACGATGCGCAAAGAAAGTATAGCGTAACTGAACAGGAATGTTTTGCAGCCGTTAAAGCTGTGAAAAGATTTAGACCATATGTGGAAGGAATGCCATTCTGCATCATCACAGACCACGCTAGCCTTAAATGGTTAATGACCACCAAAGACCTAAGTGGAAGATTAGCGAGATGGTCGTTAAAACTTCAGGCTTATGATTTCGAGATCAAGCATAGGAAAGGGTCTCAAAATATTGTGCCTGATGTTTTGTCGAGACCTTTAATGACGAACTTCTAGTTGAAAATAAAAATGATTTTTTTATTGATTTGAAAGATCCGCAATTTCAATCAAAAAGTTATCTAGACCTGATATCAACGATTTCCCAAAATTGTGACAATTTAAAAGATCTGAAAGTTATGGATGGATGCGTATATAAGAAAGTCTTGTCAAATTCAGATGTAAATGTTGCTTCAGAATTTCAATGGAAATTGTGGATACCAGAAACCTTAACACGTTCAGTTATTGAAAGATGTCATAATCCCCCTAGTTGTTCGCATGGTGGCATGAGTAAAACAATAGCGCGAATCAAAGAGTACTTTTTCTGGCCTAACATGACCACACAAGTGAGAGATTTTGTTCAAAATTGTGAAGTCTGTAAGGAGAACAAGCCGTCAAATCAGACGTTGCGACCTCCTATGGGATCACAACATGAAATGTATCGTCCCTTTCAGAAATTATATATAGATTTTTTGGGTCCATACCAGAGATTAAAATGAGTATGTTTGAACAGTTCGAACACATCCAAATTTTTCTTGTGTGCTTGTTCATACTCGTTCGATTGCAACCCTTATTTATGAATAATTTGACTCATAAATAAAAAGGCTTGTAAGTCAAACCAAGCAAGCAGAGGAAACTCGTAAATATTTTTCGTTTTCGATCATTTCAAGTCAAATTGACTCACAAGCAATTCGCTTGCTTGTACTTACTCAAACATGTTTGAGTTTTCGGGTAAAATTGATTGGATGTTTCAATTTTTTTTTTCTCTACGAAGAAAAAAAGAAAGATGCAGGCTTTGTATGGGTTGTAATTTAACGAATAGAAATATTTTTAAATGAGTTAGGTGGCTGGATTTGCATTCATAAATATAATAATCCGCACTGGAAACATAATTTTTCACATTAATTAAAGAAAGGATTTATTAATGAATGCATACTATACCTCAATGTGGGTTAGGTTTGTATACCTAAATAGAAAATAGTGATTGACGAAGATTATGTCGTGGGAATACCTGCTTCCGGTTGGTAGAGAATGCAGTTTTGTTAAGATATTTTAAATATTGTTAATCTTTTTATAACATATCTGACCTTCCTATAACCAAGCTATGTACCTACTACTTTCTGGATAATATGTAATCCTTTTCTAGGGTGGGATGTTGGCTTTTTGTAATTAGAGTAATAAAACAAAAAAAGAGGTATGAATGAACATTTTGAGGTCAAGCTATGAATGAATTAGTTTCAGTAATAATTTTTGGTTTTTACGCATCTTTTTTTATAAAAAAGGGTTTTTGTTTCAATGAGTACATTTTTAAATACTAAGAAAATGAAATCATGAAATAAAACTTTGAATATTATATATGTTACAAACATTTCTTTTTAATCAAAATATGTAGATTTCCTTATTTCTATTTTGTTCGAAATTTTTTACATTGATTCCACTCAGCACACAAATCTCAAAGAAACCAAGCATTATTTTTCGATTTACTTACAAGCGCCATGAATAATGGAGTGATGATTGTAAGCGATTTTACTTTCAATCAGTAAACTTGTTTGAAGATATTACGAATCCATAATCATTAATTTTTTTGCTGGAGAAAATTCAACTGACAACGCGGATTCATTTGCTCATGAAATCCTAATGTATATTGAAAATTTAAAACCCATACACAAGGTCCTGTTTATATTTTACAATGGTGTTTCGATCACAAAAAATCAAAATAATCAAAATATGTGGATTTATTTATTTCTATTCGTATCTATCTATTTTATTCGACACAGCGATACAAAAATTTGAGAATGAAACAAATCAACGATAAAAATAAACCTCCTTGCCATAGATTACCTACATTTCCACACAGCACACAAATCTCAAACAAACCAAACAATATTTTTCGATTTACTTACAAGCGCCATGAACAATTGAGTGGTGATTGCAAGCGATCTTACTTTCAACCAAAAAACTCGTTTGAACTCGTTTGAAATGAGGGATGATTTGTAAATAATTTTACTCATAAATAAAAAGACTCGAAATTACTTGATTGTGCGTTGACTCAGTTTGTTCAAACTCGTTTTTTTGAGTAAATACCCGAAACTTACAAACAATACTTGACTCATTTTAATCTCTGGTCCATACCCTAGGAGCAAGCGAGGCAACGCGTACATCTTTATAGCATTGGATGCTTTTTCGAAACTTGTTTTGTTAAGGCCCTTGAGAAAAGCGACCACGATATCGGTTGTAGAGTTTCTGGAGCAGAGTGTGTTCTATGTTTACGGCGTTCCTGAATTTATCCACAGTGATAATGGAAATCAATTTATATCGAACGATTTTAAGAAATTTCTTTCGAAATATGGTGTCACATATATTCGTAATGCAGTCTACTCTCCTCAAGCTAATGCGGCAGAGAGAGTCAACCAATCCATTTTGGCAGGTATAAGAAGCTATCTCGGCAAAAATCATAAAGACTGGGATAAGCATGTAGCTGAAATACAGCAAGCTCTTTGCACATCTGTGCATCAATCAACAGGAACATCTCCATATTTTTGTTTATATGGGCAACATATGGTTGTTCATGCAAGTATGTATGGTTTACTGCGGAATCTCAAAATGCTTGAAGAGAGTGACCTTGAATTTGTATCGCACAAAGAAAGACTAGATCTTATCAGGTCTGAAATGAAATATAACATAAAATGTGCTTATGAGCGTAATAAAAAAACGTACAACTTGAGGAGCGCTCAAAGAAATTTTACTCCTGGTGAGATCGTTTTCAGAAGAAAGTTTGTATTGAGCGATGCAGCCAAGAACATAAACGCTTAATTAAGTCCAAAGTTTTTGAAATGTAGAATCTTAAGACCAATAGGTAGATCTTTATATGAAGTGGAGGATACAGATGGTCAAAGGATAGGAACGTATCATGCGAAAGACTTAAAAAGATAATTTACATCAGTCAGGATCGTGGGTCGATTTATTTTGTCTCTTTTTGTCGTCACGTTTTCAAGCCTTTTCCAGCCAACAGGTGTCATAGAAAAGTCCTGAATGTGTAATGTGACTGTTAAAAAAAAGAATAAATGAATACACTACAAAAAAAAAACAAAAAAAAAAACAAATATAATTTCTAGAAAAAAAGCAAGTATACGCCCGAGTGCACTATCCCCTTTTCTTGAAAAAGCAAGATAGATTTGTTAAAAAAATTCAGAAAAATTAAAATAAAAATCAGAACGAAAATCACAAAAATCGCTTTGTGTGAAAAAAAAAGAAATATGTTGAGAAGACGGAAATGCGTATGCCCTGATTCAGCAAAAAAAAAATTCACTGATTTTCGAGTATCGAATTTTTCGAGATGAAGATCGAATGCAATTCGGAAGAGGATTGGCTGTTGTAGCCATCTTCTACTTTCGTCACTTTCTTCGTGACAGCGGTCTTGGCAAGTTTTCCTTTACTTGATCTCAAATTAGATGTTGTCTTAAAATTAGTGAGTTGCCCTTCAATTCCAACCTGCACCTGAATTTTTATAACATAGAGGATACGATTGATTTTTTTTTTTCAAAAACAAAAACATTAAAATCGGACTAAAACGAAATCAAAGGTAAAGAAATAAGCTTAAAAGAAATAAGAATAAAATAACATGAAGACAGATTGTCTTTGAAAAAAAAAAATTAAAACAATGTGTTTTCGTAGACTTGTTCTGTTCAAGGTGGATGCGCTTAGGATAAGGCGAAGTAAAACTTCTTTAGTCAGAAGCTGGAGAGCGCATATTTTTCTAGCAAACGCTAGACTCAACTCAATGCCAGAACTCTCCTAAGCCATCCACTTGCTTGCCTAGCAACGAAACGTGTTCGACAAGGGAATAGATTCTTGTACACACAAATATTTACATCACCGCAGTCGAGAAAGCAAGAAAACGAAGAAACAAGCAACAAAGGAAAGGAGCGAATTTAATACGTCCGACACCTTGATCACCAAACCAGAAAATTTCGATCAAAGCAGTGACCGCATGCACAAGTAAAATTCTTGTCGAGCTACGCTATAACTTAATACATTTTAAATTAAACATAAATACATTCTTTTTTATAAATTAAAATCTTGGTTCAATCATATAAGTAAAGTAAAAGTTATAGATTTGTTAAAGGAGGAAAGTTCAGAAAAATAAGCTTTAAAGAGTGAGAATAAGAAAAAAACAAACAAGTTAAATGCAAGAAATCATAGTGTAAAAGAAAAATAAGTACAAGAATCATTTTTTTATCCAATCATTTAAGAAGCATTAAAAGAGACCAAGCAACGTGACGAACTTTGTGCACAAATTTCGGACGGGAGCACCTCTATTTGCAAAAACAACAAGCATTCGATAAATGAGTGAATACCTTTTTTTCTTGTATCATTTTCTTAAACCTATTTTTTTGCATTATTAGTTGTAAGAAAGAAATATATATATATTTATAATTTGATAAAAAGAAGTCCTCTTAAACCAAATCCATAACAAAGAAACAAAAAAGAGAATTATTAAAAATGAAAGAAGAATAAGCCCTGATGAGGTTACGCAATAATTTTTTTGTATAAGTAAAGAAAAATGATTTTTTTTGATTCAAATTTATAATAGAGCCTGAGAAATAAAGCATAATGTATTAATCTGAAAAACATAATCTTTGAAGTAATGTGGAGTGAGAATTGTAGTATGAATTGAAATGGATTTGTCAGTTTTGGGACTGTCTTGACAAAATACGAGGAAGAGACAGTCAAGGAATGATGACGTTTCATCGTCATAAAGGGAGGGAGTCCTCAAGAGGTCACAAAGACACCTATGTGATCGGATCATTTATATATATTTATAAATGCAAACTCGTACATGGTTCAAATCATTCTTTTTTTTCGTGTAACCTATTTCAAATCCTAACCCTTTTACGTCACAGTGGTCTTTGGGTAAGAAAGATCACTACGGGACATCAATTTCTGATTTTTTTTTCTTTGGCACGATAATAATTTGTGGTCAGGAAGACTGTGTAGCAAGAACTCACCCATCGGCGAGCTTAGTTCGAGCATCTGCGAGCGTGCCACCCAGCTACACAGCGATTAAAGCCTTTTGCTAAAAACAAAAACAAGAAAATATTCCTGCATCCTACAAGCTTAACTTTAAGTAGAATAAAGCCTTCCTCGATTAATGGACTCTCCAACAGAAAAAGAGTTTTACAATAAATTTCATTAAGCAGTTCCTGAGATAAGCGCGTTAAAACGCAGAAAAATTAATATTTTTGCCGTTTTTTCCACATTTTCCACAGACTCTTCGCTGCTATTGATCACAGCTTAATGTTAAGTAGCCTTAAGCCAAAGTCGATTAATGGACCATCCAACACAAAAAGAATTATACCATTCGAACCAGTAGTTCCTGAGATTATTGCTTTCAAACGAACAAACTCTTCAGCTTTATATATTAGTATATAGATATATGTAGATATAGATATAATAATTAAAAACAAAAAAATTACCCTTTTGACCATGTTAAGGCAGCTGTATGGCGACAACGAAAAATTGAAAAATGATGAATAATATCTTATTTTGTTAATAATATATAGGGGCTTCAATATAATACAATAGACTAGCAGACCCCTCGAGCTTCGTCTCGCCTCAATTTGGACACCAGAAACAAAAAGTTTGAATTTCTAGGCGATTTATTTGTAATGGCATAGTAAAAAGAGATACTTTATTATTTATTATATATATATTCACTCTTAAAAGTATGAATTGTTTTTTTTTAAACATTGTTATTCAATACAAAAATAATCTAAAGTTTCTCTCCAATAGTTTAGAAAAAAAGGTTGTATTTCGTCTCTCCACCTTTTGAGTTATCTTCCTACATTTCATTTCTTGTCTCGCGGGGACGGGGTCCACTCTGTTGTTATTTTGGTCCATCGATATCTAAGGTTGGGAATTATTATTATTGGCGCAAATTTATAGTCAGATAAAGTAGACATTAAAATTATTTTAGTCGATACTAAGCTGATACTATAGTTTTTGACAATTATAGTCGAATTAAAACCAACTTTAAAGTTAGTAGCTGGTGCTAAAATTAATACCGAGGAATGTACCTTTTATCTTTTAATATCGACTTCAATGTTCTGTGGAGTAGAATGTTTTGTAATAGTTTATTTAAGTTTTTAATATTTTTGATGATTATGAACTTGTTCAAAAACCGAAAGTGTATAAAACCAGGCAAATCCTTTTGATGAACTCGATGAAGATGAATTTTACTCTCGATATAGGTTTGATAAGATCACTTCTGATAGAGAAACTTTGTCAAATCGTGGACTTCCTTACCTGCATCCTTATAAGTTCTTATCACACTTCATTTTCTTGGAAGGTGATATATTGAGTTATCTTAAGGAATACAGTATTCCCCGCTTAATTGCACTGACCATTTTGTCAGATTTTTCGGTCAATTATCCGGGTGGTTCAATGAACGAAAACCCGCTTAATTGACATATCTGTTCAATTAAGCGAAACCCGTATAATTGCACAAGTAGGTCAACTAAAATATAAAATATTCATCCCAGAAATTCACTCTATAAACATTTCAGTGTCAAAATTAAAAAGAATTCACACGCAAATACATATGTTAAATATATCGTATGACAAAAAAAGAATAAGAAGTACAGGAAGGGGTCTTATGAAAAAGAAGTAAAGCATTTTTCAAAGTAGTGTGAGTTTCACAAACACAAATGCATTACAACAGGGCTGGCCTGCAGTTGAATGTTTAATGTCAGGGGCGCCCACCGAAATTTGATCGAATCAAGATTATATCGGTTGTGCTTCAATTTTTTCTTTTTTTTTTCTAATTGTTCAGTACATTTTCTTCACATTTATTGCACCTTTTTGGGTGGTATTTGAAAGCGCATTCTATGAACAACTTAATCAAGTGTTAAAAAGCACAATAAATTATGCAGCGCCTTACGATCACCAACATAAATAAATGCGACCCTGAACTCGAGTTTTTGTGACAGATAAGACTAAAGATCAAGACCAAATAAATTCTATGGACCAAGGATTTTTTTTTTTTTTTGAGAAATTTATCATTTGGGTTGCTAAATAGGTACTGACCAGAGATTAAAATGAGTATGTTTGAACAGTTCGAACACATCCAAATTTTTCTTGTGTGCTTGTTCATTCTCGTTCGATTGCAACCCTTATTTATGAATAATTTGACTCATAAATAAAAAGGCTTGTAAGTCAAACCAAGCAAGCAGAGGAAACTCGTAAATATTTTTCGTTTTCGATCATTTCAAGTCAAATTGACTCACAAGCAATTCGCTTGCTTGTACTTACTCAAACATGTTTGAGTTTTCGGGTAAAATTGATTGGATGTTTCAATTTTTTTTTTCTCTACGAAGAAAAAAAGAAAGATGCAGGCTTTGTATGGGTTGTAATTTAACGAATAGAAATATTTATAAATGAGTTAGGTGGCTGGATTTGCATTCATAAATATAATAATCCGCACTGGAAACATAATTTTTCACATTAATTAAAGAAAGGCAAAGGATTTATTAATGAATGCATACTATACCTCAATGTGGGTTAGGTTTGTATACCTAAATAGAAAATAGTGATTGACGAAGATTATGTCGTGGGAATACCTGCTTCCGGTTGGTAGAGAATGCAGTTTTGTTAAGATATTTTAAATATTGTTAATCTTTTTTATAACATATCTGACCTTCCTATAACCAAGCTATGTACCTACTACTTTCTGGATAATATGTAATCCTTTTCTAGGGTGGGATGTTGGCTTTTTGTAATTAGAGTAATAAAACAAAAAAAGAGGTATGAATGAACATTTTGAGGTCAAGCTATGAATGAATTAGTTTCAGTAATAATTTTTGGTTTTTACGCATCTTTTTTTTATAAAAAAAGGGTTTTTGTTTCAATGAGTACATTTTTAAATACTAAGAAAATGAAATCATGAAATAAAACTTTGAATATTATATATGTTACAAACATTTCTTTTTAATCAAAATATGTAGATTTCCTTATTTCTATTTTGTTCGAAATTTTTTACATTGATTCCACTCAGCACACAAATCTCAAAGAAACCAAGCATTATTTTTCGATTTACTTACAAGCGCCATGAATAATGGAGTGATGATTGTAAGCGATTTTACTTTCAATCAGTAAACTTGTTTGAAGATATTACGAATCCATAATCATTAATTTTTTTGCTGGAGAAAATTCAACTGACAACGCGGATTCATTTGCTCATGAAATCCTAATGTATATTGAAAATTTGAAACCCAAACACAAGGTCCTGTTTATATTTTTACAATGGTGTTTCGATCACAAAAAATCAAAATAATCAAAATATGTGGATTTATTTATTTCTATTCGTATCTATCTATTTTATTCGACACAGCGATACAAAAATTTGAGAATGAAACAAATCAACGATAAAAATAAACCTCCTTGCCATAGATTACCTACATTTCCACACAGCACACAAATCTCAAACAAACCAAACAATATTTTTCGATTTACTTACAAGCGCCATGAACAATTGAGTGGTGATTGCAAGCGATCTTACTTTCAACCAAAAAACTCGTTTGAACTCGTTTGAAATGAGGGATGATTTGTAAATAATTTTACTCATAAATAAAAAGACTCGAAATTCCTTGATTGTGCGTTGACTCAGTTTGTTCAAACTCGTTTTTTTTGAGTAAATACCCGAAACTTACAAACAATACTTGACTCATTTTAATCTCTGGTACTGACAAATACATTTTAAAAGTTCTGCGATATTGTGGTGCCGTGAACGAAGGCCATATGAACTAACGCCATAATGGCTTTAATTCTCATTCAAATGTGAATTAACGCCATTATCCGATTATGGCCTAAATACACATTGGAATGAGAACTAAAGTAATATGGCGTTAGTTCATTTTAAGAAGTGGCCCAAGTACTCATTTCAATGTAAATTAAAGCCACTCGCAGCAATCAAAATAATTTTAAAATGATATTGGAACATAATGTAGGTAGGTAAATATATGGTTTAACGAAAAAAGGATGAACGCTCTATTATACTTTCGCGATCCCCTCAGTTTTTGGCTCCAGAATCGAAAATAATCCGTTTTCGATGATATTTTTTAAATCTTCGTTTTTTCGGTGGAGTTATGCACAAATTTACGAGGATGGAAAACAAATGAAATCGTTTAATTGTTGATAATGTTTTGCAAAGTAATCGAATGAAGTTGCTTTCTAAACGAATAAAAAATCAATACAAAAATAAGGATTTTTCATATTTGTATTGAATTTCAGAATGAGTACCTAAGTTTCTCAATATTTTCGTAGATGCTTCATTCGGAAAATTAGTTTTCCACAATTTGAAAGTAATCAAAAAATCGCGTACTGCAGTACTACTAGAAAGCGAGCGGAGCGAGCCGAATTTTTTTTTGGCAAACAGAGAAACAATTTGGAGTGTGAAAATAAAAAAAATTCGCGCGAATTTTTTTATTTTCACACCCCAAATTGTTTCTCTGTTTGCCAAAAAAAATTCGGCTCGCTCCGCGCGAATTTTTTTATTTTTACACCCCAAATTGTTTCTCTGTTTGCCAAAAAAAAATTCGGCTCTTAGAAAGCGATTTTTTTTATTACTTCAGAGTCTAGAAAACTAGTTTTCCGAACGAAGCACCTACGATCACCTAATTATTAGGTGTAGCACAATTTTCAAATTTCAGTGAGATTCCTTGAAATTATCAGCACTCTGAAAATATCAGCACTCGCTAAGAGTGAGATCTCTTGTTCCATTTTAGAAATATCTGAGGTCCCTGAGATCTCGATGAGATTTTGTTAGGTAATTACTTGCTATGCTTACTTTGCTTCAAAGCTCAAAGCATGTTATGGCATCAGTTCTCATTTGAATGTGAACTTACCCCATATGGCGTAAGTTCTCATTCAAGTGATGGCTTTAGTTCTCATTCGACTGTGAATTAAGGCCATAATCGGATTATGGCGTTAGTTCACATTTGATTGAGAACTAAGGCCATTATGGCGTTAGTTCATATGGCCTTCGTTCACGGCACCGATATTGTGATATGAAATTTTTCTTGACTCCGTAGTAGAATCGTTTCTATTCTACACAATTTCACACAGCACTTCATCATCTCTTATGGTGTTTTTATTAAGAATGGTAAATATTCTATCAAAATTAGGAAAAACTGCACTACCTATTTAAATTTGTTTTACAGAGTTGTTATATAAATTTATAAAAAATGATAGCACAGGAAAAAGTTTGACAGCAAAAGAAAAAATTTGATATCATCAGAACTGTTTGTTGCTTCACTCACGTACACCGCTTTCTGTACTTCTTATTCAATGCAAAAAACAAAACCAAACAAAAGCTAGCTGTCATTTGTTATACAGCGAACAGAGCTGATAATTTTAGCGCTTCCACTAAGAGAATTTATTTCTAGGTCTGTTTCATTATAATTTTTTTGTCTGTCCAATTATCCGAAAAATGTCCATGTATTTTGTTTTTTTGCTGCATTTTCTTAAGATCAATTAAGCGAGTAATTCAACTAAGCGGGGTTCAATTAACCGTCTTAAAAGCCTTGCTACTAATACGAGAAATCTTCGAAGCCAATTTTTTCGATCAATTAAGCGGGATGTTCAATTAAGCGAGGTGCAACCAAGCGGGGATTACTGTATACAGTATTCCCTGCTTAATTGCACTGATCATTTTGTCAGATTTTTCGGTCAATTATCCGGGTGGTTTAATTAAAGAAACCACGCTTAATTGACATATCTGTTCAATTAAGCGAAATCCGTTTGATTGCACGAGTAGGTCAACTAACAAATAAAATATTCATCCCAGAAATTCACTCTATAAACATTTCAGTGTCAACTTACGAAAACCTGGAAAAAAAATCGAAATGAATACACACACAAATATGTTAAAATATCTCGTATGACAAAAAACCATTGAATAAGAAGAACAGGAAGGGGTCTTAAGAAAAAGAAAAGAAGCATTTTTCAAAGTAGTGTGAGTTTCACAAACACAAATGCATTACAACAGGGCTGGCCTACAGTTGAACGGTTAATCTCTGGGGCGCCAAGTGAAATTTCATCGAATCAAGATTATATCGATTGTGCTTCAAATTTTTTTTTTTTCAATTTCAATTCTTTTTTTGAATTAGGTACATGGTGTTATAAAGCTCAAGGTGCACACGCACGATTTGTATTCTTTCTTTTTTTAATTCCTCAGTACATTTTCTTAATTTTTCATCCGTAATTCATCACATTTATTGCACCTTTTTGGGTGGTATTTGAAAGCGTTAAAAAGCACAAGAAATTGTACAGCTCCTTACGATCACCAACATAAATAAATGCGCCCCTGAATTCGAGTTTTTGTTTTTGTGACAGATAAGACTAAAGATCAAGACCAAATAAATTCTATGGACAAAGGATTTTTATTTTTGAGAAATTTAGCAAAAACTTCACTATTTAAATTTGTTTTACAGATTTGTTAAATAAATTTATAAAAAATGACAGCACAGGAAAAAGTTTGACAGTACAGGAAAAAAATTTGACATCATCAGAAATGTTTGTTGCTTCACTCACGTACACTGTACATGTAACTAACACCGCTTTTTGTACTTCTAATTCAATGCAAAAAAAAACAAAAACAAACAATAGCTATAGCTGTCATTTGTTATACAGCGAACAGTAGGTACTGACAATTTAAGCGCTTCCACTAATGTCGATTTTCATTGGTCGGTTTTTGACGTTTCTTCTTCTACCTCCAATGGAACGGGTAATGATATTTGTGTCATTCTTCTTGTTTTCAAAACAGAAGAGTTCTGCTTTTCTCAGAAGCATTCCGTCTGTCAAAGTCAGTTCAATGGAATGGTTTCAGAAGACTTCTGGATTCTTCCGAAATCCGAAGGCTTCTGGACGACCAATGGAAAACGACATAAGAGAATTTGTTTTTTAGGTTTGTTTCATTATAATTTTTTTTCCGTCCAATTATCCGAAAAATGTCCATGTATTCAGTTTTTCTGCTGGATATTTTTACGATCAATTAAGCGAGTTATTCAACTAAGCGGTGTTCAATTAACCGTCTAAAAACCCTTGCTACTAATACGACAAATTTTCGAAGCCAATTTTTTCGATCAATTAAGCGGGATGTTCAATTAAGCGAGGTGCAACTAAGCGGGGATTACTGTAGATTTATTATTCCAGATTTTCAAGACACTTGCATGGAATGTTGTCAAGCGGATTAACTTCGGTTCGTTGCCCCTGTCCTATATAGTAATATAGTTGAAATGTGCTTCTGGATCAATTGCCTTAAAATTTCCCTTTCGTCGTGGCTCATGACTCCAATTAGGCTCCCTTCCAAGCTTTAAATACATTTTTCTATAAATAAATCAGAACAGTTTGGAACAGTAAATGTGTCAATGAACACCAAACATCTGTACTTTTCTGTTCAAAACTGTTCCAAAGTGTGCAGAACGGTGTCGCTGAACATACCTAAATTGTATTTAATTGTGTAAAACAATCGCTCTTAAACTGTATTTGATTTCCCAAACTGTAATTTTTTTGGGTTGTTCGACTAAAATGCATTGTGTGTGCAACCTAAGGCTTACACTAGTTACAGGCAGGTTACAAAATGTCTGTTAAGTCTCTGAACTTTATATTATAACAATTTACATTTCCATTATATTTTCATTAACTGTATATACAAATACATACTAAGCTGTACTAAAATTGATTATATTTAATGAATTATGAATAACCAAAACTAAACTCATCTATCAACACTGGCTCCTTCTGAGTCCAGCACATTGTTTAACTGTTACAAAATCAACTTAATAAAAATTTCATTCGTTTTATAAGACACCATCGAGTGTAGACCAACCGTGTTCTTATTTATCATGGGAGAATCAGTTTTGGCTTCGAAGTAATTTGATACAGTCTCCGTATCGAATTTAACATGGCGACCGTGACAGGACACATGTCTCATCAATAGTTTTGGTTTACTTGCTTAAATTCAATGAAATCAATTTTCACCTATTCAAAAACAATAATTAATCTTCTTAAAGTGATTTAGCTGCATAAAAATCCTAACTGTGTACCATTACGGAAAAATTCAATTAGGAAGCACATCTACCTTCAAGAGGAAAAGAGACAACCAATGAACCAAAACCATTCCATAAAAAAAAAACTAAGAGCTTGGAGACAGCAGTAAATTTACCCAACAAGCGGTTGCTAAGTTAGCGGTTTGTATATGGTGATCTAACAAGTAATCTCTCACGAACAGTTTTAACTCTCTTTGCGTGCTGCTGAAAGAACAGTTTTTAAAATAAATATTAAACGAAAAACGCGTGGTCATTAATTTTAATCGCACATCGGTATAATTCAATTTACTTTAAAAACTTTTGTGTTATTTCTTTACTAACATGGCTGAAGCAAAATTGCAAAAATTAAAAGTAAAACGCCAAACGCTCATCGGACAGCAAGATAGAATAAAACAATTTATTGAAAAACAATCATCAATCGCTTCCTTTTATGAACTCAAAATTCGGTTAGACAATCTAGAAAAGCAATATAATGATTTTCAAGCGATTCAATCGACAATTGAAGAGCTCGATAACAGTGAAAGTGAATCGAATGTTCGCCCGGCTTATGAAGAACTGTACTTCGTGTTGCAACCTTCACTCGCGTCATTACTTTCAGCTTGCGACCACAGTGAATCGTCTGCAAAAAACACAACCATTCTCAATACAACGGTCGGTGGAAGTTCGATTAAATTGCCAAAGGTTCCGCTACCTACGTTTGTCGGTGATTACACAAAGTGGCTTAGCTACCATGAGACGTTCTCAACACTGGTAGATCAAAACGAAGCAATTGAAAATATAACAAAATTTCATTATCTTCGCGCATCCTTGTGTGGCCAGCCACTTCGATTAATCGAATCTATTGATGTAACGGCAAAAAATTATACTGAAGCGCTTAAATTATTGAAAGATCGGTACGGGAAAACAACAGTTATTGTAGAAGAACACATAAAAAACATTTTAAACTTTCCTCCAATCGCAAAAGTCACCGTTCAAAATATTCGCGAGCTCGTTGATAGCGTTAATGTGCATTTGCGTTCCCTTTCGTCGCTAGGCCGACCTGTTGCCCAATGGGATGACCTCATCATTAGCATCGTGCTGTCAAAATTAGACAATTCTACGAACGAGAAGTGGATCGACGAACGCGTTGCCGAACGATTACCCACGTTGAATGAACTTTTCAAATTCTTGGACAAGCGCTGTCTTCAGCTTGAAAGGAAATCTTCACAGCAGCCCAGTTACCATTCAAATACCTCTCAACCAAAGACACAGAAAGGTACCTCGTCGTCAGCAATGCCAAGGTCATCGTATGTAATTGCATCAAAGGTTAAGGTATGTTGTTATTGTTCTGGTAATAATCATCTTATTTATCGGTGTAGAAAATTTTTGACGTTGATACCTAAAGACCGGTTTTTAGCTGCAACTGCCAAAAACCTATGCATAAACTGCTTGAAATCTGACCACACGCATCAACAATGTACCTCAGAAAAGTGTAGAACTTGTCAAGGTAATCATCACAGCTGAACACCGTAACATACGGAACATCCGCAGCACCTTATCTGGCTACTCGCTGTATGAAAAAATTAGCAGTAGATGAAGAAAGAAATTTCCCTTCAGCCTCCAGGGCAATTTTGAAGGAAACATACGTTGATGACATCATGACTGGTGCCTCGAACTTAGAAGAAGCCTGTAAACTTCAAGTTGATCTTATTCAACTCCTAAAGAAAACACATTTCGAGCTAAGGAAGTTTTGCTCAAACACCAAGGCACTTTTGAGTTCCATTCCCAACGAATACTGGGAACCCTATCGCTGCATTGGACAAACTGATGTTATAAAAACTCTCGGGCTTATTTGGCAACCCACTGCAGATGTATTTATGTTTCACATATCCATCCCCGAACACGCAAGTGTAACCAAGCGGAGCGTTCTTTCCGATTTAGGAAAAATATTTGATCCCTTGGGCTTAATTGGACCTGTAGTTGTATTGGGAAAAATGTTTATGCAAGAGCTTTGGAAACAACAAATCTCTTGGGATGATCCTTTATCAGATGAGTATCAACAAAAATGGTCACAGTTTATCCAACAGCTCAATATGCTTAGCGATTTAAAGGTAGAACGACACTTGCTGTCTGACAAAGAGTCCAAACTTATGCAAATACATTCCTTTTCGGATAGTAGTGAGTCAGCCTATGGTGCCTGCTGCTATTTACGTTGCGAAGATTTACAAGGTAACATCACTACAAAATTAATTTGTTCCAAGTCCAGAGTAGCTCCATCTAAATTCATCACATTGGCACGGTTAGAATTATGTGCAGCGCTCCTCATGACTGAATTGGTAGAACGTCTTGTTACAATTTTGCCAATACGGATTCAACAGCGTTTCTACTACTCCGATTCAAAGGTTGCACTGGCGTGGACATCAAAACCGTCTTATATGTGGCAAACATTTGTCGCTAATCGTGTTGCCAAAATCCAGGAACTCACAAGACCAGAAGAATGGAAATATGTGAATACAAAGGACAACCCAGCAGATATAATCTCTCGAGGGGCACTACCTGAAGTACTTTTACAGTCAACACTTTGGAATAATGGACCGAATTTTTTGATGACCAACTCTGATATCCAACCGCAGCAGTTTACACTAGATGACGTCTCCGACTTACCTGATGAACGTCCTGTGAAAAGTGTTCTTCTTTCAACATCAGCCCAGCAATACGACGTATTCGCAGATGTTCTTCATATGGGATCCTTGCAGAAGCTTGAACGCATTTTTGCCTATTGTTACAGATTTGTCAACAATTCAAGGCTTCCAGTGTCAAAACGAACTTTTGGTCCTTTTACAACTGATGAGCTCGATGCAGCACTGACAGGCATTTTGCGTAACAATCAACGCGTTTATTTACAAGACGATTACAAACATCTACAAGCAAAGCAGGTAGTCGACAAGTCAAGTAGACTCTTAAGTCTCAACCCATTCTTAGACGAAAAAGGACTAATTCGTGTCGGAGGCCGTTTACATAATGCGCTACTAACTTTTGACTCAAAACATCAAATTGTACTTCCTAAATCTGAATTTACAAAATTTCTAATAACCTTCTTTCATTTCATGCACAAACACGCTGCTCCTCAAACATTGCTATCCATCACACGTCAACGCTACTGGCCTCTTGATGGGAAGCATCTCTGTCGAAACATAGTTCATCACTGCATAAGATGCTTTCGCTGCAAACCCAAGAATTCTGACTTGTTTATGGGAAACCTACCAAAGGAACGTGTTCAACCTGGCCGTGCATTCCTCAATACTGGAATAGATTTCTGTGGGCCTGTTTGGACAACAACTAGAATACGAGGACGTCCTCTCACAAAAACGTATCTATGCATATTTGTCTGCTTCGCAACAAGGGCCACGCACATTGAAGTTGTCAGCGATCTTTCGACGGATGCATTTCTAGGTGCACTGCGTCGTTTTATTTCCAGAAGAGGTCTATGCTCAACAATTTTCTGCGACAACGCGACAAATTTCATTGGTGCTAAGAACGAGCTTGCTGAGCTGTACAATCTCTTTCAACAAGAAGCCCACAAAACATCCATTCAAGAGTTGTGCCAGTTTCATCGGATCACATGGCGGCCCATACCTCCCAGATCACCACACTTTGGAGGGCTTTGGGAAGCCGCCGTCAAGGCCGCAAAGTATCATCTTGTACGCGTCATCGCTCAGTCGAACCTCACTTTTGAAGAGCTTTGCACATTGGCTGCACAAATCGAAGCTATCCTTAATTCAAGGCCGATAACACCACTATCGTCAGACCCAGAAGACTTGAATGCTCTTACACCTGGACATTTTTTAATTGGTGCTCCAATGACCTCCTTTGCAGAACCAGATATATCTGAGGTTCCCATTCATCGACTGTCTAGATTTCGTCAACTCCAGCAGTTTCAACAAATCTTTTGGAAAAGGTGGTCAATGGAATATCTTCATTTGCTTCAACAGCGTTACAAATGGTAATCCAAAGGAAAAAGTCTACAACAAGGAGATCTTGTTTTAATTCACGACGATAATTTGCCGCCCTGTCAATGGCAACTTGCACGAGTGACTGAGACATTTCCGGGATCTGATGGCGTCCACCGGGTAGCTCAAGTTAGAACTCAATTCGGTACATTCAGACGAGCAACAGCAAAGTTATACCCACTACCGATGGATGATTTTTAAGTACACTAAGTATACTTCAAGGAGGCCGATATGTTAAGTCTCTGAACTTTATATTATAACAATTTACATTTCCATTATATTTTCATTAACTGTATATACAAATACATACTAAGCTGTACTAAAATTGATTATATTTAATGAATTATGAATAACCAAAACTAAACTCATCTATCAACACTGGCTCCTTCTGAGTCCAGCACATTGTTTAACTGTTACAAAATCAACTTAATAAAAATTTCATTCGTTTTATAAGACACCATCGAGTGTAGACCAACCGTGTTCTTATTTATCATGGGAGAATCAGTTTTGGCTTCGAAGTAATTTGATACAGTCTCCGTATCGAATTTAACAATGTCTATAATTTGATATGAAATTAGTAGCTGGTTTTAAATTTAAAATGGTTTTAACTAGTTTCTACTACAGTTACTTAATAGGAGGTGACTATGCATTTGCGCCATTATTATTATCTTTATTTTTTCATTTTAAAAGTTAACAAACTTAAAACTAAAGATTACAAGCATGGTTCATGGGCCGTCTGCCGGAATATTTTTCTAAACTAAATATTTTGTGAGAGAAAGTACAATATATTTGATATTAATCAAAAATATATATAAAAAAAATGGTTATATAAAGAAAATAGAAGTAGAATAATAAGAGGGAAAACAAATATTCATTTTAATGGAGTTATTTTATAAATTAGATGAAATAAATTTATAAAATAAATATAAATGCAACAAAATTTATCTTATGAATCTGATTCGAGTTTTTATTTTTGTTGACTCAATTTTTAACAATTTTCAATGGATTATATCCGGGCTTTTAATTTAGCTAAAACAAAATTATTAAGTTTATAAAACAACAATCAATTTAAATATGGCAAGAAGTGTTAAACAATTGATTCGAACTGAGTGATAATGTTTTAAGGGCTTTAAGTTAAGCTTAAACAAAAAAAAAAGATACATAGATCTTAAAGAATTTGTAATTTCAAAAGCGGTTCGGGCTTTTTAAAAAAAGATATCTTAAGGATTTTAATGATTAGCAATTTTTCAAATGCGATTTAGGCTTTTAGTTTAGCTAAAAAAAAATTGTAATAGAATTAATATTAAAGCATATTGTTGTACAATGTTTCTATGTAAAACTCCATCTAATAGAAACTGAAAAAGTAGACGCCAACCGTTATCTCCATTCAGAACAACTAGACATTCTTCAAGTGACAGAAAACTCTTGTTGCCAACGAATTTCCTGATTGGGCACAATGCAACTAAGTGGAAAATGTTTTCAACTTGATTAAGGTTGCACAAAGTGCAGTTTAGATTTTTATCAGTTCTGTGAGGTCTGTGATTAAGCTCTAGCATCTCCATGCGTGCTTCAAATATGATACTCATTTGCATTACAGTAAATTCATCTCTAAAGTAATTAGAAGTCCCGAGACTGAGATTAAGTTTATTGTAAATTGATCTCGACATAGACTCCCTCGCCCTATCTAGATAGCTTTGGAATAAGTTATCATCAACGAGAGATATACAGTCGTAGAGAGCTCGTCTCCACGTATCTAAACTATCAACAGATAGAGACAGAGGAAAGTTGTGTGCCGAGGCCAAATCATACCAGTCTTTAAATGGTGTATACCGACATCTAAAACACACTAATAGGACCCTCCTTTGCAAATTGTTGACCGACCTTTGCATTACCCTCAATATATAATTTGCATTTGCTTTTAAATTCATATTAAATATTGGAGCAAGTCCCGATTCAATCTGTAAAGCATAATTGGGCGTGTTAGTTGGGAGTCTAAAGATACGCTTGAAAAAATATCTTTGGACAGCTTCCATATCTTCTATTTGCTTGTACTCATAGACTTCATTGCCATAACATAAACAGCTTTTGATGGTTGCTTCAAAAACTTTGAACTTAGACGTAGGATCTACAAGTTTGTTATCAAAAAAGTTCGACCACATACAATTTATTGCAGTTTTTGCAACTCTCACCTTATCTTTTATGTGAACACCAAATTTCAGGAATGTGCAGCCTAAATATTTAAATTCTTTCACCACTTCTAAGTTGGAAACATTGAGGGTCCAGTTGTGATCGGTTCTTGTGCTACGATTCTGGGACCTAAAGACCATAATCGTCGACTTCGATGTGTTTATTTGGAGATCCCATAGATCACAAAATTGTTTTAATTTTTTTTTTTTTTTTGAAGCTGAAGTGTGTGAAGGTTAGGTTATATGGGCTGACAGTTGATATTGTTACCGTCACACTTAGATCAATGTAGATCCCTTGTGATACCCTGAAGTGTTGTAACTTCTGAAAAAGTAATTTAACCTATGAATTCTTTGGTTGGTCGAGCCATTTGGTGGACTTGACAAAGTTCAATAGGCCGTTGCCTGGGAGATCAGATAGTTCTTTTAGTTCATTAAAGAAATAGTTTCCTAAAAATTTGAATCTAGTACGGCAGAGTGCTGGACAGTGGCATAGGAATTGAGCTGTGTTTTCGTGCTCTTCCTCATCGGCGCAGCCTCTGCATATGTCGTCTGTACTAAGCCCCATCTTCTTTTTGTGGTAGCCAAGTAGGTTATGTCCCGTTATCACACTTATGAGGGATCTTAGGGACGGTTTTTTGAGAAGTAAAATCTTCTTGGATTTTTCCTTGTCATAATGAGGCCAGAGTTTCCTGGTGTTACCGCAGGTTTCTATAGTAGGTTCCATCTATCATTTGCTTTTTGAATGATATTATTACTAATGTTTCTTTTTAATTCGCATTGAGGGATTCTGATGTTATGGTCTATGAGAGTGGGATCAAGTACCGAGCCTTCTCTTGCAAGCTCATCCGCTTTTTCATTTCCTGGCACACCACTGTGACCGGGAACCCAGCAGAGTCTTACGCTGTGCTGCATACCAAGAACCCTTAGCTCTTCGCGATAGCAAGAAACAAGCTTTGACTTGATTTGCGTGGTAGAGATCGCTTTTATTGCTGCTTGGCTATCAATGAAAAAGGTGATATCAGCGTGTGGTATCGCCATCATAGATATTTGATTAGCAGCGTTTTTCACTGCCAAGCTTGGAAGACGCTGCTATGGTCAGGAAGTCTGAATGAATTGGCAAGGCTAAGATTTTCTGAGTAGAAACCTGCCCCTACTCCAGTTATCATTTTCGAACCATCGGTAAAGATGGTAAGGTTCGATTCATTAGTGTAGGGTACACTGTTTTCCCAATATTCTCTATTAGGGAAGCTGGTACATAGTAAAGTTTTTATTGAAGTCTAGATAAGGGGTCATGTAATCAGTACAAACGTTATTGCCAACGTATTTCGTAAGGATCGTGGTATGGCCGTGTTGACTAGATCTCCAAATATTGGTCTGACTAAGTCGAAGAGCGCTGTTTGCTGCTGATTCTTGTGCAAATAAGTCTATGGGGATGAGATTTAGGATCGTTTCGAAACCCTCAGTTGGGGTAGTCCTCATTACCCACGTAGTGCTAATGCATGCCATTCTTTAAACTTTGGTAAGGGTTTTTAAGTTCGTGGATTTCTCCAGAGCTTGCCACCAAACCAAACTGCCATAAGTTAGAATGGGTCTAACAATGGGTAAACTGTGGCATCCACATGATTATCTTAGGATTTGGTCCCCAATTTCTTCCCAGAATCCTATTACACGAGTAGAGTGCAATCATGGCTTGCTTGTATCTTTCTTGAATGTTTAGACCCCAGTTGAGTTTCTTGTCCAAGATAACTCCAAGGTATCTTGCGTTATTATTGATATTGTATTCAAATACGGGCTCGCCCCTTGTGTTAGTATCGGTGCTTCCCCACTGCACATGATGTGAGTTGGAGTCGCACCCTACGACTACGTCAAACTTGTTCTCACTTGCAAAGGATATCAATAGGATATCATCAGCTGGTGGTCCTTCTGTACCGTCGTATGGCATGTAAAGTCAACGACAAAAACGTAAAGATTTGTTTTTTTCTCTAAATAACGCCTAGCAACACTCGTCAGAGTGAAGATTTGGTCGATTGTCGAAGATTAGCTCGAAAGCCAGCCTGAAAGCAGCTTATTTTGTTGTTTTGTTCCACCCATCTTACAAGCCTGGAATAGAGGATCTGGGTGAAAAATTTCCTTGGAGAGCTAAGCACAGAGAAAATGGGGTCACCCTTTTTAACAATTGCAGAGATAGATGAAGACTTGAACATTCCTGGAAACTGCTCCTCATCAAACATTTTGTTGAAGAGCACTAAAATAAATTCTAAAAACTGCAAGGTGGCGTTTTTGTAGAACTCAGCTGGTATGCTGTCTAATGTCCAGCCCTGCAGCCTTGTTGTTCTTCTTTTTTTTTTTTTTTAGTGCAACAACCAGTTCTAACATTGACAATGGAGCGTCCAATTCTTCAATATATGTATATTAAAGGCAGTGCAAAGCTTATAGACTTCTGGGATGGATCAGCTATGAAAAGTTGTTCAAAGTGCATTGGCAGTATATCCACTCCAATTTGATTTATAACTGACCTATAACGATCACTTAAAATGCGCACATTGGTCCAGAAAGCTTTATAGTCACGACTTTCAACCAAATTTGATACAGATTTTTTTAAGAAAAGTTCTTTTTTTGCTTACATAAATCCTTAAAAGCGTTGTTATAATGCAGATATAAAGTCTTAAAAAAATCATCATTTGAATCTCTAGGAGTTTAAGGAACTTAAACGATCTCTCTCTACTTTTTCTGCATTCGTTGTCATATCAAATAGATTTAAAAATTGTTCTATTATTATTTGAATAGCTGAATATATTGGAATATGTGTTCAGCCCAATCCCATTTAAGTCTTCTTGTTCTTTGAAGAACATCTTCAAATTTCGTTTGGTTTCTTATGTATTCGTGGTTAATCCGTTGGGATAACCTCACTTTAAGAATCGATCTTTCCATCGCTTTTTGACAGGATTGGAGCTTATTTTCGAGTGCTCAAGTAGATTGCCATATTTGGCAACCATATGTCAAGACTGGAAGAACCGTCGAGTCGAAAACAAATTTTTTAGTTTGAGTTGAGATATTAAGATCCAGCAGATTCTTCACGTTCCAAAACTGTCTCCAAGCTCTTACTATTCTCTGGTTTACATTTTTAACATCTTGTGACTGGACTGCGCTTGAGACGGATTCCTTGTCAGGCTAGCTGTGCAAGGATATTCATCATACAAAATATTAGACTTACAACTCAAATCGTGGAGGCCGTTAAAGGATATTTTGAAAGAGTAACATTGTAAGACCAGTTGTACACTAATTCCCCCATTACATTTTTTTAGGAATGTAGCATGTAGGAGATGTACCCTTCCCTACGTATGTACACAGAAAGAAATCGAAGATCAAATCAAGAAAACCAAGCGGTATATCACGAAAAATGAATCTAGTTATGGACCTAGGATTGGGAATCAAATATTACGAATTCGTGTTTGTAATTTACGAAAAAGAGGAAAATGAAGACATAACGACTCAATAGTTGTAATTCTACACTTTTGAATCGCAACAAAATAAAAGCATTTATGATTTAGAAGCGTAATTTACGATCAGCCAGTTGTAAATTTACATTTGGCTTGTCAAGAATTACGACTCAAAAGTTGTAATTCTACACTTTTGAATCATAACCAAAAAAAGCATTTACGATTCAGGAGTGTAATTTACGATCAGCCAGTTGTTAATTACGTAAATTATCCGTTTTGTTTTCCCCCCTCCCTTCCTCGCCCTTCCCCCGGTAATATATTCTCCCTTCCTCTCCCAAGTAACATTTTATGCTTTTCTGAAGTTCTATCAGCGCTTATAAAGCTGTCTTGATTTGCTATCAGTTTGGAAAAGAGCACTAGAAGAGCTTATAGAGCTACTGTATCTTGTATTTGAAGCCAATTTCTTAACTTTGAGAGCAAAATTTCTGTGCTATATGAGCAATTTAAAAGACGTTACTTAAACTCTCTGGTTCAGAAAGAGCTCTTAAGCAACTCTTGAAGGCATTGCACAGCTATATAAGAGCTGAATTATTTAAACTGACAGCAACTGTTCTATTTTAAATCAGTTATTAATGTTCCTTTGAGCTCTATGGATGAAAATTAAGTCGATTGCATTCTTTCTTAGAGCTATTTCGAAGCTTCATGTTCTTAAAAAGAAGTTCTAATTGTATTTTATACTTGTATTGGTGACGAAAGATATTCAATGAATATGAAATTGTATATCTGAAAATGAAATATTATACTTGTGTATGAAACTTACTTTTGATGTGTATCTTTTCAAATATGGCACACAAACAATAAAAGAACTAAAGTCAATCATTTACTTTTTGACTGAAATTATAGTGTTATAAATGTAATTTCTATTTGCCGTTCAAAATTTTTCACATATTTTTTTAAACTGCCTAAGTAAATTTTAAAGCGCCTTCTTAATTAATAATATTATGATATTGAACAAAAAAAAAACTAAAATAAAACAGTATTTTTATCAGAACAAGAATTGATAATAAGTATATGTATAAAGGAATATTTATGAATAGTACAAACTTATAGTTCATAACTCTTATATTGAATTCATTTTTCATTTATGAGAAAATCTTTTTAAAATAAATGGATTAATTTATTTAAATCCACCATCTTTTCAAGAATAAATGAAGCTTTGATATAGAGCCCTTATATTTCACTAAGTTAGACGAATAATTATTGAATTCTAGTTTGAATAAGGTCACTTGTACACAGTTTGTTCAAGTAAAATTTAACTTTTTCCTTTTTTTTGCTGTCAAGTTTCGATTTTGAGGAAGAATGTCGAAATAAGAAAAAAAACGAAAATTCAAAACAAATATAAATTCTGGTGCAGGAATATAGTTTATAATTTGATTTATGATGTATTGGTATTCACTTATTTTTTTATCTCAAATGTTAATTAATAAACGAATTCTTTTCGCGAAGAAAACATTTTTGTTTTCTCAAAATTATTAACATTTGAGATGAAAAATTAGATTTATGCATCATCAAATATCAAATATCAAATATAAATTATATTTCTATAGTTTTGTTGAGAATTTGTGAGGAAATAGGGCTTGAAAAATATTTTTTTTTTTCATTCGTCGTTCGTTGTTAGTGCTCATGTGATTAGTGCTTAAAATTTGACGTTTGGTTAAAATTTGACATTTGGGGCCAAATTTAGTCATTTTCTGTGTGAAATGCGTTAAGCCGATTGAATTGCATTACAATTTTTATTAAAACTTGTCGTTTGGTTAAGATTTGAAAATGGTCAAATTAGCCGCTTGATGTGTGAATTGCGTTAGGCCTAGTGAATTGTATTAAAATTTGTATTAAAACTTGACGTTAATTTTGTGGAGACACCCTGTATTTTATATTATTACATTCTAATTCTTCAATATAAAATCGAATTTCAGACAGATGTTGTGAGTTTCACTTAAGAATCCATTAAAACCTTCTTTAAAGAAAGGAGCTCTACATGAGCTTTACAAAAAATTTAAAAGTGTCAAAACTGTCATTTGAGGGGTCAGATTAGTATTTGGCTCTTTATAAGGCGTTTTTCGATTCAAGAATCGTAACAAAAAAAAAAACAGTTTGGATTCAAAAGCAGTAAAATGCGATAAGAATTCATGATTTACCAAATACCTTTTCTTCATTCAGGAAATATTATCGTGCTTTACGAATTTACGATTCATGAGTCGTAACAAAAGAAAACAGTTTGGATTCAAAAGTAGTAAAATGCGATATGAATTCAGGATTTAATAAACACCTATTTTTTAATTCAGGAAATATTTTTGTAAACTACGATTGTCTAAGATCAATTCGTTCATTTAGCTTCAAGAGCTTTGTTTTTAGAATATTGAGATCATAAATCTCGATCTTTGATTTTGTAAATCAGAATTATTTAGTCGTACAATTTATATCATGCTCCAAATGTTTAAAATTACGAATACAAAATTTGTAAATTGCTCTTACAATGGAAATCTAAAATCATGACATTTTTTCGTAATTCTCAAATTATACAGTTTTGTAAATTTAGACGGAATAAAGATTGAATTACAATTTCGACTCTCATTTTACGAAAAAAGGGGGATGATTTACAAAAAAAAAGATTTTTCATAATTTACGACATGGAAATTCGTGATTACTGATTTTTCATTTCTTTCCGTGTAATGTGTATAAAACTATAAACAAAAGGCAAAAGAACAATCAGCTACAAGCTACGCTATCTGAAGAAAGGTCAGTCATTCCAACAAACCTTTTAGTTTTCCATCAAGAATTAATAGATAATTTGAAGACGAAGAGTGCTTAAAAAATACACTATCTTTGCACAACTTCAATTTAAAACTCAATTCTGAGGTAAATGCAATGAACAAGACAAAAAGAATGCCAAATTCAGATATGTGTTCACTGTTCACAACTTTATAAAAATATAAATCCCTGTATATCTATGTAGGTCTATTCAACATTTTTTTTTATTCATTTTTTTGACGTTATTTGTAATTGCTACAAAAATATTACGAAAAAGTTACTTTCATTAGCCTTTTGAACCTTGGCTATGGTCAAATTGTTGCTGCAGTTGTTGCAAATGGTTTTAATGTTTTTGTTTTTTTCTTCCTATTGAAAATTATATTGCGTGGATCCAGAAGCATAGGATAAATGTTTCGAGTGCGAAAATTACTTTTAACTTAATTTGTTGTTCAGGCCAAGTCTGGAATGCGGATTGTTGTTTGTAGCCAAAATGTTTTAATTTAATTCCAAGTGGTACTCTAACTTTGTTAAATTTTTGGCTCGGAATCTCATGCTTTCATGTGGGTTAAGTTAGGACATAAAATACAGTTATTCTGTATGTTGCTGTGAACAGAAAGAAAGCGGGTGGCGTGACTGGACGCGTAGAGAGTAAAGGAGAATCGTAGAAGCATTACGAATGGCGAATGGTGTTTGGAAAGTTTCATTTTATAGTTGTGTTTATGAAGAAGCTGCACTTTTATGTGGTAATTCGGATAGCACGTGTTGAGTTGAGCAATGTTTACTACTAGGACGTGGTCTGGCCACGGCTTTCGTTATTGGCTATATCATAGAATAAAATATATGTATACATGCAAATATACTGTTCCTTGCTGACTTTTCACTGTATGTAGAGTTCATATAAAGAAAATCAGCGTGGAAAAAGTGGGGCGGGGCCTGGTTAATGAAGCAATAGGTCAGCTATATGGAGTGTTAAGGAAAATTTGTATGGAATCAAATATTATGGTCTGGAAAAAATAAGACCACAAACTCGAAAATTGAAACGTGCTCCATGAGACCTGTATTTATTAATACAATATTATCAACGAGCAAAAAGTAGGTAAAACTTAACTTTATAACATGTTTCGAGTTAATCCAGAGTTAAGGCGTTCGTACTGTATTATATGTATGTTGGTTGAAAGAAAACAGTGCATCTTTTGCACTAAGGGTATTTTTCAACATTCACAGTAATTAAAGTGTACAAATATAACAAATCATTTACAACGTTCAAAGAGTGTTGTTTTTTAGTTAGTTACTTAATTTTGAGCTTGTACCTAATCATCCAAATTCCAAAGTTTAATTTGAATATAAGTTTCTCGTTCGTTTTTTGTGGCACCTGAGATTTAGACGAAGTTGAAAAAATAATTCCAAGTACATCTTCAGTGCTTAAATTTTTCTATTTTCTCTTTTATATCGGTTTGTGAAGTTAGGGTGAACAGTGAACTGCAACCTAATACCTACGCTAAAAATAATCCTTAGTAAAGGTATTCGTGTAATTTTATTTTGCTCTACTTCTCTACCTACCAATTAAGTGCATTGTAGTTAAGGGCATAAATAGTTAATATAATCTTTTTAATGTCCTAAATTATAAGAATGAAACTTATTAAAATTGGAATGTGTTTTCTTTTACGACTTCACGAAGAAGTCTTTTTGATTGTTGCTCTTTATAGGCATTTGACTGGTATGCTCAACTTCCATGTTTTATTCTGATTGATGACTTGGATTTTCCAAATCTCTATATATATAAAAATGGAAGTGTGTTTGTTTGTATGTCTCTTATAGACTCCGAAATGGCCCAACAGATATTTGTGAAATTTTCATGGTTCATACTGTTACATGGTGCAGGGAAATTACTCCACGGGAATCTGCTCCACATGGGAATTTACTCCACTCAAAGTGGGAATTTTCCACTTTTTAAAGTGGAATAAATTCCCCCTGCAAGTGGGAAATAACTGCACAATTTTTTTGGTGGAATTATTTCCCAGCATGAAACTGAGCTCTACAGGTTTTTACGAGGAATGTTAGTTATTATAATGCAATCAATTTATGTGATAAATTCAACCAATTTATTGACTATGAACACAATTTTACAATTTTACAAATTAAACAATTATTTATTTTTGCACACAGTTTAACTATGGTGGAACATAAGTGCCGAATTCTATTTTGGGACTACAAACCCATTAGTCATTACTCCTGAAATTAAATTCGGGGTTTCTTCGCGATAAGTTTTAAACATTTTATAAACCAATAAATTGAGTAGACAGTTTGAACATATTTTCAAGGTTTACATACCACATGCTCTAAGTCTATGTGACGTTAAGGAAACTCTTCCCCATGAAAACATTCTTCTGAACTTTGGTGTTCGGTGAGAGTAGGGCATTCTACAAGCAATACGGTACTTGAACCCAGCTTCATCTTATTGCATCTTTTTGTCACCTAAAATAACTGAGCTGTTTCTATTACATCAATAGCTCCATTAGAAAGACATTTTTGTATTGATATGATTTTCACTGTTCAGCTTTCTTGCATCATGTGGATGCAGACGTAAGTAGGTACTATTTTTGCAATACTTAACCTTAACTCAGTCTCACATGTTTTAAAATTTTATTTCAATAAACGATTTGGAGCTTGAAACAAAAAATGAAGCAGGTAAAATAATTACAAGCGAGCGAAGCGAGCGGAAAAAATTTTGCCCAAAAGAGAATGAATTTGGGGTGTGAAAGTAAAAAAATTCGCGCGAGTCAAGACGAAAGTGAAAAAAGATGTTCAAAATGAATCATTTCAATGCAGCACCTGCATTCCAGACCCAAGCGTGCATTACAAAGGTGCGTGGTGGTTTCTTTTATAAAGTAAAGAAAGCGGCAGCAGTTAGTTTTGAAAAATGAATTGCTCTGTCAATTTTGTCCACAAATATGAAGTAAAAAAAATGGTCCTATCTATTGCTAAGACTTTTATAATTCAAAGAAAAAAATCATATTCTGAAATTTTTTTTAATAAGAAGTGCAATAATATTGTTTCTCACACTTTTTACTTTTAGTGGACTATTTTCTCACACAATTATGCAGTTATTTCCCACTCGTAGTGGGAATTTATTCCACTTTAAAAAGTGGAGAAAAATCCCACTTTGAGTGGAGTAAATTCCCATGTGGAGCAGATTCCCGTGGAGTAATTTCCCTGCACCCTGTTACATTCATTAATGATTTCTGTGAAAAAAAAAAATTGGAAAAACCTCATGGAAGAGTGGGAAAACTGGAAAAACCAAACAAAGGTCGGAAATTAGATATTTTTTGCTTGGAATTTTTTGGTTCAAAATGGGTTTTCGAAGGGAAAAATAGAAAGTTCTTGATGAAAAACTCGGAAAACTCATTGGTTTTAAAATAGAAAATTGCATTGCATGAAATTGTGGATGCATTGATTTTCAAATGGAAAACTGGAAAATTTCAAATGGAAAACTGGAATATTTCAAAATGGGTTTTCGAATGGAACTCGAAAAACTCATTGGTTTACAAAGGGAAACTGGAAAATTTGTGATGGGGAACTGGAAAGTAAGAAAAAGTAAACAAAAAATTGGAAAAATGGAAAATTTGAAATGGAAAAAAAAACTGGCTGAACAAAAATCTCAAAAACACTCTTTCATATGAAAAACATTAGTTGTGGTTTAATGAGTGGTAAAATGGAAAACTCCAGAAGAGCAAGAAAATCCCAAGTCAAATTTTGAATGGATTTAAGACAATGGGAAAGAAGAGAATTCGTGATTTTGGTAATTTTTTTTTTTAAACACTGATATTTTTAATGTAACAAAATTATTTTGCTGTATTGCTCCATAACCGTAACTCTCAGAGCAATCATAAAAAATCCTTTTTTCATTCAATATCATGGTCAATATGTTTTATACGCAACAATTAGGGTCGAAGAACTCGAATTGTTTACACAACAGCAACATGAGGAGCGAAGTGAAACCGAAATGATTCGTGTTTTACAAATCCGTGCACCGCAGGCAACGGGGCGTATACTTACCATTTTGTTTTGTTTTTTTGATATCTATTTATTTCAATTCGTTAAATTCTAACGGTAACAAAGAATCTTACAACTAACTTATAAAATATTAGTGTTTATACAAGCAAAATCTTAGATTATTTGTTATACATACATTTTATATGTTTCTGTTGTAAAACCTTAACTTGAGGTTTAGCGATTTTAAATTATCATCAAAGGAATTGATAAAGTCATAATTTGTATTTAAAATATTTATTAAAAGATTTATTGGACTATTCATAATGTAGTTTGACCGACTAAATGTTTTACTAAGTGGTAATTGTCTTCTGAGTGAAAAATTATTTATATTAAAATTGAATCGGCAAAGAATTGTGGAAGCAGATATTGATCCGTTTAAAAGACCGACAATAAAGCAAAACTGTAAATACGATCTATGACAAGATAAGGTCGGTAGGTTTATAAGTTTAAGTCGATCAATGTAAGGTGGTAAGTTATGCCTATCCGACCAATTAAAGAAACATAACAAAACCTCAGAAACCTTCTTTGTACAGACTCCAATCTATTAATATGAACTGCGTTATGGGGCCCAAACAACACATCCATATTCCATAGGAGATCTAACAAAAGAGACATATAAGGATTTTAAAACATAAGGGTCATGAAATTCACGAGCAAATCTTTTGATAAAACCTTGAGTCATATTAGCTTTATTAATAACATAGTCATAGTGGTTAGTGAAAGTAAGTTTAGAGTCTAGAACAATACCAAGGTCAGTAATACATGAAACGTTACTAAGAGGAGACGAATGTAATAAATAAGAATAGTCAAGAGGGTTTTTCTTACGTGTAAGACACATAGTTTTACATTTATTAATATTTAAGACAAGACTATTTTTATTGCACCAATCCCCAAACCTATTGAGATCTTCTTGAAGAAGATCAGAGTCATTTATTGAGTTAATTTTACGAAAAATTTTAAAGTCATCAGCATAGATTAAACACATAGAGTTCTCTAAGACAGAAGGGAGATTATTAATAAACAACACAAACAAAAGAGGCCCAAGATGGCTGCCTTGAGGTACACCGGAATTAACTTTGAAAAATTTAGAGCGTTCGTTTTTAAAAACTACACTATAAAACCTATCTAGAAGGTAGGAAGAAACCCATTTAATAAATCGCTCATTAAGACCAATCAAACTTAGTTTTTTTAAAAGGGTATTATGGTTTAATTTGTCAAATGCTTTTGTAAAGTCAGTAAAAATACAGTCAATTTGTTCTCTTTTTTCAAATGCGTCAATACAGTAAGTTGTAAATTGTAATAAATTTGTCACAGTAGATTTTTTCTTTACAAAACCATGTTGATTTTCACATAAGATGGACGAGCAATGAAACGACAATATATCACAGATAATTGATTCAAATAATTTTGGTATGGTGGATAGTTTGGCAATTGGCCTATAGTTAGACACTTGGTTTTTCATACCGTTCTTATGAATAGGAATTAAAAATGAATTCTTCCATAGAGTTGGGAATATGGAACAGTTTATAGACAGATTGAAAAGAACAAACAATGGATAAGACATATATATTGCACATTTTTTTAACATAAAAGATGGCACACCATCAGGACCTGGACTTAAACATTCATCAATACTGTCAATATACTTAAGAATAGTTGCTTCTGTGATTGAAAAATCTATGGAATTAAGATGGGAGAAGCTTTCAGTAGCGAAATTGTCTTAAGTGTCACATGTAGGCACATTGTCAAATGCAATCTGGAAAAAATCCGCAAACATGTTCGCAATTACTCCAGGCAGATGACTGGAAGAGTTTAAATAATTTAAATTGGTAGGATAACCATCGGATTTTCTTTTAGAATTAACAAACTTCCAAAATTCACGTGGATTAGACTTAAGATTGCTTTCAACTTGGGATATGAAGTCTGTGTAAAGAAGGTATCGCTTATTTGTTTAAAGACGGATCCATACATACGAATTAACAAAAAAACAATGCAAACGATAGAGGAAGAGGGTTATCGATTATCGATTCAGGCAGTAAGAAGTCTGCAGGGTCAGCTAGTCCTTAATATTAGTATTGTGAGACTTTCAAAAAATAATGTCAATTGATTGGGATCCCATTGAATGTGGTCCTCAAAACACTGCGGAATTTCATCAACATCGGCGGCCTGGCAAATGAAGTTTTTAAATGGTATATGTTCGGTGCAGGGAAATAGCCCCTGACACATTTCCACCGCTTGCGTAAATAATTATATATCAGATGTACCGTCGATTTGACTTGTCTGGACAAGTTGATATTTGTCTATTATGGTTTCTATATAATACTGTTCCGATCTTGCAGGAAAGAGGACAACATGTAATAGGATTCTACTCACCATTGTTTCTGACGATGTTCTTCTCTGTTCCCATATCTATGACCATAGTCACGATATTTGTCTACTAGGCAGTTGAAAATTCCCGAATTTAAAATGATTTCTTGTCAAAATTTCAATAAACCCAATCCAGCCGCCCATACTTATCTATTACAAAAACAGTATTCCCTATAGGAAATTTTTTCTATGTGCTGTTTTAACGGCATAAATTAAATCGATGTTATATTGGACGGGTACTTACTTTAATCCTCTTACACACTGCGGAGAGTGAAGTAATCGAAATAATGGCATGAGGTTGGTAGTTTTGAATTCGTATTGACTAAATGTAATTAAATCAATCACCTTGAATTTTGATTGCCGTTCCAATGTAAAAGTACCTGTATTGAATTTAGTTCACTCTTTTATTGGGAAGATTCTGATAGCGAGAATAATACCATTGGTTGATGTTCGTGCTAAACAAAAAATTTAATTGAATAGGTAAAAGTTGGAGGAAAATATTTTACTCATTGTCATTTACATATTAAATGAAACTCAATCTTGATGAAAGCAAGGCTTCATTCACCAAATATTGAGCTGATTAAAGGCGTTATCAAGGTTTTCATCAAATTTAGTTCTGCAAACGGAATAGAAACTTATTTTTGTTTTACGCTTAGTACATAGCGTATTCCATTTAGTCCAAAAGGGGTTGTCAAAAGTGAACTCCTGTTCCGATGTTTTTTTTCAACAGAAACTCTGATATGAGATTTTAATTTTTTGCAGATTATCAAAAAAGAAGAAAAGTGTGCACATTGAATTTTTTTTTACTTATTCTCATTCTTAGTTGTTTCTTCCAAAGTACCTTATTGTAATAAAAATGTTACTAATTATTCACAAAACAATTCAGAAGAACTTTCTATTAAATAGGTTCTTGAAAATGATGTAAAACAAACCAACGAAATAAAAATAGGTAAACTAAAAATAAAAACCTGTATGAGATGACCGAAAAAAACTTTCACCTGAGCTGAAAAAGATAAATGCAAAGCCAAATGAATACTACAATAAAATGAAACTTTCAAACATTTTTTTTGCATTTTTGATCACTTCATTTCTTCATTTTCTCTGTTATCCCTTTACCATTGCTTGCTGGTAAGTGAAACGAACCGTATTGTTTTTATATAGCAGAGAGAATGTAACTATGAAAATTAATCTCAAGTTTTTTTTTTTCGAAAACATCGAGACATGATAAATCTCCTCAATTCAAAGGGACAACATTCTACTAAAAGAATTCGGTCTATTTTTTGATCCAGAGTTGAGTTTGTACATAGATGTACATGTATGTTCTTATATGCCACTTTATATTTTATAGTTTATGCTTTAGAAAAAATGAGGAGGCAACAACATTCTTTTGCATATTTTGGACTTATTTGTTGGTCAAAGAGCAAAACATTTTGTTCATTAGAGTAGCTGCCTTGTTCCTGTTTGGAGCAGTTACCTGCATATTAATTTTCAAGAAGTCTATTCTTGATTTAAATTTTTGTAACCATGCTGCCAACAAATTGTCTTTTACTGTTTATTTTTCGACAAATGAGAAAAAATCCTTGCAACTTGTCCAACTTAATGAAACACATACGGAAAAATGGGAATTTTAAAAATTAGGGGCTTATTAGTTTTTACTAGAGTGAATGACCGAAATGTCAGTTATTTAAACTAACACACAATCAAGTTGAGTTCAATCTCTAGTAAAAAATAAACATTTTACACTACCACCACGGTTTGAATACCAATCATTATAGGACAAGTATTTCGATGAGGCAAAAAAATATAACTATTGGAATCAATGACACCGTTTTTGTTTTACTGTAGTGCCCGTGGTGTAGTGGGTATGTGCATTGGCGTTTACGCAGAACCTGTGGGTTCGATTCCTTCTAGTACTCATAAAGTCTTTATTTGAAACTTTTTTTTCGTAAAACAAATAACCCTGCCACCAAGTCTTTGTATCTACAGGCAGACCAAGAATACAAACAAATCTGTATTTTAAAAAAGAAAACTTTTCTACAAAACGTAGCTACGAAACTAAGTATATGCAAGGATTCAAAATCATTTTGGAATTCTGTTCGCTTGTTAAATGGACAAAATAGCAACAATACACTTTCGATTGATGTTAATGTTCTCATGACTTACTTTGAAAAACTTCTGACGCCCAATCCAAATTTTAGCATGATTAGTTTTGCAATCCCAAATGTAACCATACCAGAACTAGATTCCCCAATCACAATGACAGAATTACAGTCATCTTTGCTGAAAATGAAAAATAATAAAGCATCTGGCCCCGATGGTATTCCGGCTGAATTCTATAAAAATGCCAACCCTGAGTTTTTGGAATACATATTAACATTCTTCAATAGGCTATAATAATGAGGAGACAGTCCCGGAAAACTTCAGGTATTCCAAAATATCTGCTATATTTAAGAAAGACGATCGGGATCAGCCAGAAAACTATAGGGGTATTGCTGTTTTAAACTCGTTGAGAAAATTATTCTCACAACTACTTTACGTAAGGCTTAAAAAATGGGTTGAGCAAAACAATATAATCAGTTGCAACCAAGCTGGTTTTCGCGCAAATCTCTCGACTGTAGACCAGATGTTTGTGTTAAACACAGTGGCTAGGCGATTTATTGATAATAAAAAATGTTTGTATGCTTTTTTTGTCGATCTGAAAGCTGCTTTCGACACTGTCAATAGAAAGTTGTTGATCTACAAACTCTCAGTAATAGGTTTATCAACTAAATTCATAAAATTCTACGAGAAGATGCTTGAGAACACAATTGCTTTTATTCAGGATGGCCCCACGAAATCTAGAGACTTCATATGTCAAACTGGTGTTCCGCAAGGCTGTGTTTTAAGTCCTTTGCTATTCTTACTATTTATAAATGATGTTGAAAATCACATTCCAGGCGGTATTGCAATAGGCGATGTAAATATTAAGCTTCTCCTTTATGCAGACGATCTTGTTATCTTGTCAGATAGGCCGCTCACTTTACAGCTTCAAATAAATAAGCTACTACAATATTGTCATAGTTGGGATCTAAAAATTAACAGCACGAAATCGAAAATTATGGTTTTTAGATCACAAAACAGATCTATAGGTTATAACCGGAGCTGGACTCTAGGGGACGATGTTTTAGAAGTCTTGGATGAATTTAAATATCTGGGATATGTATTAACTTATAACCTTAATACACATACACATGCTAAAGAAAAAATAAAATCTGCTAAAGTTGCCATAAACAGCATGTGGTCCAATTTTTTTTAGCAATTTGTTTATAGACCCAGCTTCTAAATTCAAAGTATTCAATGCTACTGTGAATAGTTGCCTCTGCTATGGATGCGAAGTGTATGGGTATGAACAGTTAGAAGAGTTAGAAAATGTTCAAAGATATTTTTTCAAACGAATCTTCCGGCTTCCTAACAACACTCCAAACTATGCCATTCTTGTAGAGTCTGGCTTACCACAAATATTTTTGAGAAACTTAAAGGCCAATGCAGACTACATAGTCAAGGTATTGAAGAGAACAGACCAAAACCTCCAAAAACGGATCCTTAAGATATGTTTTGATAACGTTTATAGTCCAATCAAAAATTGGTACGATCTAGCTGTTGCACACGACTTTCCCATCTCTTTACGAACCGACAATATAGAAGAACTAAACTTGACTCTTTACGACTGCATAGCTCGTATCGATGAGAGGCTATTTCAGAATGCTATTGATCGTGGCTATCATTCAGCTTCAAGAAGTATCTATCGACAATTAAGTTTAACTCTTGGTGACAATAATTATTTTAGAAATGAGTTTTCAGCTTCAGAAATGAGCTTAATTTTCAAAGCCAGAACTGAAATGCTGGATCTGAACTATACGCCACATAGATCTGACCTTAATCCTATCTGCTCGCTTTGCAACCTTGGCGAGAATGAGAATGTATTACATTTTATAGCTGTTTGTCCAATTTTACAGGAGATCTGAAGACTCTATTTTTCCGTAAGTTTTCTTTCATTAGAAGAATGTATAAACATTTTGAATGGTGGTCGTGGATGGAAGTCACTTGTAAGATATGTTTCGCATGCAAAAAAATATCGAGATGACTATTTGAACATGTTTTGAAGAAAAAGATACTACGATTGTTTGAATTGTTTCTCAAAAGCTCACTTTGCAGATTATTTTCGTTTTAGCTAAACTAAAAGCCCTTTTTTGTTTTGACTAAACTAAAAGTCCAGATTAATTTGTTTGATCTTTTTGTTTTTTTCTATACCTCAAACTTTTGTATAAATGTTTTAAAATTTGAATAAAGCTAAACAATTTAATTTAAATTTATTTATCCTTGTTTTGATAAAACTGTAAGTCACAATCTACTGCATAACAATAACTTTTTAATTATTATTTATTAGAGTGGCACAAAATGTTATGTTAAAGCAAACTCTCTTTTTATATTGTAAATTTATATTTTCTATTTTTTATTTTTTTATCTTTTATTTGCATTATTTATTTTATCTTTACGGCAGACGGCATATTTGCCATGCTTTATAATTATATAAAATTGTATTTCTATTGTATATTTCATTATATTATCTTAAATAAACGAAATTGAATTGAATTGATTGAAAGTCTTTATTTCATCTTTCACGAGTTATTACCATACCTACTTGGGAGAACCGACAAAAGTTCCCAGCCCAGAGTAGTCTGAAAGAAGTGCTTCTCAACTAAGCCGTTTAGAATCGGCGTTAAATTGTAGATCCCCTAGATTCTTGACACGAGAATTGTTGATGGCTCTTCAAGACCAGTCGCGCCACCCTATTTATTTATTTTTTATCTGTTTCCAAGATTCTACGATGCAATATAATCGAAAAATCATCTAAATGGCGGCTTCGGCGAACTTAGCAAGTAATTTTTAGCCACTCTTATTCACATTTTGCATGATATCTTGGACATATCTTAAGTAATGTTTGTTTTAAATGCGTCTACAATGATTTTATTGTCTTTTTGTCTCGTCGATTAGGTATGACGACTTTAATCGCATAAGGGACATTCAGCGCTTTTCTTTTGAGTTTTAATGATTTTAAGCCCTTGCTTATCGATTGTCATAAATACAACTATTTTATGATAATATCTAATATTCTTTTTTCACACCATGTCCCAAGTCTGGCATTTCCTGGCCATCTAATTAAATTCAACAATTTCCTCAGATCAGTAGGGGGAGTGGGTATGTTTGTGACACTTTTCGAACACATTAAATTTGCGAGATCTTATAGATCGTACGTGAGCAAAATTGATTTCTAAAGATAAAATAACATTTTGGCAACATATTTTCAGTTCAATAGAAGGCGAAAGTTCGACAGAAGAAATGCGAAAAATCATTTCATGAACCAATTCACTTTGTCCGATTCCTCCTGCGAGCATGAGGATTGGGACAACTATGGGGTGGAATAGGACACTTTTACTAATTTAAAAATTGTTTGTTTTTAAACAAAAAGTAAAAGCTACAATTTATAAAAGAAGAAATTTTAAGAGAGAGATACAAATTTGGATCTTAAATCAATATTGAAAGTTAAAATATCTCTTATTGTAAGCAAGCTGCGGTTGCGCTAGCTTGAAAACTATTTCATCCTTTAATAAATTGATTCAGACCCCTTCTTCCTCAAAAATGTCACTTGGAAGAGTCCTCCTACTTCCCCTTGCACAATTTTTCCCACGAAGTGTGTTAACGTCCTTGAGGTGGCAAATTTTACGACGACGAAGTCACCAACTGCCAGCTCTGATGAATGAAATTCATTTTGATCCTCGTCAGATGGAAATTCTCGTCATCAGATGAGTCCTTTAAGACAAATTCCTCTGATTCAGATGATGTGCTTGGCAAACGAATTCGTTTTTCTTTTTCAGACAGTAGCATTCTGAACTAAAACAAACAAAATTTCTAATTTAAAATTATAAACCTTTAAGAAAATAGTGGGACAGTGTCCCATTCCTCTTGTATAGTGATGTCCGAATCATCCTGCATGGCACTTTGAATAAATAATTTATAATATCACTTTTCGTGTGGCACTAATTAAGCAAAACAACCATTGACTTCAAAAATGGTGTTGCTCTTTTGCACAGTAAGTTTACACATAAAAAAAAAATCACTCAAAGTTTATGCAGGTATTTTACTTTTTATGCACAAATTACCTTTTTTTAATCTCCACTCCGTGATTTTTTTCCTAGACACAACTTGTTTTGTTTTCTTTTTTCTTTTTTAGCTCCGAGCAGGGTACGGAGCTGTCAAAAAAAAACCGTTTTTCTTTTTTAGCTCAGACATATCTGAGCGCTCAACTTTTGTTTATTTTTTAGATCAGACCGTGGTCAGAGCTTGATCTACGAGCTCGGTTAAAATTGATGGAGTAGATGGAGTAAAAAGTTGAGCGCGCCCAACTTCATTTGTTTTGTTCATATCATGAGTGAGATGACACGAAAAAAAATATTAAAACGGTGAAAATGGCGGGCGAAGCAAGTTGTTCTTCAAATGAAGGTAAATAAAAAATTATTTTTAGAAAATATAAATACATATTTTTTTCATTTATTTTTTTTTCTTTTACAAAAGGTGTTAAGTGGACTAAGGACATAACCTTGTTCCTTATTAACTTAATAAAAGAAAATCAATTGCGGCTGGAGACTGGCGTAAAAAAGAACGCATTTCAAGAAATTGCAAGAATGATCAACGATGCGTTTGGAGTCAAACTGTCCCACGAACAAGTTGACACAAAATATAAAGGCCTCAAAAGAACATATAAAAAAAATGAAAGAAGATAACAACACGACAGGAATGTTCCGAAGAACATGGGAGTTTTTTGAAGCCATGGACGATCTGCTCTGCAGAGCACCAGAAGTGACTCCTCCGGCAGTGTTGTCGTCTGAGGACTCGAAAGTAACTATAAATAACGACTGTGAACCACCTGTTGACATCGATGTTCATGAGGAAGAACATAGCTTTAGACGACAAGCTAGGAAGAGACGCAGACAGGAGGACTCATCTGTTGAGAGGCGACATAGGGAGCGCATGGCAGCAACGAATAAATTTTTGGAGTTGTTTGATAAAATGATTGACAGAATGTGATGTAGATATGTAAATATTTTTTGATAGACTGAATTTTTTTTTTGTTTTTTTTTTTCTAAGTGAAGTTAATTTTTTTTTTTTTTTTGTAAGTGAAGTTGTTTTTTGTTTTCAAAACTAGGATTAAGGTATGAATGAAGTGTTTTTTTGTTGAGCTGTAAATATTTGTGTTAGTAAAAACATATGCATAAATGAAAAAAAAAACAATTGAATTGAAATTAATAAGTTGTGTTGTTATTTATAGAAAGAAAAAACAATCAGATTTTTTTTTCAGAACAATGAATTCATCAAACTATTTCTTTTGTTTTGTGCAGTTTGTAGATCCACTGAATCGGTGTCATGGTCATCTAAAATATTCTGGTCGTCCACTTCGATGAAATCTTCTTCGGTATCATCGCTCATAATGCAAATATTGTGCAGGATACATGATGAAATGGCTCAGGCAAAACCCTGGAAGAACGGTTACCCTATTTCAGGGAGGACAGCTGTTCGGTAAGGCTTTGCTAAGATCTGTTACAATGTGGGTTGCCATAAATGATTTTTGAAAGATTGGAATATGCCCGCTAAATCCCAATATTTTTGAAGACCATAATTTTCTATTCTGCGAAACCACAGGTGCGCCAGCTAAAGATGCTCATGTCTTAGACGAAACCACGCAGGTTGACCCATATTCAATCCCGCTAAGCTTTATCAGAAAACACCGACCCACTGTTACAACGGGCAAACCCTGTTTATCCAAAAGTTCAAATGAAGCAACACCATCAACCCCAGAACCAAGAGCATCATCATTTTTCCACAGTTTTTCTCCATCGAACATTGCACCCATTCCGAAAGCCCAAGCAAAAAATAGGGTTTCTAAGCGCCCCGCGCGCCGCCGAGGAAAGACTGCTGTAATAACATCCTCTCCTTGCAAGGCACAGCATATAGAAGATTTAAGCAAGTCAGAGTATTTCACTATGGATGTAGGCTTTATTGAATTTATGTTGAAGAGCCTTCGAAACCTTCCTTTGAGCAAACCAAACGCTCGCTCAATAGTAACTCGACACTTTGAGTGCACCCGGTTGAAAATTGTCTGCTCATCCCTTAGACGACCATTGTCTTTGAAAGGACTTATCAACCATTGCTTTAGTGGATATGCGGAATCCCCTAGCAAATGTTGCTCTTCGGTAATATAAAAGTCACCTTCAAAATGTTCCTTGTTTTAGAAAAATCTCGATAATGTATAAATAATAAAACAAACCTGATTCAATTTTATTTATTAATCCTGATCTTCTCAGGAGCAGCGCATCATGAATGGAGCCTGCTTCACCAGTGTAGCAAAAGGTGAACTCCATTTTGTGGTTGCAGACGCCTTGCAGTAAAACCGAATGATACCCTTTTCGGTAAATATATGAATTATGAGACACAAGTGGGGCTCTTATTGGGATATGTGAACCATCAATCGATCCTATTATCCCTGAAATCAATGAATTTCAATCATTTCAATTAAATATCTATGAAAATCACTTAAAGTTCAACATTTACCTGGGAAGCCAGTTTTCCTTAAGTAGTAGGCAGATGTTCTTGAAGCCTCTTCTGCATTGGGCCATTTTATAAATTTTTTCAACCGGTTTAATTTTATCAAGCTATCGCAGTTGCTCGTCACTATCCTGAATACATTTGCAATGCAAACTCCGAATCTGTCTGCAATCGATCTAGAATCACAAAGTAAATTGGTAGTATTTATAGCAAAATAAAAACATACTTTGTTCCTACCTCATGCATTTCGGATTTCCCAGATACCAAAGGGTTTTCATCATTTTTTTTCCAAAGCTGTTGAGTCCCTGCCAGGTCCAGATTGCTGCTCCTCAATGAAATAAATCTCTCGACACAGGATATCGAAGACATCTTGATCTACCTGAAAATGTTGCTTGAAGGTTTTGTCTGAAAATCTCGGCACCACTTCTTCAGCATAATTTTGATTTTTCACAATCCGTCTCGAAAAACTTTCTTCCACATCATCTTCGTAATCGTTATCAAAAAATAAATTAAATGCTTCCCTCAAAATTATAGCTTTTTCCATTTTTCTTTTGATTTAAGAAATTTAAACAATCCAAACAATCCAAAACAAATTTTTGTCAATTTTTTTTAGGTGTGACAGTTCCGTGCTCAGGTTTGTTTCTTTATTAACTCGGAAAAGTCTGAGCATACTCTGCTCAGACCGAGCTCGATGAGCTCAGGCTCTACTCCGTACTCTGCTCAGAGCTAAAAAAGAAAAAGGCCTAATGTGTCATACAAGAAAAGAGAAAAAAAAGTAGAAATTGAGAAAATGCCTGTGTCCATGTTCAGTATAAGTTATTTGCTTTTTGATTAGTTAATGGTCAATGTCAAGCATATTTGACCAAATGAAATGATTGGTTTTGTTTGTGTTCCATTTCCCACTTTAAGTATAAGAAACGAGTTCATATTTAGATAAAACTCATTTTTAATTTCAACAATTTACGTGGCAAAATATTACGTAAATATTATGACATTATAATTTCTTTTACCTCTTATATCGGTTAGCAAAATTTTAATTCAATTTTTGTTGAACCATTTCAATTTCTTGCTTCTGTATACAAGCGGCAGCGAATAAATTCTGTTATACAAAACTGACAAATGTATTTTTGCAGCGCATTATGCCACGAATCAGCTCTCCTGAAAATTGCGACCTGTAAGCTGTACTATAGCATACATTATGTACATAACCATTCAAATCAAATTCATTTGCACCGATTGCGTATACAAACATTTTTAATTAATACATTACGGAATTTTAAGAACATAAAACGAATGCGATCAAATTACTGCATCACTAAGGTTTCTATTTGACTCATTACTTCAAACGTTTTTGGTTTCATGACACGAGATTAAGAGTGAGTAGCAATTCTACTTGAAAAGTTGAGGAGTGGGAACAGACAAACGACACAATCTGTCATACAAAGAAAGAGAAAAATGTTTATTAATTGAGAAAATGCCTGTGTCCCATTCCTCTTGCGTTCCATTTATACCAAGTTTCTCCTATATGTATTGTCATTTTCGAGAACTTAATAAAAAAACCAAAGGACACTTTTTGCTAAACTTTTTATTATATTTTAACGTTTAAGCTACGGTTTTTTATTTGTTGTTAAATGTACAAATGAGGACAGACATAATCAAGTGAAACGGTATCACTATCACGCTCACTATTTCTTAATCTTAATCACTCCAGAACAATTCGAGCTATGATTATAAAATTCACAGTGTGTCTATACTCTATACTTTTCAGTAGACAGATGTTTTGCACAAACCACATTCAGATTTTGTGTCCTTTTCTTAACTTTTCATGTGAGTATTAACTTGATTATCAAAATCTGATTGATATTGTACTTTCGTTCTGTAAACAAACACAAATAAGAATTGAACGATTTCGAACTTCCACTCAATATGGCCGACCACTATTTGAGACATGTTGCTTCCGTACATTCTGTATCTAGAGGCTTCGATTCAAGGCCTTTAAATTCTGACAGACGCCAAATGTGGTTCAGACCCAATCTTCAGTTTAGGTAAGAGCACCCGCTGCGGTGTGCGCTACGTTACTAGAGAGAGGTATTGGCCCAAGAAAAACCCTGTCAGGATAGTTGCAAGCTTTTGAATGCGAATATTGATGTCCTTTGAACATCTATATGTAAAATTAAATCAAAATAACAAAGTTATTTAAGTATGGGTAATATTTAATATTCACCTCTCTGACAACAACGCAAAAGTTGTGGTCTTGCCTTGATTGATAAACTTTAAAACAAAAAAAAAACTTTTTGTTGAATATATATGTATAACTGAGATAATTGTAATCAAAAAGAATGACCTTACCTTTACTTTATTTCTGTTAGCATCCATCGGTCGACTTGCTCAAATAGATATTCGCCTTTCTTTTTCTGAATTTACACAAAATGTTTTAAACTTAATGGATATAAATGGAAAATAAAATTAAAAATTACAAAGTTTTAAATTGGAATCCAATTTTTTATGTTTTGTATCCGAACACCATTTTCTCTATAGCCTTTTCCGACAACCATTGTTTTCTTAGACAAAGGTTAGCCTCCTACTGTTTCAAAATCCATTGTTTTCTCTTTTTTTTCTTGTTTGCCTATGTGATTTACAGTTGGTAATAAAATCAATGTTTAATGCCACAACTCCGTCTTTGTAAAAAATTCCAATAAAATTAAATGTTCCAAAGATAATTGAAAACTGAAAGGCTTTATTTTAGGTCTCTGCTATTTCTTGACTGAAATCACAAAAAACCCTTATACTGATTTTGAACAATATATACATATTATAGACCAGAGACTATCTTTTATCCGGAGGTAGTCTTGTCTATAATGCTGCATAAAAGCTATTGATAAAAGAGAGAAAAACAAAAGATAGTGTTACTGTGGTCAATGCAAAGTACGATCGCAACTTCCTTAAAATTGAAATTACTTTTTAAGGATGAGATGGAATTTCCGAAAAGAATAGTACCTATTTCATATGGCTGTTTGATGAAATTAATAATAGAGAAAATGTTCCTATGTAGAGAAATGTGTCATTGAGCGCGTCAATGATTCCATGGGACAAATTTTCTTCCGCACTCGTGCTGTGGCGAGAGTCCTTAAAGATCTCAACATACATAAATCCGCTGGCCCGGATGGTATCCCCGCTATTACTCTGAAGAAGTGTTCTTCCACGCTGGCAAAACCCTTGCGTAAGCTTTTCCATCTATCCTATTCTTCTGGGCTCGTACCGAGCAGTTGGAAAACAGCATTTGTCCAGCCAATCCAAAAAAAATGCGAATGTTCTTCTCCCCACAATTATTGTCCAATTGCACTTACGTCCCTTCTTTCTAAGGTCATGGAAACGCTGATAAACTATCAGCTCAAGAAATATCTCGAAGACCGAAAGCTTCTTAATGACCAGCAGTACGGCTTTCGCAGCAACAGGTCCACTGGTGATCTGATGGTTTATCTCACCAAACAGTGGAACAAATCTTTAAATCGTTTTGGAGAAAGTAAGATTGTTGCACTTGATATTTCAAAGGCATTTGATAAAGTCTGGCATCTTGCTCTTTTGTCGAAAATGCTTGCTTTCGGTATCGATGAATCCCTTCTTCGTTGGATTAGAAACTTTCTTTCGAACCGTTCAATACAAGTTGTATTGGACGGTTTCAAGTCTGAAACCCACAATATAAATGCTGGTGAGCCCCAGGGTTCCGTTTTGTCTCCGACCCTCTTCCTCATTTTCATTAATGATCTCTTGTCTGTTACTTCTAATCCAATAAATTGTTTCGCTGACGATAGTACCCTTAGCTTTTCTTATTCGTTTCCAGACTCACATCCTTCCTCTTCGGATGTGGAACTGCAACGGCAAAATATCATTAAACTCTGATTTAAACAGCATTGTACAATGGGGAATTAAAAACCGCGTCGAGTTTAATGCTTCTAAAACTCAATGCTGTTTTCTATCGTCGAAGCGAGATATACCCCCCTTGCCAATATCCATGAGTGGATCTTGCATCAATGAGACCGAACATCTCTAGATTTTCGGTATGTGCATCACTGACCTCCGCTTGTGGAACGAGCACATATGCGATGCGTTTAGGTTTCTAAGGCGATGCAAAAAAAATTTTCCCCCTTCTGATCTGGCTACCATTTACAAAACCTACATACGTCCTAAGCTTGAGTACAATTCTCACGTCTGGGCTGGTGCTCCAGTAACGTACTTAAGTCTTCTGGACAGTACCCAAAAAAAGAGCATTCAAAATGATTGGTGACAATACCATAGTTGAGTCATTTACATCTATAGGACATCGGCGTAATGTCTCATGTCTCACCCTGTTTTACCGATACTTCATCGGTATACGCTCTAGTGAAATAGCCAGTTGCATTCCTCCCCTTAAGACATTCAACCGTAATACACGCGCCTCCAGGAATGCCCATCAGTTCACCGTTAAGCCCAACTTCGGACAAACTGTGAAGTACAGAGAATCGTTCTTTAGCCGTACTACGCGAATGTGGAACTCTCTTCCACACTCTGTCTTCCCTAGTCTTGTAATATTCAAGAATTCAAAACAAATGTTCACCGACACCTCCTTTTGCATCCTCTATCCTTTCCCTAATACTCGAACTGTGCTCTTGGCATATAAAGGGTAATGAAAAAATCCCTTGAGTGCGCGTTTATTATAAAAATAAAAACTTTCTTTTAATGATTGGCAATTCATTATAGAACTTTATTTGCAAATAATAAATATCCCAGAAGTGTGAACCCTTACTGTCCATGCTGCATCGCCTGGGACAAGAATCCTACCAAATTGGCTTGGAAATCTTCTTAATTGAAACCACATCAATATTGTATTGGCAGAGAAGTTAAGCAATGCTTAACCAATGCCAGTGTTTATATGTTTTCTTAAACACTGGCATTCGACATTTTGATCTACCTACTCATAAATGTCCTAAGCAAATCCTTGACATCATGGCTGAGTATACGAACATACACACAAACAAAACAAAAATCGAAATACAGTGAATAATAATTTTATCCGGTTCGATTTACTTAAATATATACAAACCGTTTGCCATTTCCTCTTTTGCTTTCCAATTTCAATTAACCCCTTCAGGTTATGGCGTAGTAATTTTTAAGACACAATTTTTTTTACGAAATTGATTTTGATTGCTTAGATTGGCGAACGCTTAAAAGGATTTTCTGCTATTTCCCACCCATTAGACGATCAACAAAATAATTCTTGAATAATAAAAATTTATTTTTAATACACCCCTTCTTGTAGCCGTGCTGGCCTCAGCCACGCCCGCGCCGGCCGCGCCGCCATCATCAGCATTTTGACACGGCTTGCTTACAAAATACAATTAATGGTTTAGCACGAGAAGTTAATTAAAAGGAATAATCATGGTGCAAAATCCTATCCTTTTTAAATCACATAAATAAAAGAAATGGTGGTGGAAATGGCTTCGGAATCTATGTTAATTGTTTTCTGTCACAAATGTCGGTTGGCTAAAAATGCAATTTCCGAGCTCTAATTGTCACTGTGGCTCACATAATCCCATCATTATTCTGGAAATTATTTTTAATCCTGAGCAACACAGCAAGCAAATATGTATTACGTACGTCTAAGAAAGAGCAAAGTGATGTCAAGGTCCTTCAACGTTTTGCCTTCACAATGTTCAAGAAAGGAAATTTTTTTGTATAATTTTGTTCCCTCGTATTTGTTAAAGGATTGGGGTTTATATCTCTCAAGAGCTTTACAATGTTAGTTCTTGCTATTAATAAAAAAAAATTGATAACGCAAAGAAAAGAAGTTAACAAACCGGAAACAGACCTATCGCTATGGTGTCCCTAACCCCAAGCTTCTTCCGTTGAAAGAAAAACAAAACCTAAAATTAACAAAGAAATAACAAGGAAATTCTGCGGTTACTGTTTACCCTCTCTTTTTTTTAAATGAATATTTTCTTGACGCATAGATTTTCCATTAAGATTCGAAAACGACCATAGAATTTTAAACCAATTTTCCTATCTCCTAAGTTGATTCCGGGATTTGGTTTTCGTAATTTATTTGCAAAACAACTAGATAAATTGGATTGGCTTTTGAGTTAAGAAGGTTTTAAGCTTTGAACATTTGTTTTCAATCATTAAGTGTGATATTTTGTGGGAATGTTGAGGAATGCGGGTTTGACGGTCAACTCAACTTATTCTTGAAGAAATCATTGTTTAAGGGTTGGGCGACTCTTGGTTTGAGATTTTTTTTTAATCGTTAATAACTGGAAATATTGATATAGGCGTTCATGTTCAGGAGTGCCGTGAATGTGGAAAGTGTAAATGCGGAATTTTAATTTGACAATGGAATCATTTTGGATGGAATGTTTATTGGATTTACTTTGGAATTTCGGGTAAAATATCCAGAATATTTACTCCCAGGAATTAATTTTCTTGTGAATATTTAAGGTTGTGAATGAAACACCTTGGATTGGTAATTGTTAGAGAAAATGTTGAGATCATCATAATAAAACGGCGTATTTAATAGTTAAATTAATTCAGTCTTTGATGAACACTTAGGGATTTTAATATTAAAATACTACGAAAAATAGCGAATTGCCACTTTGATCTTATTTAAGGTGATTTAAGGTGTATACGGTACTGACTATTCTCTCATGCGATATAATCAAGCCACACATCGAGTTTCCTTGACTATATCTATATATATAAAAGAACAGCCTATCTTTTGTGTTTGTTCGCTAACCGGCCACACTGGTTGACCGATTTTCTTAATTTTTGTTCTAAACTAAAGAGGAATATGGGTAGAAGGTTTAGGAAAAATAAAATGTATACATTTGAAATCACAAATGGTGTCAATGTTAAAAAATCATTTTTTTTTTTTTGCTATTTTTCACTACAACTAAGCTGATCAGTACTCAATTGCTTGGAAAATAGCCAAATTGGAAAAAATTATTATTTGAAAATGTTTTTTTTTTTTTTTAATCATTGTGTCAACACAAGTTTTGTTATAACATCTGTCGAACTCCATAAAGTGGTCATCAACTACAGGCTCCACCTCGAGATAATCGATCAAAATTACACCACGTGCATCCCAAAAAACTGACGGATGGAACTTTCTGCTTACTTTGGAGCCAATTTTCCCCTGTTTCAACTATTTTCACCGTTCTTTTGTTGGAAATGTGAAGTGATGAAGCATCTATGGTTATGAATCAACACAAAAACTCGGTTTTATTTCTATGAAACTTTGCCAAACTTGCGGACAGTTTCTCATACCAAAATTTTCGGTTAGTATGTATGCGGTGTCCACAACTTTTTGATATGCCTACCAGTCGTCAGCGGCGGTCATTAAACGATGCTCAATTTTGTTCATGTTAACCAACCCACGGAAAGCATTGTCAAACTTTAATTTCAAGCTGCAAAGGGTTAGATCTTTCATTCCTACTACACTGAATATTTTATATCAGCAACCAGCACCAATGCTATATAACAGCAAATTAAGGAAGCAGGGGTACAAAATAAACTTTGTAACGGCTTCAGAAATTTGTCCGCTATTTCAAATCGCCATTTGTAATCCCATTATACCTATGATGCAAATACCTCGGCTCAGGATAATGAGAACTATCATGTCAAATTATACATTGTGTAGAATTTAGCGAAATCGAAATATCAAAATTTTGGAGGGAGAAAAAATTTCTTCCCAAACCCACCGAATGATACATCTAAAGAAAGGTCTACCTAAACTCTATTCGTCGAAATGGGTTCAAAGTTTTTAAAGTGTTGCTAGCAAACATTTTCCCGATCGATATCTATGACTCACAATTTACCTCGATAACCGTTGTATGGTTCCATGTCCATGTCCATTTATTATACGCAAAGGAAGTAAAGAAATTCATATATTCTATACAAAGAAAAGAAAGAGAGGAGAGAAAATGTGTACTTGGAACTGAGGAGTGGAGAGCACTATAAGATGCGCGAGTAAATTGCGTAGAGGAAATGTTTGCCTTCACTTTTTGTTAATACTTTATTTTACTACCCATCTATTTTTCATACCGTGCACTATTTGAGATGATGCTTAGCCGCAAACTTAAAAAAAAGAAAACAAGTTTCATAATGCTACACTTCCTAACAATCATTTCTGAGTCCTGAGAACAAACGAAAATGGAATGCGGGTAAAACGTTCCACATAACTCACAAACGGCTGGACGGATTTGGCGAATTTTGTTCGTGGTAGTCTGCCTCTGCAGATGGTTCTTATGGAATTTTTTTCTTAAATTATTGCAGGTGCATTGGTTTTCAAATGGAAAACTGGAAAATTTCAAAATGGATTTTCGAATGTAAAACAGAAAGTTCCTGATGAAAAACTAGGAAAACTCATTGGTTTTCAAAGTGAAAATTGCATATTATTGCATCAGGTGCATTGGTTTCCAAATGGAAAACGGGAAAATTTCGAAATGGAGTTGCTCTGAAGGGTGGCGAGACGAAGGGCGGCGAGACGAAGGGCGGCGAGACGAAGTTCGCGGGGTCAGCTAGTAGCGTATAAATCAGGATGAATCTTACGACTGTTTTTGTTACGCATTCGTTATGTTAGTTTTATAGTTGCTGTGGCTTGTTGCCTATTCATAGAGATGCGTCTAAGGAAATCCCCGTAGAAAGAAAGGTCAATTGGGGCTAGATCACACGATGATGGTTTCCAGTTCACATTATGTCAACTGATATGAACTTAAGCTGTGTGGAGCGTGCTCATCCTGTTGAAACCAATTGTCCTTAGTGTCGATACCATCAAGTTCAAGGCCAAAATAAATTGCTAATCATTTACCTTTAGCACCCTTCGTTCATGTCATGACTTAAACCTCATCTAATCGGTTACAGATTCATGTACCCTGAACAAAATGGCAGCTATAAACTGTCAAGGTTCGAAAGACTTAAAAATTTAAACTTTAAGAAGATCTCATTACGAGAAACGTAAAGCTCGTAAATACTTTCTTAATTATCTCAATATGGCCATTTTTAATTTAAATACAGCTTTTTCACTTTTATTTTTTCGTTTTTGTTATTCCTCAATTTATTTTTAATTTAATGCTTCAGGTTACATGATACGACGTTAAAGTTCAAGTACAAACTTTGAACCAACAACCAAACTCGCGTAAACTTTTTATAAATATAAATTAAACCGAAAAAAAAAACAAAAAAAAAAACCATCAGATTTCGGCTTTATAACCTCTAACGTACTAAACTCACGTTTAACTCAAACACATACGGTGCTAATAAAATGCCAAAATTAAGTAGAAATTAGGAACACATAATAACTCAACATAACCCACCTCGCATAATAAATTAAGCTATACGAGTTCAGCTTAAATCTGACTCCATATGTCATAAAATTTGAATAATTCATTTGATGTCACATCTGCATTGAGTACCATCATTTCTAACTCTTCCTAAACGATTTCCACACACAGGCACAAGGCCAAAAAAAGAGAAGAAAAACAAAACGAATTAATAAATACCAAAAGAATTTTGAGTTTTTGTTGTTGTTGTGTCCTTTTTTGTGTGTACCTTAGCATAAAATTCATTATTTTAACCAAGTTCGTTGTCTGTGACAGAAACACAAGTGTTTTTTTTTCAAAATTCATTTTATTCATTTCACTTATGACTAATTAATACTAGACAATGAATTCAAACTAGCTTATTATCTAAAATCTTATATTTAACTTATTGGCCCCAACCGGGCGCTCTAAGTAATTCATGTTCTCTTAAAACTAATGCCTTTCGGCCTATGAACTATTTAATTAAATTTAATTGATTTTTTTTTGTTAGAAAATGAAGAAAAAACTAACACAATGTCATTTATTTGTTCCTTACGAGCTACTTAAAATTAGGTCCTTAAAAAATAAAACTTTAAATTAACTAAAACTACCTATTCTATCTAACAACTACTTACAAACTAAAGCAACCACAGCAGCAAATCTTTATCAAATTGTTTCTATACCACTTTTTGTATTTTGTCCTTTTTATTAATTCTTTTTTTTTTTCATTTGTTTTTATAATCGTTTTATTTATTTTTTTTTATTTTTTTTATTTTTATTTTACATTTGTCGTCCTTTTCAATGTGTGTGCCACCATGCCTACTCTACTTAAACCTAAACCCAAAACCCTTAGACTAAAACAAGTATGCAAGTCGACCAAGGCTCAAAACCCCACCCCGACTACCCATTATCAAGTGCTGACTGAAGCCACTAGAACTGGTGCTCCTGCTTCACCCTATCGATTCGGTCCCGTTCGGACACAGCCATACTGAACCGGAGGAGCTCTGTTCCGTCCTGTGCGAGGACGTCTCGATGGTAAAGGAGCCGCCGATCGACGGTTCTCCGCCTGACGTGGTAGATTAGCGGGATCGCCAATCTGTCCTGTATCAGACCGCATTTAGAAACACAAGTATATTTCACCTTAAATGTTTCCATTTTAAATTGCAATTATTCACTTCTCAAAAAAAAGAGGATTACATGAAATGAGTACGTAAAGTACTATAAACTACATATACGGTAGAAATTTTGTACAAAACATTATACCCATGTTAGAACATGTATTTACCAATAGTATGAAATAAATAGTCTATACCTATACTCATATGGTCTGTTTTCCTTGAAACTTCGAAAATATATTATTTATTTTATATAATAAACTAGCTGACCCTGCAGACTTCGTACTGCCTCAATCGATAATCGATAAGCCTCTTCCTCTATCGTTTGCATTGTTTTTTTTTTTAATTCGTATGTATGGATCCGTCTTTAAGCAAATAAGCGATATATACGCCCCGTTGCCTGCGGTGCATGGATTTGTAAAACGCGAATCATTTCGGTTTCACTTCGCTCCTCATGTTGCTGTTGTGTAAACATTTCGAGTTCTTCGACCCTAATTGTTGCGTATAAAACACATTGACCATGATATCGAATGAAAAAAGGATTTTTTATGATTGCTCTGAAAGTTACCGTTATGGAGCAATACAGCAAAATAATTTTTTACATTAAAAATATCAGTGTTTCAAAAAAAAAAATTACCAAAATCACGAATTCTCTATTTTCCCATTGTTTAAAATCCATTCAAAATTTGACTTGGGATTTTCTTGCTCTTCTGGAGTTTTCCATTTTACCACTCATTTTACCACAACTAATGCATATAATATGAAAGAGTGTTTTTGAGATTTTTGTTTAGTTTGCATTTCAAATTTTCCATTTTTCCAATTTTTTGTTTACTTTTTCTTGCTTTCCAGTTCCCCATCACAAGTTTTCCAGTTTCCCTTTGTAAACCAATGAGTTTTCCGAGTTCCTTTCGAAAACCCATTTTGAAATTTTCCAGTTTTCCATTTGAAATTTTCCAGTTTTCCATTTGAAAACCAATTTATCTTCAATTACATGCAATTTTCCCTTTGAAAACTAATGAGTTTTCCGAGTTTCATTCGAAAACCAATTTAGAAATTTTCCAGTTTTCCATTTGAAAATCAATGCAAACACAATTTCATGCAATTTTCCATTTGAAAACCAATGAGTTTTCCGAGTTTTTCATCAAGAACTTTCTATTTTTCCATTCGAAAACCCATTTTGAACCAAAAAATTCCAAGCAGAAGTTTTTCCAGTTTTCCCACTCTTCCATGAGGTTTTTCCAATTTTTTTTTTCACAGAAATCATCACTGAATGTAACAGTATGAGCCATGAAAATTTCACAAATATCTGTTGGGCCATTTCGGAGTCTATAAGAGACATACAAACAAACAAACAAACACACTTCCATTTTTATATATATAGAGACTAGCTGACCCCGCAAACTTCGTCTTGCCACCCTTCAGAGCAACTCCAGAATAATCATTATGATTAACACAGACATTGTTAAAATCCAATGTGATTTGCTTGAATCCAATTGAAATAGAGAACCACATATCTGAATTCTACCAAGCTCTATGTACAACTAACATTCTACTTTCATTAAAGCATGAAGTAAAATGCAAATTTCTTTGAAAAATTCAAAAACTTCTCTGTTTTGAATTCCAAACAGCTTACGGTTGTCCCCCTTATTTGCTGACTTTCCCGTAAGATTGTCCCAAAAATTTATTTTTATACAATGAAAATGTTATAAAAATGCATTGAGGATTGAGCGGACTAAGAGTCCAAACCGGACGTACCAACAAACCAATGCACCTTAAATTCCATAAAAAAAAACTTGATTAAGGTGTTGAAGTTCTTCGTGCTCTCGCAGTTTTCCGAGTTCCCAATCAAAAAATTTCCATTTTTCTATTTGAGAATCAGTGCACTTTCTATTTGCCCAGGAAAACCCACTCTGAAATTTTCCAGTTTTCCATTTGAAAACGAATACACCTGCAATAATATGCCATTTTCCCTTTGAAAACCAAAGAGTTTTCCGAGTTTTTCATCAAAACTTTCTATTTTCCATTGGAAAACCCATTTTGAAATTTTCCAGTTTTCCGTTTGAAAACCAATATACCTGCAATAATATGCAATCTTCCCAATGAGTTTTCCGAGTTTTTCATCAAGAACTTTCTGTTTTTCCAATCGAAAACCCATTTCGAAACAAAAACATTCCAAGCAAAAAAATCAAATTTCCGACCTTTGTTTGGTTTTTCCAGTTTTCCCACTCTTCCATGAGGTTTTTCCAATTTTTTTTTCACAGAAATCATCACTGAATGCAACAACATGAACCATGAAAATTTCACAAATATCTGTTTAGCCATTTCGGAGTCTATAAAAGACATACAAACAAACAAACAAACAAACAAACAAACAAACACACATCCATTTTTATATATATAGAGATTTAAACTACTTTTTCAATTGCTTATTGCAAATTATTGACAAATAATATTATTTCCTAATTTGGAAGATAGGTAAGAGTTTTCGAACTATTGTGGAAATTTATGCTAAAATGATCATAATTTTTATGCATAAATGACGAATTTTTACTACTTTCATATTTTCCTTTCCCATATTAAAAAACCGCTTAACCGTTATCGCTGAAAAGTTAATCAATTCTTTAAAAAACAATTCCCAGTTGACTGACTGCGTCAAATGGTAGATATCAGTGCACTCATGAGGATCCGAACATATTCAACAACCTCTGTCTACCAAGTTCTACTCTCACCTCCACATGGTGACCACCGTGTGTCTAACTACTCCTTTTTCTAGGCGGCAGCGGAAGAATTCAAAGGATGAAATCAACGGTTGCGTCTACAGTTCCTGTTAGGTTGAACTACACAGTGAACACTACTTCGACATATTTGGAGCTCAGGCCGATAAAGAGCGGTTTATCCGGCTCTTTGCCCTTGGAGTTAAAATAAGGACCTGAGCCTCCAGGTTGGGGGTCGTGCTTTGGGGTGACTTCCCAATCTCGTAAAGAAAAGAAAGTTGCAACAACAAGCCTCGGACAGATTTACTGATGACGAACCATGCAACATAACATGACGATTCGGCAACCCAAGCCTAATTTTTGTTGACGCCCCCACTAAAAAGAAAGATGTCAACACCAAAGGCAAGTTCTACGAGCTCCTCGACAAGACATACAAGCAATGCCCTACGCCAAACTAGGAAGAGAGGACATCTTTGGTGGAACAGTCGGAAAACACAGCCTGCACGAAAAAACCTCCGATAACGGATTCAGGCTTATCGATTTTGCAGCGGTTCGAAACATAGCAGTAGCAAGTACACGTTTCCCACATCTTAACATCCACAAAGGCACCTGGAGGTCTCCAGACCAATCAACTGTCAACCAGATTAATCATATTGCGATTGACGCAAGACACTCTTCAAGCATTATTGATGTCCGAACCTTCTGAGGGGCCAACACCGACTCGGAACACTACCTCGTTGTAGCCAACGTAGTGCAGCGGATATCAACGTAGTGCAGCGGAATGACTCAAGGTTACCGAGCACGAACTGAAGCCTGTAAAGACCAACAGGGAAATATCGTAGTAGTCACAGTCAATGCTGAGATTATGGAAGGACAACTTCTGCAGACTGTACAACGGCGATGACGAATCAAATTCCGCTGTCCGGCAGAATGAACCATTCAATAAAGACGACGCAAGCCAAGATTTCCGTCTACCCGACCTTAAAGAAGTGAAGATAGCAATATCTAAGCTTAAAAACAACAAAACGTGGGAGCAGACGACTCACTGCCGGACTCTTCAAAGCAGTCGGCGATGACTTGGTAAGGAGCATGCATCAACTCATCTGCAGAAAATGGTCTGAAGAGAGCATGCAAAACAAAGAACATGCTGTCATCAAGAAAGGACAACAAACTCCAACGACGTCTTGGACAAAATGGCACTCTAGACGCATATAACTTCGAAGTTAAGGACTTCCAAGTCCTCTGAAATTTTATTTTAGAGTTCTTCCTGCCATTCCTATATCCTATTTTGATAAATCGCAAAAATGCTTAAATTAGAATTATTCAGGTGATAATACAGAACCACCATTTTTTTTTGATATTACACAAGACACAACCTGCTCTCTTAATAAAAACCTTTCCAACTTTGAATGCATAATTGGTTGAAGTTAAGTTCATCGCAGAAGTGATGAATAAAGCCTCGAACGTTTTGCAATAGAGTTAATGAACATGAAAATGAGAAAAAAACAAAACCTGATACCACAGATAAGAAACTATACAGATGTCTCATCCATATGGGAAAAAGTGTTCTATGAAAACGAATTTCATCAAAAAAAGCTTTTTCCCCCCGAAATCTTTTTTGTTAGTTTTCGTCTTTTTTCTTTTTATCTCGCAAATACGGAGAATAAGACGTCTATTACGCTAGCAGAACCATTTCATAAGCCAGCAATGAAAAGTATTCAGTATTTTGTTGCTAATTTGTTGCTAATTTGTGCCGCAAGAATTGATTTTGTTGCTCCACTAGTTCTTGGAAAAATCGATGTTCTGCTAGCGTAATATTACGCTAGCAGAACCAAATTATAACCAATGAAGCTAGCGACATGAAACTAACGGCATATTTTGTTGCTAATTTGTTGCTAATTTGTGCCGCAAGAATTAAATTTGTACCTCAACTATTTCTTGGAAAAAAAAACGATGTTCTGCTAGCGTAATATTACGCTAGCAGAACCAAACTAGAACCAATGCAGCTAGCGACATGAAACTAACGGCATATTTTGTTGCTAATTTGTTGCTTATTTGTGCCGCAAGAATTAATTTTGTACCTCAAATAGTTCTCGGAAAGAAGTGCGGTAACTTTTCTTCTTTTCTCTTCTGAAAAATAATAAGTATACGCCCGAGTGAACTTTCCCATAAAACGTAAATTTCAATATCTGGAAAGGTATTTTCAAAGAGAAAACAACATTTACTGGGTTAGCTAATAGAAGAAAAAGTAAGTACCTATATCGTCTGTATACAAGCAGAAAGCACTAAGTCAAAAAAACATAGTTTTGAGTTAATTGATATTTTATGTTTGTTTAGTCATGAAAATTCAATACCGATATTTATTTTTCATCTGATCACTTAGAAAGCTTTGTTGACATTATGACTTAAGTTTCTAATCAAAAATTTTAGTTTTTGCAAAACCAATTACAAAATATCCTGACTTAATGCTGTTTAGCAGAATTGATAATGCTAAATTCGGGAAATAAGCAATTACAACTGAAAATATAAATTTAAAAAAAATGTTTTTCTTTAAGTATTATTAAAAAGTTTTATTAATGAGGTATGGGTATAATACATTGAAGAATATGGTAAGTTATAAAAATAAAATTAAGAAGGAACACTGATGAAAATTAAGGGTAATTCAACAAAAAATAAGGGAAAAGGCTGGAACTATTCACCATCGCTTTCTTCCGATGTAACGGTGTTTTTTTCGAGGTATAGAACTTTAAGTTGGCATTACTTTTCAAGATGGCGACCGATTTAACAGCTGTCAATTGATTTATTCTCAGTTTGGTTTGGCAATTTATCATGAAAAGACTCACGCCTTAAAAATTGTGCAATTTTATTTCGAAATTAATGGTTCTGTGCGGAATACGTATCGCGCACTAAGTCCATTTCATCGTCGACAAAATCGTCCATCAGAGAGGTTAATTCGATTAACAATGGAACGTTTTCGCACCACGTTTACTCTAATTGATAACTCGCTTCCCCAGAGACGCCGTACGGTGCGTACGGAAGAAGCTATTACTACTGTAGAGCGTAGCATTGAAGAATACCCGAATGAGTCCATCCGCCGCGCCATCGAGCACAGGAATTGGATCTGTGTCCATCCACTTTATGGAAGATTTTGCGGAAGGATCTTGGTTTGCGTGCTTACAAACTCGTGCAAGAATTGAAGCCAAACGATCATCAAGCGTAGATTCGTCGAATTTTGGGCCGAGATGGCCGTTTTCATAAGCGAATTTTGTTTAGCAATGAAGTGCACTTCTGGTTGAATGGCTACGTCAACAAACAAAACTGCCGCATTTGGAGTGGAGCTAATCTTGAAGTGTATGTCGAAACACCTTTACATCCAGAAAAACTGACTGTTTGGAGTGCTTTATGGGCTAGTGGAATAATTGGTCCGTACTTCTTCAAAAACGATGATGGCCACAACGTTACAATCAATGGAGATCGGTATAGAGCCATGATTACTAACTTTTTCATTCCTGAAGCTATGGTTCCAAGAAGACGGCGCAACATGTCATACAGCTCGTGCCACAGTCGATTTATTGAAAGACACGTTTGGTGACCGCCTAATTTCACGTTTTGGACCTGTGAATTGGCCTCCAAGATCTTGGGATTTAACACCGCTAGACTATTTTCTGTGGGGTTTATGTAAGGTCATTGGTCTATGCGGATAAGCTACAAACGCTTGACCATTTGGAAGTCACCATTCGCCGTGTTATTGCAGATATACGGCCACAAATGTTGGAAAAAGTCATCGAAAATTGGACGTCCAGATTTGACTACATCCGAGCCAGCCGTGGCAGTGATATGCCAAAAATCATATTTAAAATGTAATGCCACAAGATTATCTTTCGAATAAATAAAAAATCATGACAATCGAATATTCCATCGTTGTTTTATTGCAATTTAAAGTTTTATACCTCTAAAAAAACACCCTTTATAAGGTTCTGGAAAGTAGTTTTTTGAATTAGATTGTGAGGGCAAAGTCCTAAACCAAGAATGGAAAAATTGAGGTACACCTCCTTTGGCACACAACTCTATTAAGTCTTTTTTTTCTGCACTTATTGTAAGAGGTTCTTGGTACAATTTAGGCCATTGTGTTAGAGAAAGATACTTTGGAACAGCGTTCGTTAATCTTTTTAATGTTTTTAAAACGTTCTGCATTGTTCTGAAATGAATATCTTCGAAATTGTATTTGCACTGCAGAATTCCTCGTTTACTTTTTTCATACCGGAACCATTTAACTTTTAGCCAGTTCATTTTTTGGCTATCGGTGTCCACTCTCTTATTTTTAATCAATTTTTCTGCTAACATTTTTAAATTAAAAAAATCATCAAATTTCATTTCAACAGCTTCATAAGGGGACTTATTCTGAACTCTAACTCTTTCAGCCCTGAATATATTAAGCCAATCATTAACACAATAAATTGGAAAGAACTTCTGTTTTTCGATTGCACTCTGCATTGAGTCGACTTTCATGTATGAGTGGCCACTTTCCAAAAATGTTTGATCAATTATTTCTAAATTAGTGGTCTGCACTATATTTAGAAAAAATGCCACAATGTTTGCATTTCGGTTCTGACCTGCGCAAGTATCCGAAAATATTGACAGCTGTACGATATTTCCAGGTAATTGTTGTATACAGGGTGATTCACGAGCGTTGTGCCAAAAAGCTAGAGCGTGTAGGTTGAGTTGAGACAAGAAAAAAATCGTATGGGAGGGGGGGGTCTATTCCCCCCCGTTTAGCCGGGAGGGGCAATTTTCTGAAAAATTGACTTATTTTGTTAAAAAAAATATTTAAAATCAACGGCTTCGTTTACAACACCGTGCTATACCTTTCTGAAAAGCCAAAAACTTTTTCTTGCACTAAGTTTTTAAATTAAATTGTTTTAACGAATAGTTTAATAAAAATAAATTTTCAAACTCAAAATTTTCAAAAAAAAAGCAAAAAAAAAATTTTTGAACTAATTTTTTTCAAAATTTTATGTAATTAAGTACTAATTTTGTTTTAAAAATTCAACGTGTTTGTTAATTTTTAGTCGAAAACAGAAAAGCGGATGCAAAAATGTCTTTTCGTTTTTGAGAAATTAAGAAAAAACCGAAACCACTTTTTTCTAAAAAAAATCTTTGTTTTTATTTTTACCTATCTGGACTTTTAGTTTAATTTATTAGTTTAATTTATAAATTTAATTTTTTGTGATTGGAGTTTTATGAGGACTCAACAAAGTAGAAAAGTATTACATTATCTCTGGATTAACCATTTTGTTCTTGATAACGTCTGAAAACTGAACTGTAATTTTTTCTTACTATACCTGGGGCCGCGGCCACTCGCCAGCGAAGAGTTCTACTTGCTAGGGGCTTAAGATAATTAAACCGCATTTTTTCTTGAATGAAAAAACAGTTAACAACCTAAAGGTAAATAAAAGGCATCGCATATTTACTAAACCACCATTTACAATTAAAATATTAACTCATCAACACATAACAATAACAAACTTATACGCTCGAGAAGAGTTAGCGGACAGGAACTTCTGCTACGGTTTAACTTAACTTTGTTGCACTAACGTAGCGAGATCGGGAAGCTGAAAGACTCTACGCTGAAAGATATCCCAATAGATGGCGCCGAAGTCGTAGCATGTTTTCAAGAATCCGCCGACGAGAGCGCTGAGAGCTAGAAGTGAAAGGTCAATGGCAGACGTTATCAATGAAAAAAATGATTAATCCATTAAAAATCCAATACTTTTCTACTTTATTGAGTCCTCATAAAACTCCAATCACAAAAAATTAAATTTATAAATTAAACTTATAAATTAAACTAAAAGTCCAGATAGGTAAAAATAAAAACAAAGATTTTTTTAGAAAAAAGTGGTTTTGGTTTTTTCTTAATTTCTCGAAAACAAAAAGACATTTTTGCATCTGGTTTTCTGTTTTTGACTAAAAATTAACAAACACATTGAATTTTTAAAACAAAATTAGTACTTAATTACATAAAATTTTGAAAAAAATTAGTTCAAAAATGTTTTTGTTGCTTTTTTTTGAAAATTTTGAGTTTGAAATTTTTTTTTTTTTTAAACTGTTCGTTAAAACAATTTAATTTAAAAACAAAGTGAACGAAAAAGTTTTTGGCTTTTCAGAAAGGTATAGCACGGTGTTGTAAACGAAGCCGTTGATTTTTAATATTTGTTTAAACAAAATAAGTCAATTTTTCAGAAAATTGCCCCTCCTGGCTAAACGGGGGGGAATAGACCCCCCCCTCCCATACGATTTTTTTCTTGTCTCAACTCAACCTACACGCTCTAGCTTTTTGGCACAACGCTCGTGAATCACCCTGTATATTTCAAAATGCACGACCCTACCTCACAGCTCCCCCCTTTACCACTTATCTCTGTCCAGGCATAACAAAAAGCTTCATTCGGTAGATCTGCCTCATAAATTGTGAAATTGTGAAGTATGATGTATGAGCTTTCTTTTATAGTAAGTCAGAGAAACATCAGTTGATGGTATCTGAAGTACACTTTGCATGTCCATCGAAATTGATTTAAAATTTGCTTCCAAATTTGCTCTTTCTTTGTCTTTTTGTTTTTCTTTGAATGCTTCTTTTTTGCGAAGTAAGTGATTTTCATAATCAACTTGCAGATCAAGTTTTGCTTCAGGTGATGCGATTTTATATTTGTTACAAAAAGGGCGTTGATCCTTTTATGGCACAAAAAATGATAAATTGTAGTCATTACAAAATATTCTTCTGTAGGTAGGTATTTCAGACACAGGACGAATATGCATTTCAGTACACTGTATTTTATATAGCTCGTACATTTTCCTTAAGGAAAGCTTACTGTCTAAATACTTTCTCTGGCTGTCCTTGCGGCAGTAATGACTTTCCGTGCACGGAAAACTTTCAATGTGTTTTTTAACATGCAGAATAGCTTCAGCACTTGTTTTATTGGATGGTGTATGTTTGCCCCTTTTATCTTCCGCTGAAAAATGACCACCAATATCTTCTCTTCCTAAAAACGCATTAATTACACTTCGGTTGGAAAAATTCAACGTATTTAAAAAAAAACTGTTGACAGACTCTTGTTTTACTTTCATCCTGAGTAAAAAAATACTTTTTAGCAGTTTGTCTAAGATTTGCATTTTCATTTCTTGGTCTTCGATATTTTGGAGGGTTACTTTCAACATTTTGAAGAATAAAGCTTTTCTGCTTTTTGTAATTCAAAGTCCAAAAATTTCTCAGATTGCTATGTGCTAAAATGTACCTACGCCAATAAAATTCGTTTGAGTTTTACAAGAAGTAAACATCTGTATATAGGATACTTTTTTATTCTATTAGCTAACACGATAAATCTTGTTTTTTTAACTTTCCAGATATTGAAATTAAAGTTTTATGGGAAAGTTCACTCGGGCGTATACTTATTATTTTTCAGAAGAGAAAAGAAGAAACGTTACCGCACTTATTTCCGAGAACTATTTGAGGTACAAAATTAATTCTTGCGGCACAAATTAGCAACAAAATATGCCGTCAGTTTCATGTCGCTAGCTGCATTGGTTCCAGTTTGGTTCTGCTAGCGTAATATTACGCTAGTAGAACATCGTTTTTTTTCCAAGAAATAGTTGAGGTACAAAATTAATTCCTGCGGCACAAATTAGCATCAAATAAGCAACAAAATATGCCGTTAGTTTCATGTCGCTAGCTGCATTGGTTCTATTGTTCGATTTTTCCAAGAACTAGTGGAGCAACAAAATCAATTCTTGCGGCACAAATTAGCAACAAATTAGCAACAAAAAACTGAATACTTTTCATTGCCGGCTTATAAAATGGTTCTGCTAGCGTAATAGACGTGAGAATAAGATTTGTTTTGTTCTCTTTTCATCCCCTATTTTGCTACCTCAATTGGCCTCTTTGATCCCAGCAAACATTTTGGTGAAGGTTCAGATTTCCTTCACACAATGTGAAGAATATTTGTTCAAAAAACCTTCATTTATTTGATTAAATTCTGACGATAGACAAAAAATCTCCAATCTTTTACTTACAAGACAAAACCAGTATGTTGACATTTTGTTTTCATTCATGTATGTGAGCTAAATATGAATGTACACAAGCAAATCTCAAAAAAGGATCCTGGTATATAAATGAAGAAGAACGAATTTGCGTTCTTCTTATTTCTTTTTGAAAAGGGCAGTGGCGGATTAAACATTGAGGGCGCCATAGGCAAGCATCTCACTGGCGCCCCTATATAGAAATATCTCGTACTATAGTTTGACCGAAATCGCTCCACCGCGCCTAAAGAAAAGGCGTTGAAATAAGGGCCAAGGAAAAAGAGACTTAGTTAACATGAGATCTATTAGTATTGTCCGAAAGATCTTACGAATTTGGTTAATTGCTGATTTGCCGAAACGTAAATTTTGTAAACCAAGCTAACTCGAGTTGGTTCTTATGCAAACCGAGAGGCAACTCGGTTCTCAAATCGGATTGCCCCGATAATCAATCTAGAAAGAACTTAAAAAGCAAACAAAAAAATAGGTTTTAAATCCGTCGAAATCTTTGCCATCCGCTGATGAACTTCAACCATTAGGTTATTTGCCCCTACAATAAGTAAAATCAATACCTTTTCCAGTGCCGTGTAGCAACCCTGTTTTGCGTGGGGGGGCAAAAATATTTTTAGCGATAACTTTTTTTTTTAAATCAAATCATGCCTTAGAAACACAACATTTATGTCAACAAAAAGATACAAGTGAGTAAGAGTGACTATCTATTGGGTCGTATGCAAAAAGATGAGATCAAACTCTTTACTCACTTTTTTGAGAACTTTCTTAAGTTAGATCTCAATTTGTGAGTTCAATCTCAGAGTGATGAGACTGATCTCACAGAGAGATTGAACTCGTTTTCATATCCAAAAAGATGAGAAAACACTTGGTTACATGCGATCGATCTCACAAATTATTAAGCATGGCATTTCTCGGACTCAGTTCACATAAAACTGTAAGGATTGCCGAGTTTATTGTTAATGATGTCGGACAAAGAATTTATAAAGAAAGAAGGTGTCCAATTGGTGAAGATTTTCGTCGGTTGTATCGGTTTAGTGAATAAGATGTGCGATTGTTGACGGAAGAATTTTTGGGGACGAGCTCAAGTAGTATAAATAGGTAACTCCCAGATCAAATCGGCACCAACCTTGGTATCGGTACGGTACTATGGTACCATCCCAATTGGGATTTTTACCAAGTTTCAATTTTGATGCTAATTGGGATTAATTGTAACTGGTTGGATTTCTGTATTTTCATTGGAATATTGGTTGTGGGATTGGAAATCGAGTGATAAATTGGTTGTGAGATACAATTTTCTAGTGTGAAATCGTTGGGTTGTGCTTGGTACCGGTCGTATTTCTAGTTCAAAAATTAAATTGTTGTTGGAATCGTGCTGATTTGGTTGGGTAGCTCCTACTCCTTCCAATTCAAAATCCATGTCACTCCCAAGCCACCGGCACGTACCGCACGTTCCAATTGGGATGAATACCAAGTTTCCATTTTGATTCTAACTGGGAATAATTGTCACTGGTTGGATTTCTAACTTGGCACGGCTGCCAATACATATTTAGTTGGGTAATTTCCGACACAACATTCGCACCTGCATTGCATTCAATATAAAATTGATATGTGCATAGTGCATTGGCTAAACATATTCTTTATTCTTATTAGGATGTTCATATGCTTAGGATCAAATAGAAACTAGCATTCCAAAATACTTACTTCTGTTGGTTGTGCTGGATAGAATTGTGAACAATGCAAGATAATGCCAGAAGAGTTTGATAAAAAGACACATTTTTTGTTTTTTTTTTACGATATTTATTTATATTTTATTTTAGATTTTGAAAACTTTATTACATTGTTCTAATAAAAACCTTAAACATAAATGACCACAAATAAATGTATCAAAATCTTGTTCTTGTATATAATTATAGTTTATTTTTGTACCAAGATAGTTTATTACTTCTGAGGGTGGTCTTAAATTTCCAAAACTATCAAAATACTTAACAATATTTTTTTGTTTATTTCTTATATATGCTACCCAATGAGTACCCAAACCACTTTCATTGTCCAGATTTATAACACCACACTCTTTTAATGTTGGTACTTTTGGTAAAGAGTTTCGCATAAAAACTCCTCTAAAATGCTTCAAGTGTTTCTTTCCAAACTGGTGAATATCAAAATTGCTTAAAGGATTGTTAGGTAGCAATTCAATTAGTTTTTTGTATTTTTTGAGTTCAAAAAAAGTCCAAGACCATTTTTATATGGTTTTAAGAACAGCCCATTTCCTTGAATAGCAACTGACTCCATAGCCTTATTATGACGCTTATTTTCTTCAAACTGTCTTTTAGCAGATCGTACATCATTGATCGCTTTTACAACGCCAGCTGCTCCACCTGTTAGCGATCCCACAGCAGATAAACCAGCTAGAATAGGAGCTAGAAGTGGTAGAAAACCACCACTTTTCGGAAGTGGAATTACTCTCGGTGTTTGAATTTGTTTTTTCTTATTTTTAATAACATTTTTTGCAGCCTTCACAGCAATATTAGCAATAGATGTTGTTCCACAACAATTTATATTGTTTTTAATAGCATTTCTTGCTTCGCTTATAGCCTTTTTAAACATATTCTGTTTGCAAACCTTTTTTGATTTTGTCTTCTTAGGTCTTTTAATTGCTCTTTTTTTGGTCTCGCAGTTACCCATTCCAAATTTAGATTTAGCTTTCATCATGTTGGTAACTAGGAGTCCACTCAACTTTTCAGAGGTTGATGAGTCGTTTGCTTTAAATCTTTTCCACGCTTGCTCGGTTAGAATTTTATCAGCAATATGTCGGTCTGATAAAGAGCTACTTTTTGAGTATGCAATGTCATGAAGACGACAAGCCTCATCCAATTGATTTATTCCTTTATCTCCTCTACGTAGGCGTTCCTCGAATTTCGTTCCAGGTCCACAATAATTATATGAAGGAATATGTAATTCAAATGGTAGTTTGTCTATAACTTTATTCAAAAGCCCTTCTCCTTTAATTGATTTTCTTTTTCTATTGCACTGATTTTGAGTGTTATGTTCAATCATAGTATGATTAACACACCTTCTTAGTTGAAGGTTGAAACATTTATGATTACAAGTGTATAAAAACAAAATGTTTTATTAAAAAATATCTTAGTCGTCATTATGCGTTTTGTAAAGCAGTCAGATGTCATAAACGTAAGGAATTTTGATTCCAATGTAAAAATTAAGAAAAAACATGGAAACTTATTTCCAAATAGTATTCGAGGAATTATCGTTGGACCATCAAACTGCGGAAAAACAAATGTAATGTTAAGCATTCTTCTTGACGCCAACGGTTTAAAGTTTGAAAATATTTATATTTATTCCAAATCCTTACACCAACCAAAATATCAATATCTTAAAAAAATTATTTCATCTATCAAAGGAATGGAATACAACGAATTTTCAAACAATTGTGAAATAATGCCTCCTTCAGACGCTAAAAACAATTCAATATTTTTATTCGATGATGTCGCTTGCCAGAAACAAAATAATATAAGAGACTATTTTTGTATGGGTCGTCACAATGGAGTTGATAGTTTTTACTTATGCCAGTCCTATACTCATATACCAAAACATCTAATAAGAGACAACGCTAATTTCATTATTCTTTTTAAACAAGACGAATTGAACTTGAAGCATGTTTACAAGGATCATATTAACTCTGATATGACATTTAATCAATTCAAAGAGTTATGCTCACATTGTTGGACTGATAATTTTGGATTCCTAGTAATAGACAAGGAGAACAGTATTGAAAAAGGTCGCTACAAAAACAGTTTCAATAAAATTGCTTTACTATAAATATAAATATTTCATTTAAAATCAAAACATTCTGACAACAATACTGTTTGGGAAAACTAGTCCTTCATTTTAATTCTAAAAAAAAAAAATAAAAAAAAAAATATTTTTCCGAACCATAGAAATGGATGAGAACGTGTTGAGAGATTTAATAAAAACAAAAAATGTGCTAAGAAATAAATATTTTCAACTAAAAACTGGCAAAATGACTAGAGAAACTGATTTAGAAGAGACTTTTAAACCAATTGTGGAACCATTGAACAAATTGGTTGGAAATGTTACAAAAGAAACAAAACAGGAGGATGACGTCATAAAAACAATCAAACCTCGTAAGCTACATTTCAAATCTTTTGATGAAAATATAAAGGAAGAAGAACATAACAAAACAAGTTACATTCAAGAAATGGATACTACAGATGATTCCATTTTATTCAGTACACCAAAAAGTAATTCAACCTTAAACAAAACATCTTCACACATTAAAAAAATATTGTCAGATTCGAACCGCGATACAACATATGGTCCATATTTTGATGCAAATACAAATTCTATTAAAATAGGAAAATGTCGTTTTGTAATGAATGAACATGAAATTGTTATTGATGATGAAACTTTCACTCGAACTCCTGGTCTCATTGAATTAATTCTAAAGAAAAATCCACGCCAGCAAATATATACTAGTAATGACCTAGAAGAATATGGAAAAATCTTATATAAAACTAATGCATATAAAACTAATCATGATAGTTCCGGTCGAATCAAGTCAAATAGAGGTGCAAAATATACAAAAATAGTTAAACAACTTGCTGCAAGATTTAAAAGTGAAACAGAAAAAACTGGAAAGTCTTATTCTGTCATATCTGATATGGAGTATACAAATAAAAATATTGAATATGTGTATTGGAACGATCCTAATGAACTTGTTAATAGGCTAAGACTTTTGATAGCATCCAAAAATGCTGGTAATAACAGCCATCAGAATGAAATAAATTCGTTAATTGAAGAGCTAAAAGAATCAAATATTATATATTAGCTTCGTTTCAATCAATTAATTTTACATATAAACAATGAACGTCGACAAGTTCGGTAGGAACTTCAAGCCTCTTCCAAATAATAAAGGTCTTGTAGGGCCTCCAGGAATAGGTTTTAAACTTCTATCGTCTGGTGATTTTGATATAGAAAGTAAATATTTAAACAATGTTGGAAGTAATCCTGAATATCCCCACCAAGCCGTATGCAAAGGATATGTTGATGATCAAATAAGTCTTAAAGAATCAAGCATTGTAAACCACATAAATTCTTCTTTAATGGAAGTTTTATCCACTTTTAATAAGGAAATTCGTATTCTAAAAAACCACATAGACTCTACGATAAAGGAAACAATAAAAAGTATGGAACAAGAAAATAAAGCATCACAATTAATTTCTCAAAAACTTAAAGACTCCAAAGAAGAAAAGTACGTTGACGAGAAAATAAAAAAAAAGTTGAATTTATAATGAAAACGTTGTTTCCTAATGAACCCTTTACACCGATAGATTAAAATGGTATACATGTATTAATCTTATGTAACTGTATTTTATATATACAAATAAGTGGAAATGAAGAAAAGGTTTTCAATTTTCATAAAATAAAATAAAATTTGTTAGTAAGCACTCAACACTCGAACCACAAGGAACTTTCAAAATGGACACTGATAAAATAATAAAAGATATTTTTGATTTTTTAAAAACAAATGGCGAATCAATATTGGATGAACACTATGGAGAATTTACTAACTGTATTTCAATGGTTAGTAAATTTAAAAATACTACACACATGGAATCATCGCATGGATATCATTACTCCAACTGTTGTTGGTCATCCAACCTATGTGAAGAAGGTCCCGATACTTGCGTCTGTTACCATATGGAAAAAATGTTAATTAAAATTAAGAAACTTATGTTATTGTATAAAAGATTGCAATAAATGAAAAAAATATATATATATAAAAGTCTTTTCTTTGTTTTTTTGGATTCACTCTTTGTAAATATGAATAAGCGTGAGGTTGTTGAGGAGTTGCATAAAGCTGCACGTAGAAACTTCAAACGTCGTCATGTTATCATCAAAGGTTACGATGACTTATGGCAAGCCGACCTGGTCGAAATGATCCCATATAGTGAACAAAACAGAGGATTTAATTATTTAATGACAGTAATCGATACGTTTTCGAAATTTGCATGGGTCATCCCAATGAAAAACAAAAAGGGTATTACCATTACGAAAGGAATGGAACAAATATTTAGATGTTCTTCTAGAATGCCAAAGAATATACAAACAGATGATGGAAAAGAATTTTTCAATCAAAACTTTAAACTCTTAATGGAAAAGTACAAAATTAATCATTACTCAACATTCAGTTCATTAAAGGCTTCCATTGTCGAAAGATTTAATAGAACTTTTAAAGAAAAAATGTGGAAAGAATTTAGTTTCAATGGAAACTATAAGTGGATCAATATTTATAAGAAACTACTAAATGATTACAATCACTCTTTTCACAGAACCATTAAATGTTTTCCTGCAGATGTAACGAAGAAAAATTCCAAGTCATTGTTACCGCTTTTTAAAACTGATAAAGAAGGAGCAAGTAAACAAAAATTTAAGATCGGTGACAAAGTAAGAATCAGCAAGTATAAACATGCATTTGAAAAGGGCTATACACCTAACTGGACAACAGAGGTTTTTAAAATAAGAAAAATCAAAGTTACAAAACCAAATACATATCTTCTTGAAGACTATCAAGGAAAACCTGTTCAAGGCAGTTTCTATGAACCAGAACTGATGAAAACTAAATGTGCAGATATTTTTCTTGTGGAAAAGGTTTTACAAAGCAGAGGAAATAAGGTTTTTGTCAAGTGGTTTGGATTTCCATCAGAACATAACTCCTGGATTAAAAAAAACGAATTATTATAAAATAAAAGAAATGTAAAATAAAGAAATGTAAAAATTATTATTATTTTTTTTCCGTCGATGTTTAAATGAATCATTTTCTACTCAACCGAAAACTTTACTCAGTCGAGCTGCGAATACCAATATGTACACGGGTTTCAAAGTATACACATTCCCTTATCTCCTTACTGAGTGATCGGGTTTCATCACTCAATACAAAGAAGTCCGAAAAAACACAGACGGTTAAAACGAATAAAAGAAAGAATTCGTTTTTTTTTTTTTTTTAACTATGTATTTATTGTGTGTTTATTTACAAATATAATTTTTTTTTTAAATTGAAATGGATTATTACTTCATTTTCATAAATTTTAATTCATAGGTGGAACCGATTTGTCTTACAATCTCTAAGACATAGCCACCTCCTCCAATTGATGCAATGCTGCTTACTGAGAGTTTGGAATATCTCTGAGGTAGAAAAGTCTGTAGGAATAAAGAAATTAAAAGTCACTTTAAATAGAGAACAATGAAATTTTTTTTTTTTTACTTACTGTGAACTCTCCAAGATCTGCGACAATGCGATCCCCCCAAGGCGTTTTAACTTTTCGTAGAGCAAAAATATTGTACTTAATATCTGCATTAAGCTCAGATATTTTTTTTTTGATGGTTTATAATTGTTAATTTCGTTAAGCGAGTTTGCTTCTCTTACAGCGAAATCATCTAGTGTAAAAATGGAATACTCCTCCTCTTCAAAATACATGATGTTATGTTGTAAGTGCTCGTAATCGACTGTGCTCGTTGGTAACAACGAAATTTCCTTTTATAGAAGCCCTAGTAGAAGTATCCCAGATCCCCACACAAAATATATATAAAACCTGAAGAAACAAATTTTTTCTGTTTTTTTTTCTTTTTCGAATATTTTTCATGTTCATTCAGGAAAATAATATTAAGTCAAAACGAAATTTCTGAGTGTTTTATTTGTTATTCATACGAATTAACATGTTAAGGAGGCGCATTTATACATTTTTTTTATTATAAGCGTAATTGTTCAGTGTACCTTTTTTTGTTTGTTTTTTTTATTACCCTTGAAAGGAAGTTGATAATTAAAAAAAAAAATTGAATCATGTTTATCCTTACAAATGATACTTAATCAAATACCTTCAATGTGGGATCCCTACGTGTTGATCCTATCAAATACATACAATCTGGGATCCTTACGTGTTGATCCTACGAGAAAAATTCAAAACGAATTTTCTGAGTGTTTTATTTCTTATTCATACGAATTAATATGTTAAGGAGGCGCGTAGATACATTTTTATCATATACGTAATTGTTCAGTGTACCTTTTTTTGTTTGTTTTTTATTACCCTTGAAAGGTTTGATAATTTTAAAAAATTGAATCATGTTTATCCTTACAAATGATACTTAATCAAATACCTACAATGTGGGAACCTATAATATTTACATAGACCCAATACATGTTATGAGCGAGGCTTAGAACATAATTAAAAACCCAAACCACGTTGTGAACGATGTTAAGAACATAATACAAAAACCCAAACCACGTTGTGAACGAGGTTAAGAACATAAAGTGACGTTCCCCAAAAAAAAAGATAAATACGTAAGACAATGTTTCTTTTAAACTCAGTTTGAAATTTGTTTTCAATTCAAAAGGAGGTCTTGTGACATTTTAAGTGTGAACAAAAAAAAAGTTTCAAAAACTAACTAAGAACTAAAACCTATTTACAAATTATCACTTTTTTTTTTTACACAGTTAAAAAAAAATTATAATCATGAATAACACAAAGTCTTGTGCTTTTTGCAAAAAAATACTTTCGACTGTCGGTGCGTTAAATCGTCACATAAAAACTGTGCATTTAAACTTGTCGGGATCTTGTCGTCTCTGTGGGGAGACGTTCGAATCCCAAACAATTCAAAAGGCGCATTTGATTCAATGCGCAAAGAATCATCAAAATGGACAGGAACATCCATTGAACCAAAAACAACAACTACAACAAGAACAACAACCTTGTGGTTGTCATCAAAATCAACAAATACCAGGACAAGGTCAACTTGAAATACAAGTACAACAACAACAGAAATTAATTGAAGCACTTCAATTACAAATGCGCGAATTTCAAAAACATAAGGAACAGCAACAAGAACATCCATCAATTATATCAGCAGCTTCAAAAATAGACGATCAACCATCTACTTCTGCAGCAGCAATTGTTACAAAGATAAATAACGAAAGTTTGGTGACTTGTACATTTTGCAAGGAACAAATACCCAAAAACAAATGGGCGCAACATGTTCGGAAAAATGCTCACAAAGCCAAAGTTCAAACACTTTATAAGGAAAACGTGATGGAAATAAGGAATTCATTTAAAAATCGCGTAATTTCCCTATCCGTTCAAAATAAAAATGAACATGAACTGGATCCAAAAGTATTTTTGAATGACAACAAAGCAATGATTCATGAAATTCTTCACCAAAAAATAAATGAGCATAACTCCGTAAAATTCAACTTGGAACTTTTTGCGGAGTATGTAAAAATAAGTGGTGAGGAAATGGTGATCGAATTAAAATCAATGGCTGCGGAAATGAAAGCAGTTTTCCTGGAAGTAGAAATAAATCCCATTCTCGAAGAAATGATTGAGACTATCCTCATGAAAATGGATGAATTCCAAGAAAAGGATAGTGGATGGGCACTGATAAGAATAAAATCAGTCGAAATCAACGTCAACAAATACCAGCCATTGAGTGGTTCAAGTTATTTACCTTTACCAAAAAAAATTGCTGACAAGAAAGCCATTGTCAATATTCAAAACAATGATGAATATTGTTTTAAATGGGCTGTTATATCTGCTCTTCATCCAGAGATTGAGACAAACGTAGGGAGAACTTCTTCCTACTACCAAGTGTCAGATATATCCAGAGATATAATTGCTTTGGAAAATATAATACTGGATTTCACTGGGCTCTCATTTCCCCTTGAACTACCGGAAATCAAAACATTTGAATCTAAAAATAATATAAGCATCAATGTTTTTGGATTTTCTGAGGGAGAAAAACCTCAAATTGAGGGTCCATATTACATGACAATGCAAGAAAAACGCATTCATGTTAATCTTTTATTCCACATGAAAGGCGAAGTTACGCACTTTATGTGGATAAAGCATATAAGTCGGTTGATCACAAGTGAAGTATTGGAAAGTTCAAGGAGAAAATTACTATTCTGCAATACTTGTTTGCAGCATTTTTAAAATGACCGCTCATTTGATAAACACAAGGGCGAGTGTAAAAAAATGGTAACAAAAATGCCAGCCGATGATAAAAAGATTATAAAATTTGCAAATTATGATAAACAAATGATGGTTCCATTTGTTACATATGCAGATTTTGAATGCATTCTCAAACCAGTTGAAACCTGTTTACCGGACCCATCAACGTCTTCAACAACAATCCTTCAAGAACACGTTCCATGTGCATTCTCATACTACATGAAATGTTCTTTCGATGAAACCGAAGATGTAATGCGGACTTTCATAGGTATTATTTAATAACTTATTTTCTACCAAACAAAATTCTTATATTTTTTTTTCTTTTCTTTATAGGAGAAAACTGTGCTAGCGAATTCATTCACAGTTTAGTTGAAGACACGATGGACAAATATAGCAAGCACATTAGAAGCGTGACACCGATGACCCCTCTCACAGAAATGCAGGCGTTTTGTTTTGAGAAGGCAACAATGTGCACAATATGCGCCAACAAATTCGATATTGGAGAGATGAAGGTAAGGGATCATTGTCACTTAACAGGTGAATATAGGGGGGCAGCCCATAATCTTTGTAATATTAAATACAAGATGCCAACTTTCTTTCCAATTTTGTTTCATAATTTATCTGGTTATGATGCACATCTATTCTTCAAATCGCTTCGAGAAATCGATGGTGAAATCAAAGTGATTCCTTTGAACAAAGAAAAATATATTTCTTTTTCAAAGACAATCTCTATTGATGGAAAAAATTCTATAGAACTTAGATTTTTAGACTCTTTTCGCTTTTTGGGTGATAGCATAGATAGTTTAGCTCGAAATCTAGTTCATTCAGACTTTATTTTATCCAGAAAATGCTTTAAAACAGAGCAAAGTTTGGAATTAGTAAAGAGAAAAGGTGTATTTCCATATGATTTCTTGGATTCTTGGCAAAAAATGTCTGAACGATGTCTTCCTGAAAGAGCGAAGTTTTTCAACAAACTCACGAATGAGGAATGTTCAACTGAAGATTATCAGTTAGCCATAAGCATATGGAATCATTTTAAATGCCATAATCTCAAAAGTTATATGGAAATATACTTAAAAAGTGATGTTTTGTTGTTAGCTGATATTTTTGAAAATTTCAGAAAAGTTTGTAAGCATAGATACAGTTTAGATCCTTGTCACTACTATACAGCTCCTGGTTTATCTTGGGATGCTATGTTAAAAGTGACAAAAGTGGAACTGGAACTCTTGACTGACATTGAAATGTATAATTTCTTTCAAAAAGGGATAAGAGGCGGCCTTACCCAATGCAGTCATAGATATTCCCGAGCCAATAATAAATTTATTGAGTCCTATGACTCTGAAAAACCATCATCGTACTTGGTTTATTTAGATGCAAATAATTTATATGGCTGGGCAATGTCTCAGAATCTTCCTTGTGGAGATTTTGAATGGCAGAACCCACTTAATTTTTCTCTGGAATACATAGAAAGTCTGAATGATATTAATGTTGGATATGTTTTAGAAGTTGATCTAGAATATCCCGATCATCTGCATGATATTCATAACGATTTGCCTTTTTGCCCAGAAAATATTGCAACGCCGGGTTCTAAATTCAAGAAACTAGTAGCAAGTTTCTTACCAAAACGGAACTATGTTATTCACCTTGAGAGTTTAAAGCAAGCTCTGAAACATGGTTTGATTTTAAAAAAAGTCCATCGTGTGATTAAATTTAAACAATCAAAATGGCTGGAACAATATATTTCCCTTAATACTGAACTTAGAAAGAAAGCTAAAACTGATTTCCAGAAAAGGTTTTTCAAGTTAATGAATCTTTCTATTTATGGTAAAACAATGGAAAATATTGAGAAACGTACTGATGTTAAAATTGTTACACGATGGGAAAATAAAAGAAAATCATTGGGTGCTAGAGGTTGGATTGCGAAACCGAATTTCCATAGTTCCTTACAATTTGCCCATGAGGATGATGAAGGATCTATCCCACTGTTGGCTATACAAATGAGTAGATGCAACATTACATTGAACAAACCGATCTATCTAGGTTTTATAGTACTTGAGCTCTCAAAAATTCTTATGTATGAATTCCACTATGACTACATCAAACCAAAATATCATGAAAATGTTCTTCTTAATTATATGGATACTGACTCCTTTATTTACAATATCAAAACAGAAGACTTTTATTCTGATATTTTGGATGATATACCATCAAGGTTTGATACATATGACTTTGACCCCAATAACCAACATAATATTCCTAGGTTAAATAACAAAGTCTTAGGTATGTTTAAAGACGAAACCTGTGGGAATAAAATGTTGGAATTTGTTGGTTTGAGAGCTAAAATGTACTCGTTCACTGTACAAAATGCAAAATCTGTCCAGAAGGCGAAAGGAGTCAAAAGATCTGTCACCAAACGATTAAGAATAGATGATTATAAAAGATGTCTATTTGATAAAATTGAAAGATATGAAAATATGTTAACTTTTAGGAGTAAATTACATACAATTTACACCCAAAATTTAAACAAGTTGGCTCTTAGTTTTAAGGACACAAAAAGATTCATATGTGCAGATAACATCAGCACGCTTGCCTGGGGACATAAAAATATACCCAATGACAATGAACCCTTACCTTCAGAATAAAACATATGCATGAAATAATACATTTATATAAAAAAAAAAATGAATTATATTAAAATAATTTTGAAAAAAAAAATAAGAAATGTTTTTTTATAGAGGTTTTGACAGCAATCTATATACAGGTAATAGTTGATTGAACGTAGCCAATCTGACGTTTCGTCGTTATTCACGACTTCTTTAGGGGTGTGTTGATCTGAATTAATTTTATTTGATTTACATTGGAACAATTATTAATACTATAATAATGTTATCAATTTTAAATAAAATGATGTGTAAAGATGAAAAATGTGTCACTTGACTGTTAATCAACATGTCGTTAACACTTGCTTTAAGTGGGAATGAGTCAACTCTTAACGCTCAGTATTTTCCACCAATAGTGCTTAAATCTAATTATGTATGTGGACTTATAGATTTCCAAACATATAATTCAATTCCAAATGTGGATGAGAGTAATAATATGTTATGTATCGGTGATAGTGTTATTTTTTTTCCTATTGGTTCATATGAAATTGAAGATATTAACAATTTCATACAAATGAAAATTAATGAAATAAATAAAAAAAAGAAAAACCAAATAAGGAAAACTGAAATTAAAATCAAGGCAAACAACAACACTCTGAAATGTGAAATTATCTGTTCAGAAGATATTGACTTTTCAAAACCAAATTCTATTGGTTCGCTTTTAGGGTTTAGTAAGAAGTTGTTGACTTCAAACTTGCTTCATGAATCAGATCTCTACGTTAACATAAATAGAGTTAATACAATCCGCATTGAATGTAATATCATAGATGGAACGTACATTAATAACCAACCGGCTCATATTTTACATGAATTCTCTGTTAAAGTAAGTCCTGGCTATAAAATCATAGAAGTTCCAAGCAATGTTATTTATTTACCTGTGAACGTTAAACGAATAACATCATTGTGTCTTAAGCTCTGCGATCAAGACGGTAACGATATTAATTTTAGAGGTGAAAACATAACGGTCCGCTTACATTTACAACCAGAAAAATGATTGTGTATGAAACCATTGACAACTCAATATCTTATAAAAACATTGTTAATAATAAATCAATCGTCAATCAAGCTTCGAACGCAGCTGCGGTAACACATTGCCTTACCAAACATAATCAGGACTTTTTGTTGTCAATAGGTCTTAAATTAAAAAAGAAATCGTAAATAATGTTAAACATTTTTCAAGATCCCGAGATAAATGAAAGCATTTCTAAATATGAGTATCATACTTATTCACCATATCAAAACAATTTTGAACGAAATGACATCATTCAGATTTGTATACAACATCAAAATCTTAATGTTCTACCTTCGGAAAGTTTTTTATACATTGAAGGATCATTATCGACAACTGATGTAAAAGATATAGTCAATACAAAACTTGTAAACAATGCTATGGCTTTTCTCTTTGATGAAATTCGCTATGAACTGAATGGCAAGGAAATTGACTACAATCGAAATGTCGGAATAACATCAACGATCAAAAACTATTTATCTTTGACTAAAAATGAGAGTGCTATGCTATTAAACGCATCCTGGTCTCCTGACTCACCTATTAATTTGAAACCATTTCATTTTAACTATTGTATCCCGTTGAACAAACTTTTAGGATTCGCTGAAGATTATAAAAAAATCATTCCAAATGCTCGACATGATCTTATTATCACTCGTGCAAGAGTGGATGAAAACGCATTGATCTCTTCGACCGATGAAAAAGTACAAATTAACATTCAAAAAATACAATGGAAAGTACCCCACGTAACCTTATCAGATTCCATGAAATTAAACTTATATAAATCTATAAATAAAAGCAGCTCTATGAAAATTGCTTTCCGAAACTGGGATCTATATGAATATCCCATGCTGCCAAGTTCTGATCATCATATCTGGAATGTCAAGACAACAACACAAATAGAAAAACCTCGATACATTGTTCTTGCTCTACAAACTGGGAAAAATAAAAACCTGACTGCTGATCCTACAAAGTTTGATCACTGCAGTCTCACAGACTTAAAAGTTTATTTAAACTCTGATGTTTATCCACATGAAGATTTCAATGTTTCTTTTGAAAAAAATAGATATAGTCTGTTTTACAAAATGTACACCGACTTTCAAAAACCTACTATAATAAAACCATCACTGAACCTCTTCTTTCCTGGGAATTATTTAAATCACATGCTCCAGTTTTCGTGGTGGACTGCAGACATCAAAATGAAACTATGAAAACAGGACCTATAGATATACGTTTGGAAATGAGAACATCAAAACAAATTCCAGCAAATACTTCAGCTTACTGCCTTATGCTTCATGATAGAATTATTGACTATAATCCACTTGAACAAGTTGTAACCAGAATAGTTTGAGAATAAAATAAAATAATATTTACACATAACGATAAGAAAATAATTGTAAACCTGATGTAGCAGAGTTGGGCATTATTCGAATAAATTGTTATTCGAATAATTATTCGAATAAAAAATTATTCGCAACTAATTTATTCACGAATAATTTATTCGCGAATAAATTATTCGTGATTTTATTCGTTATTCGTAATTTATTCGTAATTTCATTCGTTATTCTGAATAACGAATAAAATTGACTTTATTCCTTCTTTCTTTGCCTGTTTATCTTAATTTTTTTTTATTAACGTTTCCTTTGGAATTAGACGCTCGAATTCCTTCATTCATTCTTTATTGCTGAGAAATTTTTTTTGAATGAATTCTTCCAATTCTACCTAGCAATTGCACCTTCCAACCCAATGCAAAACGCCATCCGCTGAAGTATCCTGGGAAGTGATTAAATTTTAAAAAATCTAGTAATATTTTATTCTAATATATTGCATATAAAGCAGTTGGTACCATTATTAATAAAATTTGTGTTGTGTTGTACTCTTGATTTTTTTAAATGAGTGAGCCTTAAATGAAGTTATGGATTTGGAAATGAAAATTGGACACTGATATCTATATCTCTATGAAATGAATGTGCTACAAATGTGTCTGTTAATCAAATCTGTGCAAAAACGACATTGACTTTGATGAATGGAACATTTTTTTAAGAACGACTCTTTATATTCTAATGGTAAAAGCATTGTGATGAAATGTACAAAGTGTGAACCTAAAGTTGTAAAAATCAAAGGATTCCCAAACCGTAGGCTGAAAGTCTTGGATTGCTATCCAGAAGGGAAAGGGACAATACATCATTGCCTTCATCTGCATCAGTCGAAAAATTTTTTTCATACGCTACCATGATAAACTTGCCAATATGTTTAAACAAAGACAAGTGAAGAAGTCCAATCTTAGGAGCTTTAACCAATAACTATGTAAATAACTTTTAATAAAAAAAAAAAAAAAATTGAAATATTATTTGTTCTACCAAATTTCTTGTGTTTATTTTATTCGTTATTCGTTTATTCGTTATTCGAATAATGAATAAAATAATTTATTCGTCATTCGAATAAATTTTCTTCGAATAAATGAAATTATTCATTATTCGTGAATAACGAATAAAATGATTATTTATTATTCGAATGATTATTCGAATAAATTTTGCCCAACTCTGGATGTAAGCAATGAAAATATGTTTTTAATAAAAAAAAAAGAAAGAAGAAAAACTTGTATTTGTTTTTACTTAATATGTTCTTTGTTTTCTGACATTCTCTTACATTGTACACAATTCTAACCAGCACAACCAACAGAAGTAAGTATTTTGGAATGCTAGTTTCTATTTGATCCTAAGCATATGAACATCCTAATAAGAATAAAGAATATGTTTAGCCAATGCACTATGCACATATCAATTTTATATTGAATGCAATGCAGGTGCGAATGTTGTGTCGGAAATTACCCAACTAAATATGTATTGGCAGCTGTGCCAAGTTAGAAATCCAACCAGTGACAATTATTCCCAGTTAGAATCAAAATGGAAACTTGGTATTCATCCCAATTGGAACGTGCGGTACGTGCCGGTGGCTTGGGAGTGACATGGATTTTGAATTGGAAGGAGTAGGAGCTACCCAACCAAATCAGCACGATTCCAACAACAATTTAATTTTTGAACTAGAAATACGACCGGTACCAAGCACAACCCAACGATTTCACACTAGAAAATTGTATCTCACAACCAATTTATCACTCGATTTCCAATCCCACAACCAATATTCCAATGAAAATACAGAAATCCAACCAGTTACAATTAATCCCAATTAGCATCAAAATTGAAACTTGGTAAAAATCCCAATTGGGATGGTACCATGGTACCGTACCGATACCAAGGTTGGTGCCGATTTGATCTGGGAGTTACCTATTTATACTACTAGCTCAGAAACACGTGGTGGTGCTCTCCGAAACCAAGAAAAAATAGCAAACTTTCTGCGATACATATTGGAGTTGGTGAAGACGTTGGAGCTTGGAGATCATCAATCAACAGTCTCTAGAAAGGAGCATCAAGTTTCTGCAGAAATAGCAAGCCAAACACAGAATTGGATTATATTCCCACATACTGTAGAAGAAATACAAGAACAAGAAGCGCAGTTATGAAGCAGGAAGTACGAGTTTCCTTATGCAAATGGTGCTCTAGATTGCACTCATGTCCGTATAAGGAAGCCTTTGACCTATCATGAGGTGTACATTAATCGTAAAGGATACTACTCCATTAATGTTCAAGCTTCATGCAAGGCGGAAGAAAAGTTTACAAATGCTGAAGTTTGCTAGCTAGTTATTTGTTTCTTGGTGATGTCAATTCCAAATTGGCTTTTATAGGATCTTATAATTTTGAGCACAGCATCACTCTTCTTCACCTTATGTATAGCTAACTGCGATTCTTCTAACAAAGTTTTATTATTTTTAAGTTCCTTTACTAAGAACTTATAAAAATCTTCCGATTCATCCGATGCATCATTTTCACTTTCAGCCGACATTTTTTTATCACACTCTTCACATAAAGTATAATCATAACTAAGCCACGAAAAGAGCTTTGAGATCGATCTCAATTTCAAGGAGTAATAGCTGTTGAGCTTGAACTCGTTTTTTTGCATACAAAAATGAGTCTGAGTTATGCCCTGCTCGATCGATCTCACAGGTGAGTTCAAGCTCGTCAGCTCAGACTCTGAGCTCTTGCTCATCTTTTAGAATATGGCCCATTGTTAAACTCGAGATGACCTTTCAAAACACCTAAGGTTTGTTTTTTTTCGATTTTTTGTATCGTAACGAACCTCAACCCTATTTTTACTGTCTGAACCATCAATTTCATTTGGAAATAATCAAAGCAATTGAAAGTGTCCACCAAGTGAAACAATTTTTTGATCAGTTTTGATTATTTTGGATATCCACTGTGCTTCACATTTATTTAAATATTTTAAGGTTAAACACATTGCTAAATTTTTCCGTCGTCGGCACAAAATTAAGCAACATTACGAAGGCCATTCCATATTAAATCTTATAGAGACTCGCTGGGTTGGCCACTTACGTGCGTCTAAATCCATTCTTTGCAACTATGAACATTTCATGGAAACTTTGCCTCAAATCACTGGTGCAGCAGGATTCGACGGTGATGACTGATGAGGATGACGTTGCATTAGGTGCAGTATTGTTCCATGTTATGTCTTCAATAGAATTTGTATTTGCCTTAACGTTTACGAAGGACTTGTTGGAAATTGTTGAACCGGTCACAAAAATATTACAAGGTCGTGAAATTGGGTACAAAGATTCGATAGCACTTGTAAAAGCGGTTTACCAAACAATACAAAATTTAAGATCACAGAACAATTTTGAAAAATATGAATTTGAGACAAAAAACCTTTTAAAAAAAATACGTTCTGATTATGATTGACGGAGATTTTGCTTCAAGCCGCCCAAATCGACATTGACGACAGTCAAAAATGCTCAACGCTTTGAGTGTGTACTCCACACTTGGAAATCAATCTGAACCAGAAGTCAATCTTAAATCAGCGTATTTTGAAACAATCGACATAGTTATAACGGAAATGTCAAACCGTTTCATTGCATCCATTGACTGAGTTAGGCATCACAATGCCAAGTAAAATTGAACTCGAGATCGGTAACGTAAGGAATATATAAATAAAACTCGCGCCGACCAGGAAAAGCTAAATATTTTAAGAGCAAGACAAGGAAAAGAACATACAAAAAATAAAACCGACATTTTAGCAGAATTTTATAAAGTGCGACACGGCATGGAAAACGTTTACAATCTTATCGCAGCCATAGAAACGTTTCCATCTATAGGTTACAGATGTATGTGAATCGTCCTTTTCAATATTAACGCAAGTCATGCGGTGGCGCCGCCGCCGCCCGCCGGGCGTGTCAATGGGCAGGTTCAGCTGCGTAAGGCACTTGAAGTTTATGCAAGTTACTTTCCCTGAACGCCTGTTTAACTTAAGGCAAAGTCTATTTTATTCAAATGTCTTTAGTTTCAAATTTTAAAATTCACTTCAAAATTTTATTGTAAATAAAAAACGAAATGTGCCAAGCCTAAGAAAATAAATATGTAAAGGCATTTGAAAACCTCTTCGGAGTCTTCAAACTTATACGTTCGGTCATTTTGCCAAACTTTAAATTTCGTTTTCATAAAACTTTAAATAAATTAAAATCAAACCGTATTTACCGAATAAAGTTCACGTGCAATATGAATTTTTTTTATTTCACAAGCAAATGACAGCAAACAAACAGCTGTTACTTGATTTTAAGGCAAATATATTTGCCTTATTTTCCAGTCTACTTTTCAATGAAATTGACTAAAATAGAAAGATTTTTTTTTGACACCTGACCAATCAGGTACGTGAATTTTGACTTAACTTCAAGTGCCTTACGGAGCTGAACCTGCCCAATATGTCTAGTAACAGACTAAACAATTTATCTTCTCTCGCTTTCGAGAAAAAAAGGCTCGATGAACTTAACCTAGATACGGTTCTTTTGCGGTTTAATAGGCAGAAAAACCGCAAAATCCAATTATTTTAAAAATTGAAAAAAAAATTAAAATGAGTAAGTAGTAAGTAAGTAAGTAAGAAATTCATTTATTCATAATTTTTCTATTACAATAGTTAAAAGTAAGAATGAATTAAGAAGCTTTGGCTTAGCCGTCAGCTCGGTTGACAAAATATTATTTAATGTGTAACTTTAGTTTTTTTTTGTTTTTTTTTTTTATAATCTCAATGACAATCAATCAAAATATTCAGTTACTAGTAAAGTTCTATATTTATATATGGCTTTAATATAATTAGCTAGTTTTTTCCAATCGCCTTCGTTCAAAATTCGTATTGTCTCCTGCAGGGTAAGGTATTTCTTTCCGAAGTAAGTTAATCTTTGGGGCGAGTAGATTGGACAAACACTAACTATGTGGAAGCAGTCCTCTTTCGCTTTCAAGTTGCAAATATTGCAAAATTGGTCGAGGCTTCCATTATATGGGGTACCATTTAAACTGAGTAACTCACATCTTGTTTTAAAAATAAGAGATATTTCACTGTAGTTGAATCTGTCATTAAAGTAGTTCTTATCCTTCAGGTTGTAGTTCCAGGAGAGGATACAATATTCTGGTTTCTGATTTACGGGCTTGTTCAATAAACGACACACGGAAAGAATCTTCTTTTTTTTTGATTGTTTTATATAGTTGGCTCCTCAGATTGTCCAGGTTGTTGAGATCGAATATAATTGATTCTCCACATTCGCTTCCAATGTTTAACCACCTAGTCACCCACCAGTCCTGGTTTCTCAATTCATACGAGAGCATTTTTTTAGTTAAACGAGAGTCTGGATATGAACTTATTTTAATAATGTAATCCGCTTGTGATTTGAGAGTACTTGTAAAAAGCATTGGTAGACCTGTCTCCAAATAGATTGCGTAGTTTGGTGATTTTATTGGTAAGTTAAAAAGTTTTTTGAGGAAATTCCTATGGAATTTTTCGATAACTTCATACTCGTTTGAACCCCAAACTTGGGAAGCGTAAAAAAGAGTTGATTTGACGACAGAGTCAAATATGCTGTACTTCTTTGAAAGTATAATCCGTTTGTTTGAAAATATGTTTTTCCACGAAATATTCAACAAGCTTTGACAGGAATTGGCTTTATCCATTAGATGATTATCAAATTTTAAGGTTGGGTTCAATTTAACTCCTAGATATTTGATTTCCTTCCCAGCTTCTAATTGAATTCCGTTGTAAAACCATCTGTATACACTTTGTGTTCGTGATGATCGGGAAAAGACCATAATTTTCGACTTTTCGGTGTTGATTTTTAGTCCCCATTTTGTGCAGTAATTGGCTAGCCGATTTATCATCAACTGAAGGTTTTCTGGAGTTTCAGATAGTATGACCAGATCATCAGCATACAACAAGACGTTTATGATCGTATTAGCAATTCGTATACCACCAGGCAGATCTTTTTCTATGTCGTTGATGAAAAGAGAGAACAGTAAGGCACTAAGAAGGCATCCTTGTTTTACACCAGTTTGTGTTTCGAACCATTTCGAGAAGTCTTTTCCGTCCCAGACTGTTGCATTTGTTTCAGAATACATTTTTTGAATGACTCTTAGAAATTTAGTAGAGAGACCTAACTGTGACAGTTTATAAAATAATGCGCTTCTATTAACGAGGTCAAAGGCGGCTTTGAAATCTACAAAGAAGCTATAAATTTTCTTGTTTCTTGCTTGGAAAGCTTTGACAATTGAGGATAACGTAAATATTTGATCTATAGTTGAAAAGTTTTTTCTGAATCCAGCTTGTTGATCTGTCAGGATATTTTTTTCTTCTACCCATCTTTCTAACCGTTCCACAAGTATTCCACAAATTTAAAATGACATTTATTATACTGTTTTTGTTTTATTTTCTAGTATTGATCTTATACGCAAAAAAATGGAGAAATGCGTGGGGGGCAAAGCCCCTCCTAGCCCCTGGGTTACTACGGGGCTGCCTTTTAAAAACATTAACAAACTTAGAAGAAAGCTAAGTCGATTTCCGACTTAGCAAACCGAGTTGACTCTGTAAGAGGAATTATTTGCCACTTGTAAGAATTACTGCACCCGCGCGCCCCTTTGTTGCTGCGCCCCTAGGCACGTGCCTAGTTTGCGTTTAGGATAATATGCCACTGGCAAAGGGGTAATGATAACGGCACCTTGTCTCGAAAAGAGTGAAACATTGTCAAAGATTTCGTTAAGAGCGGACGCGTTTAAGTAAGTAGGTACTTATATTTATAAATAATATAAAATGTTCAATTATTTTCAGAAAACAAATACGTACATTATTCGTTATTATTCCTTTTCTTTTGCAGAAGCACAAAGGCGAAGAAACTTGAAAAAAAATTAAAATTATGAATTGGTTCAATGGAATTGAACTGAAAACCTTCACTTAAACGATATTATATTCATTTTTAAATGATTCAGACAAGATTCATGAAGTAATCATTTAAATGAATATATAGAACATTATATACGTTCATTTAAATGAAGAATTTTAAAATCCTAAATGATTCCCTTTAATGATTCAAATCGGTGTCTAAGAGCCCAGGTAAAAGAATTCAAAATGATTCTTTTCTGTATTCTTTTTCGGTCGAGTTGTTCACTTTTTTGATTTGATTATGATTCATTTCTGAATGAAAATGTTTGCTGGGATATGGAAAGAAAAAAAAATTCAAAAGCTCCCAGCAAACATTTTGGTGAAGGTTCAGATTTCCTTCAGTAAATCTGAAGAATGTTTATTCGAAAAACCTTCATTTATCTGAGTAAATCCTGACGAAAGTCAAAAAACCTACAATATTTTCCTTGCAAAACAAAACGAGTATGTTGACATTTGGTTTTCATTCATGTACGTGAGCTAAATATGAATTTACACAAGCAAATCTCAAAAAGGGATCTTGGTATATAAGGAAAGGATAGCGAACCTGCATATTTTTCTCTTATTTCTTTTTCCAAAGGGGTTATGATAACGGAACCTTGTCTCGAAGATGGTGAAACAATGTGTATAGCGAATTTATACATTCGTGATTTCATCAAAGATTTTGCTTAGAACTGACGCGTTTTAGAAAGATAGTCTATTTGCAATATAAAATGTTCAGAAAATAAATAGGTACGTATTTTTATGCCACATTTAAGCAATTTGTTTTTTGAGCTTTCATTCTTTTTTGCAGATAAGTAATATGCAAGCGAAGAAACTTGCAAAAAAAATAAGACTATGATATGATTGAATGGAATTGAATTGAAAACCTTCATATAAACGTATCATATTCAGTTCATTTATATGATTCAGAAAAGATTAATTTATTGTCCACTTAACTGAATATATGAGGGCATTATTTACATTCGTTTGAATGAAGGAATTTCCAATCATAAATGAGTCGTAAAAAAGATTCATATCCGTGTCACGTTACCCAATGTTTCTGATCCAAATCGAATCATAAATGAATTCATATTCGGTTGTTTTGTTCACTTTTAAGAATTATTAATGATTCATTTTCGAACTGAAATGTTTGCTGGGTACGATTTTGGATATGTATGCGATGAAGTTATTGCGTTTCTATTTGTTTTTATTAAGTTTTTGCACTTATACGCTTGAATACATGTGATTGTATTAACGATTGGTAGTAAAAAGTATTAGAAATCTCGATGGTCGTTAAAGCGTTAACGAAGAATGAAATTGAATGTTTTAATTTTGATCAGTTCTGATGTCTTGAAGATATTAAAAAAAAAATCGAATTTTGATCGGCTATCTGCCTTCTGGGATCTGCCTCACTGGAATATGCATGCAGGCATGCGTATTATTTGGCCCTATAAGTTTTTTTCTGAGTGAAGTAGAATGCAAGAAATTACAAATTGTTCGATGTAAGATGTAAGTTTTCAACATTTTTCAAAAATCGGAGTAGATCTACTTCGAAAGGAGTAAAGTGGTAACGCTGATGCTCGTACACAATATTGGAAAAGAAAACGAAAAAAGAAATGAAAGAAAAAATTACCAAAACAAAAAAACAAAATTGCTTATGAGAGCTTTCATATGAACAGGCAGAGCTTTTTTATGAACTTAAAGAGCTGACGATGAGCAGGCAACTGCCTGTTCATATTCGATCGTGATAATCATGACGTGATTTGAAAAAACTGTTTTCATTTTTTTGTATGGAGATGAGACATCTGTATAATTTCTTATCTGTGCTGATACCGTCCTAACAGATACCAATAAAATACATTTAAAAGGAAAAAACGAAAAGAGGTCATTTGTCAACTGAAAGACCATTTCAACAGGTAAAAAAAGTAAATGAATCGAAATAAAAGGAAATTGTCCCTATATCATTTTGTATACGAATGTTTTCAACTAAAACTTACTATCGTACAAAAAAAAAAGTCTCAGGGTTTTGTGTATAATTTTGTTGCAATCATAAAAACTATTTTCATTAATTTACTCAAAGGACATTTTGACTCTGAAGAACTTTTGACTTATACGGGTAGAGGAGAGTACAGAAAGGTGCTTTTTATGATTGCCTTGCTTTTAAATGAGCGGCACATAGCGGATGACATAGCATAAGCAGTGGCGAGCATATCATAAAAACTAATATGGAGCATAATTTTCGGTCATCACAGCACAGCACCTGTAGTACAGTTCAACAGCAGCGGTGACACAATGGTATGAGGGGTTGTTGTTAACGGAAGTCCTCCTTTGACTTCCGATGTAAACGAACCACGTGGCTCAGTATGTAGCGCTCTACACCCAACTGTGATACGACGGAACGATAAGGCATATCTTTCCAAATCGCTTGTTTTATATTTTAGGAAAGTCATTTCCGTTTATTTACAACCTCCCAGTGTGGTAACCTGTTGTAGGTAGGTACTTAAAAGAAGTCTAAAGGCTCTCTCTATAGCATCGTTTTTGTTCATGACTTCAAAAAGCAAATCGATGTGTTGTTTGGTGGATAAAATTGTGGAAGCAAAAGAATGTACGTATATTCGTATCCTGGGTAAGCGTGTTTCTTTTTAACCAAAAATGTTCACCTCTTCCTCTTGGGAATATAAGGAAGAAATTTGGTCACATCGCATGGGCTATGAATTTTTTAAGGCGCACATCAATGCCAAGACAAGAAACATAATATAGCATAGCTATATTCTCTCTGTTAACATGCGTATACAGGAATTGTTTTCCGGATCGGAAGCTGCCTTGGCACTTTCGTTTAATACCATATGTGTAGGAATCCCACTTTTGAATGCCTCCTTTTATAATATTTTTGGTGGACGCCATTGAAATCTGAATTGATAGATTTGAGAAAATTCAATGAACGCTTTCTAATGAAAAGTGTGGTAACAGTCCAATTTATCGTTCGAATGTTTTAATCGACTATATTCGATTCAGGCATTTGTTCGGGATCATTCGATGTTGAACTACGAAATCATTTGAATGATTCCTAAAACCAACTAAACTACTACTTCTACTAATACTAGGTACTGCTTCACTTCAAATTCCTGAAGAACTCGAATGACAAAAAATCGGGTGACGATGACGAGACCTCGAATGAAAAAAACTTGAATAACGATTTTAGCATTCGAATGAGATAACTCGAACGACGACGATTATTTTAATTCGAATGAAAAGAAGTCGAATGATGTTTATTTTAACTTATACTTTGGATGGCGATTCAGTAGGGGGTGGAAAAATGAGTATGATTAAGGTTAAGACTAAGCAATATCCACCAGCAATGTGTCCCACCTGAGTTCATCAGATGTCGATCGGTTTGATTTTCCTGATATTTGTCTGAGATCAATGTTCATGTTCATTAATTTGCCTGGCTGGCAAGGCACTACTATCAAGTGTTGAGCAGGCGTTGGAAAATATATTTCATTTGCCCTCATCCTATTCTTCAGTGGAAACTTCAAATCAACACATAGTGACTTGCACTGAACATCCCCTCGCATATCGGATGGCAGTTATTTCTTTTGTATTGGTGGTCTTAAATTAATCTGCTCCCGGAAATGTTGAAGGCTCCTGGCGTTGAACCCCAAAGTTAAACCGTAAAAGAAATCGGCCGAAAGAACAGCCTTTTATAGACCTGACTCTGAATATTTCGTATGTAGTAATTCAATAAAGTGTTCAATTTTCAGTGTAATTCATTCTGACTTCAACAATAGAAGCCACTGCTTACTCCCTATGATATGGGGAATGTCAGTTATAAAAGCAGTTATGTCGTAATGAACGTACCCCTCTTTTCTCCTATTTCATTCTGTCAGCAATAACAAGCAATAGAGATTGATGTAAAGAAAAGTCTTATGGATACTTGTGTCCTCTTGAAAATGCAAACGTATGCAGTTTTAACATTTTGATTAATATCAAGAAGTGTAAAAAAAGCTAAGCAAAAATTTGTCTCCTGTCTATCTTGAAATGATCAACCCCCAAGTTTAAGAATAAGCAAATTTATTGTCTGTGTATGACACACGGCCACAAAAAAAATATAATGCCACTCCTTTTTTTCTCACTTCATTTCCGTTTATGTACATATTTCTTACCAGGAGTAAACTTTTTGCAGCCAACCCTTCTTCGTCATCTCTGACTGGACTGCTGTCACATATCACTGTTTGCAAATTCAATGTCTCTTAAAGTTATAAAACTTAAAATTGAAAATAAAAAATTGACGATACCACTAAACCTATCAGTAGAAGAAGATCCGAATTGAGATCCAATTTTATAGGTATCTCTTGCAACAGCACTTGAGGTCTGTTCAGTGGCATATTATCCTTAAGGCAAACTAGGCACGTGCCTAGGGGCGTGCCAACAAAGGGGCGCGCGGGCGCAGTAATTCTTACAAGTGGCAAATAATGCGACTTGATACGTGGTTGTTAAAGTAACAAACTCGTGAACTCGAATTGCACTTGCATCTTTTGTTAAAATAAAAATCGGTTCTGAGCAATTGCTCTTACAGTACAGACTACAGAGTCACCTCGGTTTGCCAAGTCGGAAATCGACTTAGCTTTCTTCTAATTTTGTAAGCGTTTTTGAATAGGTATTCATTTTACTTGAGGGAACCTACAATTTAACGCCGATTCCGAACGACAAAGTTGAGACGCACTTTTTCATGATTGATACTCTTAGAAGTTTTGTCAGTTCTTCGCAAGAGGCAGTACCTGTGAAAGATGAAATAAAAACTTTATGGGCACGACAAGGACTCGAACCCACGACGTTCTGCTTAGCAGCCAACGCACCTAACCACTAAGCCACGGACAGCTGATCAATACTTCACATGCACCCAGAGAATTATTGATGAGAGTAAGTCACTTAGGCCTTGGCTCTTCAAAAGCTGTGACGCCACTCTATTTATTTATTTTCCTTTTATTGATTTTACTTATTGTAGGGGCAAATAACCTAATGGTCGAAGTTCATCAGCGGTTGGCAGAGATTTCGACGGATTTAAAACCTAATTTTTCTGCTTTTTAAGTTCTTTCTAGATTGATTTTCGGGGCAATCCGATTTGACAACCGAGTTGCCACTAGGTTTGCATAAGAAACAACTCGAGTTAACTTGGTTAACGTTTCGGTAGATCATTAATTAACCAAATTCGTAAGATCTTTCGGACAATACTAATAGATCTCATGTTAACTAAGTCTCTTTTTTCTTGGCCCCTATTTCAACGCCTTTTCTTTAGGCGCGGTGAAGCGATTTCGGTCAAACTATAGTACTAGATATTTCTATACAGGGGCGCCAGTGAGATGCTTGCCTATGGCGACCTCAACCTTTAATCCGCCACTGGGTCTGTTAAAAGTCTGAACTCCCAAAGCACCATCAAAAAATTGATTCCATTCTTATATGTGCGATGTGCCCTATTGATAAGTGGTATGTCAAACACAAATCTTACTTAAAGTCTTGGGGGTGGACCTTCTCGACGTCCACCAAACCAAAGAGCCATTACTTTAACTGGAGTATGGTTTAGCATCAAGTTGCCCTCTGGCTAGGAATTCTCTGGATATTCTTTTTGCATGTAATCACTCAACGATCAAAATGGAATGCAAAGTATGGTGCGATGGCGGTGCCGAAGCGAAGACTTGGACTCCTTTATTTTTTTTATAAAAATAAGTAGATATTGAATATTTTTCATGGGTGCATTGTGCGGAGACTAGAGGTTGAGAGGTTGCGCGTGTCATTATTGAAGTCGATCAGTCTTTGGGGTCTTCTTTAAAACGATTTTGAGTAGGTAAAATAAAATATCCCTCTTCTCCATTGTCGTCCTCGACAATGAAAAATAATGGACGAGGAAATATTATTTGAATTAAGAAAAAAAATAAAACATCTTTTGTTCGAACCCAATTGGATGGGACAACCGGACAGGTATCACCAAAACAGAAGAATGCGGAATAACCATGAAAATTCCCGTCCCATAGATAGGGAAAAGGGACATTTCTGATGTTTATGGTGAAATCGTCCTAGGTTGTCGTAGTCGTTCGTGCGTCGCGTCGGACGATCGGCGTACTGTGCTACTGCTACTGTTTTCTATTAATGTAGAAAATATATGTCCTGTCTTAATTCTTAAAACAGAGAAAAAGAGAAGCTTCGAAAATGCATAACTCATTCCGCGTAATAAATCAGGCAGAATGATTCCTTCCCATGCATGGTACCTAAGCGCTTTTATTTATTATTATTTTTTTTTTTTGTATATCTTCGTGTTCTAGATGGGACGAGAGGAGGAGGTAAGCTGTAACGGAACCCGTGTTCCCCTTCTCCATCCTATACCACCTTTACGACCCTAGGACTACAGGACCCTAAGGCCGGTCCAGGCAGCAGGATGGAGAAGGTATCCAGGCTACGGCTACGCGGCATGCTTGCTTTGCCTTAGGCTTTGCTCGACGGAGGGGGGGGTTCTTGTAGCCGTAGCGTGGATGTTGTTACTATTAACATCATGCCATATTTTATTACGGTTCCAAAATAATGGGACCCGAAGATGAATTTGTAGAGGGGAAGGGCGTGTCACTGAAGGGAGGGAAGAGAACTCGGAGAATTTACCCACCCGTCCTCATCTTACACTCACCATGACCAAACCTTTTAAGATTATTCAACCATAATTTAAAAAAAAATTGGTTCAAAACAAATTTAACATTTTTTTTTTTAATTTTGAATCAAAATCAAAGAAAATAATAATAACAATAATACAAACAATGAGAAGAAAAAGAAAAAAAAATATAGTGAATTTAAGAAAAAAAAATAAATTATTTTAATTTTTAAATGCAAAAAAAAATAACCAAAATAATTTACTAATATAGTGTATAAAACAAATTATTAATAATAATTAATTAAAATTACCTCTATCCAGGTGCACCAGGAACACAAAACGAAAAAAACAATTAATGATAAAAAAAAAACAAATTGCACTAAGGTTAAAAAAAAAAATGATTTAAAGTTCTCACAAAAAAAAACAAAAAAAAAAACAAATGGAAAGTTGAAATTCTTTTCTCTTCTTCAATTTCTTCTTTTATTTCTCAAACTTCTTTCTTCATTTATTTTTATTTTTATTCTTGCATATATTATAAATTATATCTTTAATTTTGCATATTTTTTTTTTTTATTTGTTGCACAATTTTTATTTTAATGTTTATTTATTTGCATAGTTTTGGTCAACTCCACAATTTGTTGTAATTTTTTTCTTCTTTTTTTTTAAATTCCGTTTATTAATGAAAATTTATTGCATTTATAGGATTGTCTTATATGATTATTTATAATCAATATTTTTATTTTATTTAAAAGCACACTTTTTTTCTATTTTGGTTTTTTTTTTAAATTATATTTATGTAAGTACTATAAGCTGCTCACTACCAAAAGAAACATTTTCTTCCAATATTTAAATAACTGTTCTTCTCAAAGTTTTCTCTAAGACTGAATTTTCCTTTATTTTAATTTTTGATTTTTTTGATTTTTGAATTTTTAAAATTTTGATTTTTATGTGTTAGTGAGTAAAGTGTATGTATGTAAAGTAGTGTTGTAAGGAAAATGTTGTTGTGGTAAGTATGGGTGTGTGTTCTATGGATCGTATTATGTGATAAGTATTGTAATGTACTGTGCGTATGATTTTGTCTTGTTTTGTTTTATTTTATTTTTTTTCAGATCCTCACAGTCTGTCCTCATAACGACAATGTGTGTTCGTAAGAGTGTTTTTAATGTGTGAGTGTAAGATGTTCATTTTCGATGCTTTAGATAATAAGTTCATTTCAGAATTGTTCAGAGCATTCAATTTTCGGAGTATTCGATAATCTGCACCGTGCTCAACACAGGCTTGCCCAAACAAGGCTTCATACGGCGACATGTTTATCGCAGAATGAACGGTCGTTCGCAAAGCGCTAGCAATGGACTGCAAATGAGTGTCCCAATTCCTCTGGTCCACGTCAATGTAACCCCTGATTGCTGCGAGAATTGAGCGATTTACTCTCTCACTTGCGTTAGCTTGTGGAGAATAAACCGCTGTCTTGATATGAGTAATGCCGAATGTCGACATACTCTTCTCAAAATCTCGACTGACAAATTGTTTACCATTATCTGTCAGTACACATTCAGGGATTCCAAATAAGCAGAACACTTCGTCATTGAGAAATCTCAATGCAGTCTGTGCTGTGGCTTTGCGAAGTGCCTTCACTACCACGAACTTAGTCAATTGGTCCAGCGCAACAACAATATGCGTATTTCCAAGTCGCGAGCGTGGATAAGGTCCAAGGAAGTCCATGAATATCATCTGAAAAGGTCTCTCAGCCACAAATGCTTTACCCATCGGAGGTCGAAGGGTGGCATTTGGAGCTTTCGAGGTCTTACAGACATCACAGTCTCCTATGAATGCCTTAACCTGAGCTGCCATGTTTGGCCAAAAGAATCGTTGCCTTAGTCGATAGAGGGTTTTTGCAATCCCCCCATGCGAAGCTTTTGGTGGTTGATGAGCCAGTGCAATCAAACGTTCGGTTAGCTGTTCAGGAACCCAAAGCTTCCAGACTTCATCGTCTTCAATTGGGTTTCCTGTGCAGTGTTTTACCTTCTTGTAAACGAAGTTTTCGGACACACGAAGGTCAGGTAGCTGATTGTTTTGATCTATGCAATTAATGATCTTGCGGTATTCCTCAGATTGAAAACTGGGGTCCTCAAGATCTATATGCAATACTTCGCAGGAATCATTTACCATCGAAACATCGCAAAGCAGTGCGTCGACTTCATGCACTCGTGAAAGTGCATCAGGCACAACGTTCTGAGTTCCTTTACGATGTTCGATGGAAAAGTCAAAACCTTGAAGCTTTAAGCTCCATCTAGCCAACCGTCCACTTAAATCTTTTTGACTCATTAACCACTTTAAGCTCGAATGGTCGGTTACAATCCTAAAAGGATGCCCCTCGACATAAGCTCGAAACTTTTGAACTCCCATAACAGCAGCCAAACACTCACGCTCAGTCACGCTGTAGTTGCGCTGAGCCTTATTGAGTTTTTGCGAATGGTAGCAAATGGGCCGTTCATTTCCGTCGTTGTCCATTTGGGCAAGCACACAGCCAATACCTGTGTTAGACGCGTCACATAATATCAAAAACTCCTTTGAAAAATCCGCATTCACCAGCAATGGAGCTGATGTAAGCGCAATTTTCAATTTATTAAAAGAATCCCTAGCTTCCTCTGAAAAAATGAACTTTTTACCTTTTTTGAGCAGGTCGGTCAAAGGACTGGCCAAAGATGCGAAGTCTTTGACAAATCTTCGATACCAACCCGTCATTCCTAAAAAGCGTCGAACCTGTTTAGCTGAGGTTGGTTCAGGAAAATCTGAAATAGCCGTCAACTTTCCCACATCCGTTTTAAGACAGCCGTCGCCAACAATATACCCCAAATACTTCAACTCTTTGAAACAGAACTTAGACTTTTGGATATTGATAGTTAGACCCGCCTCCTTCAATCGACTCGCAAGTATCCTCAGCTGCTCCAAATGCTCATCAAAAGTACTCGATATGACCAACAAGTCATCCAAGTACGGAAAGATCTTCTCTCTCAACTGATGAGGTATTACCTTATCGATTAACCTGACCAAACGCTGGGGCGCATTACAAAGGCCAAAGGGCATGACAGTGAATTGCATTAGAGGCATTCCGGGCACCGTAAAAGCCGTCTTCTCCCTTGAAGATTTCTCCAGTGGAATCTGCCAAAACGCATCTTTCAGATCCACGCTTGAAATGAACCGAGTATCTGAAAGACGAGATAGCAATCCCCCTATATGAGCCAGTGGATACGCATCTTTTTTTGTTTTCGCATTGAGCTTCCGGTAGTCTATGCACAAGCGATTTTTGCCTGGCTTACGCACCAAAACTACCGGAGAGCTCCATGCACTATTGCTCTCTTCTATAACTCCGAGCTTAACCATGCGATCCAATTCCTCATATATGAGTTTCTGCACTGCTGGAGAAATCGGATAATGACGTTGTTTTATGGGCTCAGCTTCTCCTGTGTCAATAGTATGCATTTCCAATGTCGTCTTCCCCAAACCTTGAATGGCACTGGAAGGAAACAGATTAATGACATCTTTGAGGCACTTGGATTGTTGTTCAGTCAGTATGTGAGCATTTGGATCAGGTTCTGGAATTGTTGTCGGTAAAGACACTTCCGATATCAATTGAGGTGCAATATCAAATGCCCTCCAAAAATCAATTCCTAGATAAAGTCTTTGTTGCAATGTCGGTACGAGATATAGGGGAATTTTTTTCGTCATCCCTTTGTACGAAACATCAACATAGATTTTGCCTACTATGGCTTGATGTTTCCCATCAGCTGTCTTAACACCGGAAGTGAGTTTATTGTAATTTTGGCCGTGTCTCTGAAGAAACTCGAAACCATCCATACCTAGGCAACTAATACTAGCTCCACTGTCCAACAAGCCCAAAAGCGGTTCGTCAAAGATTTTGACAGTAGCATAGGGGCGCGCATCGTCGGAGCAGCATAAGGTGGTGGCTTCAATTGCCTTGTATGTCTGTTTCTTCTCGCGGAATTTTTCTCTTAGCTTCGCGATTTTTGTCGACACAACCGTGTTTTGATGTCCAAAAATTCGCTTCCTGACTTCAATGTAATTTTGAAGTCTTTCATGCAAAGTTTTAGACGGTTGTATTTGTGTAGGTGTTGTCTTAGATGTGTGTGTAGATGTTGGTGTAGTTCGATTGGGGAAAGAGTTTGAAACAGACTCGTTAAGATTGGTAGAAGAGGGCGGGCATGTTAATGGCGACCCGGGTTCTTCTCCAGAGAGCAATTTCCCCGGGGTTTCAAACTGCTCTTCGACCCGTTTCCCGAGCACTTGAGACATTGAGGCGTGGTGGTGTTCTCCATTCCACACCTAAAACAGAAGAGATTTCTCCGAGGATCGGGACACTCATGGAACGAATGTCCTTTGCCCTTGCAGTTCTAGCAGATAAAACTGCTAGTATCTCTCTCCGTTTTAGGGTGGAAGGCTTCCAGGTCAGGTTGAAAATTGCCTTCGTTTTCGTCAATGGGAGCAGCTTCAAGCTCAGCGACAGCTCTGCGTGAAGTTGTAGAAGCAACAAAACGAGATCTTTGTATCTCACGGTCGCTTATATATTTTTCCACCTTGCGACATACGTGGACCATCTCCGCTAAGTTGTTGGTGTGGTATGTTACCGAAAGCATCCCCATTTGTCGGCGTACGTTATTTTTGAGGACATCAATAATTTCTACATCTGATTTTGGCACACGTAACCTGACGTTCAGCTGTTGAATTGCCTCGAAAAAGTCGTTAAAGGTTTCGTTTGTGCCTTGATGTCTATCGTACATCATCCTTGAAATCTCGGAGTCTGTTTCTAGTCTCCTATACTGTTCAAGGAGTGCCAGTTTCAATTCCGGCCACGTGACTTCTGGTTTCGATTTTAGGAACACCCAAAACCAAGTCTCGACGGAACCTGCGACGAAGTGGTGAAAGTTCATCACAACGTCATCCCAAGTTGCGCCGTAACTAGTTCTGAGGCGTTCCAATCGAAACAAGAAGTCATCTACCGATAGCTTCTTGTTGTCAAATTTAAGGCCCCATTTATCAAAATTCAATACCCTGTTTCTGTCTGAAAACCGATAATTGGGTGACGGCGGAGCATCATCAGGGTCGTTCATGGACATGCGATGAAGCTGTCTCAGGAATTCATCCGTGTTTGACGGTTCTGTGGCGTTTTGTTGGTGGAATCGTGGAGGGGTTCGACCTCGAATTGAAGCTTGTGTTCTATATGGTGATTGATGACGAACCGGCGTCGGAGCAGAGGCTAATGTTTCCTTAAGAATGTTAGCAAACTCATCTCGTAAGGCAGTTTTGGTTCGCTCCATCTCCATAGAGAAGAAGCGATAATCTTCAGCACGGCTTTGTCGCACTGTAGCAGCCACAGTTTCGTTAATGAACTCGCCAAAAGGTCTTGTTTCCCCAACTTCTCGATTGTTTTGTAGTCGTTGACTTGCATTGCTGGACGAAGCATGGACGTTGTCTGAGTGAGGTTCGTCAAGAGTTTCGATCTTGCGGGACCGTAGAATCATCCTACCACGTGTGGTGGGCTTACTCTTTTTACGTCCACGCGAAAGGGTTGACATTTTTGGTGTTATATTATGTTTAAGTTAAGGATAAAAAAAACTTATAGGTGAGTATGGTTTTTTTATGTTATGGGTAATTGAAATATTGTTTTTAAATGTATTATTTTTGTTTCAAATTAATCACTTGAAAAATGAAATTTTAATTAAAGTTAAGTTATCTATATATTTTTCTTTTAAACGGTCATGGTGAATAAAAGAGGAAGAGGACAGGGCTCCCCTCAGCAACACACTAGCTTAACACGACAAACCGCGCATACTGTATCCACAATATTGTATCCTGGCAAACGTAGCAAAATTAAGGCTTGCATTGTAAGTAAGCTTATCAAGCCAAACTTGTAGACAAACTCTTAATAATTTTTCAAGTATGAATTTATGCTGAAAAAAATTATTAAATCAAACAACTGAAGATTATAACTGAGATATTAATTATTCTTAGGCTTTGATTTAATAAACTTCTGCAATATATATATTTTTTTTAGAATTGAATACATAACGCAACGAAGTAAAAAGAATGAAATCTTATTTACCGGACGATGTATTGAACTCTAAATTTAATTGTAATTAACTTTACTTTAAACCATACTTGACCAGGATACAATACATATCAACAATATGTTCAACCTACCGTGCTAAGCTTCCCTCGGTCTTGACGATACTCAAATCTTCGGGCCCCACGTTGGGCGCCACCTGTAACGGAACCCGTGTTCCCCTTCTCCATCCTATACCACCTTTACGACCCTAGGACTACAGGACCCTAAGGCCGGTCCAGGCAGCAGGATGGAGAAGGTATCCAGGCTACGGCTACGCGGCATGCTTGCTTTGCCTTAGGCTTTGCTCGACGGAGGGGGGGGTTCTTGTAGCCGTAGCGTGGATGTTGTTACTATTAACATCATGCCATATTTTATTACGGTTCCAAAATAATGGGACCCGAAGATGAATTTGTAGAGGGGAAGGGCGTGTCACTGAAGGGAGGGAAGAGAACTCGGAGAATTTACCCACAATTTACCCACCCGTCCTCATCTTACACTCACCATGACCAAACCTTTTAAGATTATTCAACCATAATTTAAAAAAAATTTGGTTCAAAACAAATTTAACATTTTTTTTTTTTAATTTTGAATCAAAATCAAAGAAAATAATAATAACAATAATACAAACAATGAGAAGAAAAAGAAAAAAAAAATATAGTGAATTTAAGAAAAAAAAATAAATTATTTTAATTTTTAAATGCAAAAAAAAATAACCAAAATAATTTACTAATATAGTGTATAAAACAAATTATTAATAATAATTAATTAAAATTACCTCTATCCAGGTGCACCAGGAACACAAAACGAAAAAAACAATTAATGATAAAAAAAAAACAAATTGCACTAAGGTTAAAAAAAAAAATGATTTAAAGTTCGCACAAAAAAAAAACAAAAAAAAAAAACAAATGGAAAGTTGAAATTCTTTTCTCTTCTTCAATTTCTTCTTTTATTTCTCAAACTTCTTTCTTCATTTATTTTTAAAGCCTTTTCAATTTTATACACATTATACTTATTTGACTCCTACATCGAATTTGGCTCAAATTGCAAGAGAAAAAGCGAAATTTATTGGCTATACAGCATCACCGTAGAAGTAGTAACGAATGCTAAATCTTCATTTTAAAAGCAATGAAAGGATAATAGGTTTAGATGGATAGATCAGTGATGTGAAAAAGATGGAGCATAGGATATGTACATCGAACTGGCCTTATTACACTTCTAGAGTCGGTGTTATGTTATTATTCTGAAATGCACTCGCAATGTTTTGAAAAACTTCAGCCAGAGCTGCTAAGTAACGCTAATGGGCTTTATTAAGTGAACATTTTTGATAATTTAAAATTGTGAGCCGGGTAAGCAAGTGAGTCTAACTTTTAAAGGAGTAAACCCCTATAAACTCTAAAAATTAAATCAAGTTGTTTGCGCTTGCCCTACACTTGAGATACGATAAAAAGGCATCTGCTGTGACAACTTCCTTCCCTTTGGTTTGGAGTAAAAATTTAAAAATTTAAGAAACCTTTTTTTCGAACGGTCATTGTTGCGCATACACTCGATTTTACTCGGTGGTTACTAACTTCCTCTTTTTGCCTTCAATTTCTCTTAGTGTGGTTGCTGGTTGATCATTTTCACCTGATTCATAGAAACGTTGATCTTCCACGTATCAAAAAAAAAAACGTACTTCAATGACTTACTGTCAAAACTTCCTTTTGTGAATTAAAGCTTAAAGGAACTATAGGTATACATAAAAATTATAATAATAACGATGTAAAAATTCCATGCTTTAATTAAGATCAAAAATATTTATCTGTTTATTGTTGCGTGTAGTTCATTTTTTACAGACCGGAAGTATCCAAAAGATTCTTTTTCTTTTTGTCTGTTTTGTTTCTTTTCTTGATGCTTTTAGCAATATTTTAACGAAATTAATTTATGTGCATTTTTAAAGAGCCAAAAAAGAACGTCAGTGTCGCATCGATTGCCTTGGTGTTTTTTTTTTCAAGCATAGCTTATATTCTGGTTCAGTTGGGAAAACAATTCTCAAGTAGCACAAAAGTCTAAAATACACCAAAATATTTGGTGTATTTTTTGCATTTTAGTGATATACATTTTCAATATAAAAAATACACTACTTTTCAGTGCATTTTTTGGACATTTAATTTTGATTTAGTGTAAATAATACCCATGTTCTCGTACATAAAGAACATCGATTGCACAAAACTTGTACCGATATTCTGTATATAAATTGTGCAATTGGCATAAAAATTGTCCTGGTTACTACGGTATAATACACTCCAGGGGTGTATACTATGAACTAATAACATGTTAAGTTTATTTTTTCAACCGGAAAAATTAAAAATGAATTAAAATTTACACCGTTTCTTATTTTTTGGTGGAAGATGTATCTGCAAGAATAATGAATTAATTTGATTCTAAGGACGAAATAAAATCATGAATAAATATGATTCTGAGTGCCTAATTTAAGAACGAAGCATATTTTGTCGATGGATTTTCGGTTCAACCCCGTCTAAAATTCGAGCGCTTCGAAAATTTTGAAAAATGAAAAAAATTCTTATTCGATTCGAAAAAACATTTTTTTGAAAATTATGCTTTTTGGTTTTTTTGTAAATTTTTAACAGACGATCTGTATAAACAAGTCGAACACACCAAAAACTAAGCATAATTAAATCGATAAATATAGTAAAATAATTGGTCATTGTTTTTATTTAAATATGGCGGCCACCCGAATTTCATTTTTTCCTAATATTCCTTAAAAAATATGGCCGTTGTCCAAAAAATACACCAGTTCCTGAATTTAGAATTAAAAATGCACCAATTTAAAAGCAAAAGAAAAAAAAATACACAATTGTAAAAGTTATGCTCTTTCGGTGCATTTATTTTGCTGAAAACTGTATAAAATATTCACTGATTTAGTTGAGTGTATTTCATTTATATATGGTGTGAATCCTACACCAAAACATATTTGGCCATTAAAAGTGGTGAATTTTATCTACCACATATAGTGTAAAAAATATGCTATGCTGAAACGGCTAATTTTATGTACCATTAATGGAACATTATAAAAACAACTGAGAACAGGTTTATTTTTTACACCAAATTTCAAAAGTAATGTTGAAATTTTGCACAGAAAATCCAATGGTGTAATTTTTATACCGGTATTTTTGATAAATACACCAAAATTATAATTTTTTCCAAATAATACACCAAAATTATTGAATTTACACCAATTTATGCACAAGTGTGCTACTTGAGTTGTTGTTGTGGTTGGCAAAACAAACGATGCATTTTGTATTTTGAAACAAAGAAAAAAAAATCGAAACGAATAGCTTTTGAGTGAAAAATTTAATAGATTTGAAGTGGTAAATATAGCAGCGCACAAGCAAACAGCAGAATAAGTGGGGAACCTTAAGCAACGACCGACCTGGCTATGATGGTCCTTGAAGCTGAACTCTTATTTATTGAGGGCAGGAATGATGTTCAAAAAATGTTATTAATATTAACAATGGTTTTTTCTTTTAAAGAGTTCAATGCTTAAGGGAATAAAGAACGTACTGCTCTTGTTTTTGATAAAAAAAAAACTTTACACAATTACAGCGTTGAAGGGACGAAATATTTTCGTATTTGTGTTTAAATTTATTACTCTTCGTAAAAATAATCCTATTAAAAGAAAAGTTCCTCTGGCATTTTTGTTTGATGTAATAGATGGACATGCCGAAATCAGATAACTTTTGAGCATCAGTTTGTCTAAACATCATTGTTTATTCAACGTTAAAAACCTTTAACACATTTATATCTCACCTGACGGTCAAATGAAATCGGTAGAAAAACATAGGACGATAACAGTAAGGTTTATTTTTTGCTTATAACATATAGAAAATGGCAAGTATTGAATTTATAAAAACAAATTCAGATTTCGATTGAATATGACTTTACGATGATAGAGAAGTCGAAAAAAAGTCGGTCCGGCGATTCCGTCCGTCTGTTTGTCTGTTTGCAAACGCACTTACAGCCTTGACCAATGGTCCTATTCACTTCAAACTTGAAAATTAGAGGTTTGAGTGAATTTGCGTAGGTCTTTTTTTTAATTTTTTTCTAAAATCAAAACTTAGGGTAGCCACCATACAAATTTTCAGCCAAAAACCAAAAGTTTCAATTTTTTCAAAAACGGCTCTTGCGATTTTTTCTAAACAACCTTGTACATTTCTTTTGAACACTGATGTATTAAATCTTAAAGAATATTTTTGTACTGCACCAAAACGGTACCTCTCATAGAACGTTTTTTCTTTCTTTTTTTTATAAGTTTATCTCGAAAAATACTAATCCGATCTTACTTAGGTATGTACTTATGGTGGCGCTACAATCCAGGTCGAAACTGGGCCTCATCCAACAGGTTGGTCCCTAGCTAGCTGTCTCCAGTTTCGCATGCCAAGTTGGTTCAGGTCCTCTACCACCTGTGTTCTCCACCTAAGTCACGGTCTTCCTCTTCTGCAACGTGCTTTCGGCTTGGATTTGAAGACTCTACAAGCCGGAGCATTATTTTCCATTCGCTCTACATGACCCAACCATCTAAGTCGTTGGACCTTAACTTTTCTGGCTAGAACAGTATCACTGAACAGCTCGTACAGTTCTTTATTGAATCTTCGTCTCCATTTATGCAGACAGGACCAAAAATCACTCCAAGAATTTTTCTCTCGAAGCAGCCCAAAACGTTTTCATCGTATGTTGTCATGGTCCATGTCTCTGCACCATACATTAGGACGGGGGCTATGAGGGTTTTGTACAGTGTCACTTTAATTGCTCGGGAGAGGACTTTACTATTCAATAGCCTTCTAAGACCAAAGAGCAGCGATTGGCAAGAGTAATTCTTCATTTGATTTCAGCGCTGGTGTTGTTGTCTGAGTTGATAGCGGATCCTAGGTAGACGAAGTCCTTAACTACCACCAAGATAAATCTGTCTATGTTGACATTTGCTCCAAGACGTCGACGTTGGTTGTCCTTTCTTGTTGACAGCATTAACTTGTTCTTGCCCTCGTTAGCCCATCTTCCTGGCCTCCGTCTCAAGATTCACAAACGCTCCACTGACATCACGCTGTGCTCTTACAATTATGTCAATGTCGTCTGCGTATCCTCGTAGCTGGACGGACTTTTGAAAGATTGAGCCCCTGGTGTTGACGTTGGGGTTTTGCAAAATCTTTTCAAGAATGATGTTGAAGAAATCGCATGACAGCCATCGCCTGGTCTTAAACCTTTTTTGACATCAAATGCGTCCGTTAGGTTTTTTCCGACCATGATGGAACAGCGTAGGTTTTCCATTGTCATCTTACACAGACGAACGAGCTTTTCTGGGATGCCAAAACTAGACATTGCTCTATATAATTGGTCTCTATAGGCGCTGTCATACGTGGCGGAAATCGATGAAAAGTTGATAGGTATCGATTTGAAGTTCCTGGGTCTTCTTCAAGATCTGACGTAGGGTGAATATTTGGTGGATGGTGATGGTGAACTTTCCGGGTCTGAAGCCACACTGATAGGGACCTATCAGGTTGTTGACGAAAGGCTTCGAACGTTCACAGAGCACGCAGAGAAGATCTTTTAGGCGATGTTAAGAAGACATATAACTCTGTAGTTGGTGCAGTTCATTGGATCTCCTTTCTTGAGGATCTTGCATGCTGAGGTTCTATTCGTCGGGCATGCTTTCCTCCGACCAAATTTCGCAGATGAGCTACTGCATGCTCCTAACCAAATCATCTCCAGTTGCTTTGTACAGTTCGGCGGCTAGCCCGTTTGCTCCAGCGGCTTTGTTCGACATAAGTAAAGATATCACTATCTTCACTTCGTCAATGTCGGGTGAGTTAAATTGTTAGCCTGCTTCACCATTGAATGGTTCTATATTCCTGGCAGAAATTTGCTCGTCATCGCCATTATACAGAATGGAAAAGTGATCATTGCATTTCCTCAGCACTAACTATGGTTCCAATTCGATGTATCCATGACGGTCTCTACAGGCTTCGGTTCAGTGTGTATAAGCCCTGGAGGTTTGTTTTACCTTTTTGTAAACTTTTCGAACCTCGTTATTGTTGTGACATCCCTAACTCCTCGATTGCGCGGTTCTCATGCTCCCTTTTTTTCTTTCTGAGATGTTTGTGCTCCTCTCTCCTTTTTTGCCCGTAGAGCCCACGAGCTGCTCGTGTCCTTCTTTGTAGCGCCGGTTTGTATGCCTGTTGTTTAGCTGCATGTGCTCACCGGCACTCATATCGTCAAACCAGGTTGTGGTGGCGGTGTAAACCCTAGCACTTCAGAGGCGGCATCTCTGATGGCTGCTTCGCAGTGCTGTCACTGGTTCTCTACATGTTGTGCTGGCAGCAAAGGACTTCTGAGGAGATTTTTCGAGACACAATCGGAAAAGGATCTAGCAATCTCTAGCGATTGTAGCCGTTTGACGTCGAATTTTCTTCTAGCATTTTCACGTGTTGGCCTTGATCGGGATATCCGCAAGGAAGGACCTAGGAAAAAGCGTCTCGTCCCGCAGCGAAGTCGATTACCTAGTCTAAATCCGTTATCGGAGGTGGTATCGTGTAGGCTATGTCGTCCGATTATTCCATATCATTTATGTATATCATTTTATGTATTTGGAATTGAAATTCAAATGTAAGACGAATATGTATGAACATGTTGTTGAATACTGCATACCCAGATTAATTTTTGGATATTTTTGAAAAAATTTATGTGAATAAATTAATTAATAAAAAAAAAACATACAGCTCCAAGGAATTTCTTTAAAAAAAATTGAATCAACAATTTCTTAAGAAATCTTATGGCATCATTTTTTTTTGTTTTTTTTTTGATAAAATGTGTTTTTGAGGTATAAATTTCTATTTGAATTTTTATTTATGAATATTAATGACATGTTTTTATTTTTAATGTTATATGGGTTAAGTTTTGAAATGCAAGCTCGTGGATGCGGTTTTTAAAGAAAATAGCATATATTTTCGAAATTAAAAAATCCTTAATAACCAAAAAAGAAGATATCAAAAAATGTCTTCAAAAAGCGTAAGTTTATTTCTGTTAAGAAACAATCTCGATCCCAACGAATATCAGTTGTTTCTTATAATTAAAATTCTTTTCTTTGTATCAACTAGATAGCAACTTTTTTTTTTTGTAATTAGTGGTTGACAAACAAAACTGGAAGTATTTTGCAATCCCAAAGACGACGGCGATTAACCTGATTAATATGTACACATAAAAAAAAAACAGCTCTGATTAAAAACTCTAGTTCATGTAATTGTTTCCAAAGCTGAAGTATTTTCAGTCATTAAACGCCGCGCGCCGATGGAGAATCAAAGGAAAATGTCTTTTATTACTTCCCTCATCTTCCTAGTCAATAATTGTCTATTTTGTAACCGTGAAAACGAAACCAAGTTATCTCCGCTGTCATCATTTTTCTTATTGCTTTTCCAAAATCTATGGAAATGGATTTTTTTTTGTTTTTGTTTAATCTCGAATCAGAAATGTCGAGTTCATCAATCGATGATGGCTTTGTTGAATGAAAAAGGATGGATGGATGAGTGAAAAAAGCACTGGGTGACATTCAAATAAAATTTCTGTTAAGGGGGAAGAATTCCAGGCTCAGACATACCTGAATAAATTTTGCCTCCATTTCCATCTGTAGGGCACGAGTGGCATGCACGATTGTATATGTATAAGTACATCTATATTAAGGTATGTAGTATAAAAACGATCCCTTTTCGATTGCATTCCAGATGACCAGGAACGTCTCTTCCTTTATTTACTAATTGCGGGCTCAGGTGGAGTCATTGTGGTGTGCATCGTAATTGTTGGTGTACGTGTTATAATGCTGAAGCGTCATGAGCACAATTCAGACAGTCATTCGCAGTCATCTGGAAAAGGAGGGGGTGTGGGAAGTGGTTGCGCTGCAGGAGAGACAACGATACCAAAATGATTTAACGATGCGATCGACATCGACATCGACATCGACTTAACGATTCCGGTGCCAGTGCCGAGCGTTTCAAAGAATGAGGTGAGTTTTTGAAAGACACCTTTAACTTGATTTTTTTTCAGATTTTTTTTTTTTTTTTGCTTCAAAGAAGAAGAAACCAGAAAATTCTTTCGATAGAATCTCTGTTGCATGGATAAAAGGCAAAATGACATACCAACATGAAAATACATTCACGTCGACGTCCTTCGTTGGTGCTTGGGCTCTGACACAAAATAACGCATCCCGCTCCCCAGTGTGCAGTAATCTTGATGTGATATTACAAATCGCATTAATGCAGTCTTCGATGTCGTTGTCTTTCTCATTCGAAGGATTCACGCGTTCTTGTTGTCATTTTAAGTGCAAGCAAATTTCTTGCACCGAGATCGTACTATTCAGGAAGGAATTTTCTTTTTTCGTTCTAGTGTGCTCGTGTTTCGTGTAAGCACAGCAAGAGATTCGTTACAGAAGAAAACGTATTTATTTGCTTAAATCGTATTAGTGATAAATTCAATTTGAAAAAGAACAACACCTTAAATAAAAAAGGTTATATGACGTTCACGATGCACTGTGCAGAATACAAAATTAATCGAAAACTATTCATTGATAAGACGGAAACTGTATTATTTCTTTACACATTATTGGAATTAAGATAATATCTTTAAAAATGGTTTAAAAAACAGTTATTGAAATCATTTAAACCACTCTCCTCATAAGTTGAAACGCTAGGGCCGAAATTGTAATGGAGTTTTAGGTAATGAAATTTGTCTGCCCATAGAATGGAACTAAAATTGGTAATGTATTTTCCCACTGCCGAGAAGTAATGCAAACGATTGCAGTTATCTACACGATTTTCGGAGTACCAAATAAAATCATCGTTTCATGGTATTACAATATTGTAAAATTTGTATAAATGACAATATCGAGTTCAAATTAAAATAAATTAAAAAAAATTGTTTTTAAGTTGTATGCCGTGACAGATTTACACAGTGTGAAGCGTCTCCAGCCAGCTTTCTGTTTTGCACGCCAAGTACGTTAAGGTCCTCTTCCACCTGTGTGCTCTACCTGATTCACGGTTTTTCTCTCTCTGGGTTGGATTCGAAAACTCTTTGGACTGGAACATTATTTTCCATTCGCTCTACATGATCCAACCATCTTAGTTGTTGGGCCTTAACTTTTCCGGCTCGATCAATGTCGCTGAACAGCTGTTATAGTTCTTAATAATAATAATAACAATAATAACAATAATAATAACAGAGTTTCTGGAACTATCTCAGCTTTCGCCAAGAACATTAGGCTCTGATGTTATCCCTAGCTTCATAGACTCAATGGGGGCTATCGGGAATGTCCCAAGAATTTTTTTTCTCAAGGAAAATTCCATTCCCAAGAAATATTTCTAGTTATCGTGGAATTCCTTCGGAACGAATTTTTCCCAGGGAAAAAAAACAACTTTAAAAAACAAAATTATTTTCGAAAATCAATTTTGACAGAAATATTTTTATTTTTTTCTTTTTGCTTGGAATAACTTTTGTTTTGTTTGACAATTTTAGTGTGATGGTTCATTAAATTGCATAGCAAAGGATCTCTAAATGAGGAAGAAATACAGATAAATAAAATCAGTTGGATCGAAGATTGTTGTTTACTTTTTCGCGTTTAGTTTGTTAAGCTTGCACAATGTATAGAAGTCTCTTGCCTCAGTGCCGGCCGTCCGGTCCTAACTCTAATACTATCATTCGCAAATGTGTTGGTGGAACCACATAGAGGAAAGTTCCCCAAGTTCAAACCGAAATGAAAATAACTGATTTTTAGTACTAGCAGTCCAATCGCCTTTCTTGATATTTGTACAGCTTCCATTGATAATTAAAATGCAAAGGATTTCTATTATTCTCGATGAAAGAGTAAACAAAAACAAATCCAATCAGTAAGACCGATGGCTTAGTTGATCTATTAAATAGCTGCTCTCAAGATGACTTCCTCATTGTAGAATGTGGTGTCACATTGTACATCAAAGTGATTTTGTAGTCGCTTTAAAATTGATCGATTCATACTTCACCATTGGCCTGTGATCAGTATGAAGGTGATTTTATCAGATCAATGTTGTTTATACTGCAATAGCCCTTAAATTCAACACTCACAAACTGCCGATCATTATCTGCATTTATAGATTTAAGACATCTCAATCTTCTGAAATCCATTGCAAACCATTGCCAGGGGCCGTCCCGAAAAATCATAGGAACTGGTGGGTGCGGCCTTGAAACTTAAAGAAAATCTCAACACAGTTTCATGAATGATTCGACTTCTCTATGCATTTCTATTTTTCCTGGATGACCTTTGTGCCGGTGCTCGGTGGTTGACAAGTCTCGAACCACGAATTAAATTGCACAGTTCAAATCGAAATGGAAATAACTTATATTTAGTACTAGCTGTCCAATCATCTTTCTGTCATTGGTGTTTTCATTCACCACCTCACTCATCGTAAGCACACGGGGGGAGTCTGAATCCTGAATATTGAACTCATTTTTCATTCCTAGCAGTTGGTTTTGAAGTAGGCCGTAAAAAATGCTCCCAAAGGTTTGTGCTTTGTGGTCTATTCAAGCAAGATAATAATAAAATCGTTTTACCTACTCCTCAAAATAAATCCAAACTCTCTTTTTAGGTCTGCAAATATCTCCTTTTCACTCGAGAAAGGATTTTGCTTGCAATTTCTCAATCAAAATGGATGGGAAAACACTCCAGAGAAATAACGAGACATTTCCCATGGGAAAAGTGTTCATGATCGCAATAAACTTCTAGGGAAAATTCGAACATCGTTCTCGAAACAAATTTTCCGAACGTGGGAAATATTTCCAGAGAACTCTTATTCACGATAAAAGTTTTCCGAATGTGGGAAATATTTCCAGGGAAATCTCATTCCCGATAGGGCCCAATATATAAGGCTGGAAACCTATTTTGAAAAAGACAAAAATCATTCATTCCTTATAAAAAACTCAATTTTCTCTAGAACACATAAACACTACGTTCATTTTTTATATCACCTGGAAGGTTGTTAAAATAGTTCATACCAACATACATTACCGATTCCTGTGTACTGCTTCTGACACAACGCAAAGGTCTAAAATTATCATTGTTTCTTAAATTATATGGTTGTATATCTCCGACGTTCACCACATTAACCTGCAAGTACTCAGGAACCATTTTATTTTTCATCTTAAATATTAGTAACATCGCACTATACATATTTCAGTCTTTGCTTCACATTCATCCAATTTTACATTTCTAGCATCACTCTTTTTGGGGTATATTGTATATACATTCACCATTAAGATTGCTCTCATCGGCTTATTTTGAAGAAGTTGCAGCCTATTAATAATCTCCTGTTGACATGCATACATTAATGACGCAAAATAGTTAAAATGAGCTAACACGATTGAATTGTAGAGAAGTAAAGCACTTTCAAAAGTCAACTCTTTTCTTATTTTCCTCAAAAATCATACTATCTTAGCAATTTTAATACACACATATCTCGCATGATCTTTAAAATTCATCTTCGAGTCCAAAACAACACCAAAATATTTAAAACTATCAACACATTCAATCATTTCTCCATTTATAAAAATGTTGACTTGCTCATTCACTTTAAATTTCATACATTTTGTTTTCTTCACATTCAATTTCACTTTATTAATATCTAACCAATTATTAATGGATTCAAGATCCTCATTTAGACATTGTTCCAAACATTCAAAATTTTTCCCGCTGATATATAAAAGCATCATCCGCAAACAACATTATCTTACAGAACTTCAAAACACACATCATTTATATATAAAAGGAATAGCATCACACCTAACACAGATCCTTGGGGGACTCCAAGATCACACCCAAAGGCTCAGATGGTATACTACCAATTTTTGTTCTCTGCGTTCTTTCTGTCAAATAGGATCTAAACCAGTTTAGTTCGTTACCTCTTATTCCATACTTTTCCAACTTTTGCACAAGAATGCCTCTTTCAATTGTTTCAAACGCACGTTTAAAATCCAAAAATACTGCAATCACTGAATTTTTACAATCAATTTCTTTTTTCCATTCATAAATCAACCAATTTAAAGCAGTTTCACACGAATGTCCTTCTCTAAATCCCGATTGTTCAGGAATAAGAATCTTATTGTTTTCCAAATATGATTTTAACTGATTAGCTACCAAACGTTCTAGAATTTTTCACAAGTAGGCAACATATTCACCTGTCGAAATTCATCACATCTAACAGTATTTACAATCTTTTCCACTGGGATAACGGTCGATTCCTTCCAATTGCTTGGAAATAATCCACAACATAAGGAACTATTAAATATTTTAACAAGCACTGGACCAATCACCTCAATCGATTTCAAAATTATATCTCTATTCACACCAATTATATCCTTCTTATTATTTAAATTTTTTATGAAATTATATAATGATTCTACCGACATATATCGAAACTTAAATTCACAATCAAGCTGTGTAGTTAGAGAATCGTACTGTCTGAAAGGAATTGATGTATTAATTTCAATCACACTCTGTACAACTAACTATAAAATCTGTTAGCAATCATACTCTCATCATTCAACGATTCTTCACCAAACATAACATTATGAATATCCTTGCTCTTATTATTTTTCAATATAAGCGCTTTGATCATCCTTCACGTTCCAGTCTGGTTACCACTGTTTGACTGTAGCTGTGAACAAATATATTCATTTCTTGTTTTAACCAATGTTGTTATATATTTATTCCTAATTGCTTTGTATTTTTGCCAATTATCTGGTTGAATCATCGTTTTCATTCTCCATTTTTCGCAGAAACATGTAAAGTCTTATGAACGGTTCAGATTCTGGTTTTACCAAAATCAAAGTTGATCTATGTCTGGATTGAAAAAAAAACGCAAATTGAGACTCAATTAATTGGGAATAGGTAAATTATTAAAACAAATTTGCATAAAACTTGAATCAAATACGAGAATAAGACAAAGTCATACAAGTCTCGAACACGATGAGTAGCATCAATATTTGGTTTTTCCTGAGTTTTCACCTTTCTTCGCTGCGAAACACTTTGTCATCGTAAAATATATAGATCCCTAACCGCTTAATAAGATAGGTACTTCCAAAAGCATTGCGTCTTCTTCAACATTTCTTCACGCTGCCCTAGCTTCTCCACTAGTGCCAGAAAATATAGAGGGCTTGATTCAACCGGCTATTTGAAAATCAAGCCAACTTCTTCTGATTGCTTGCATTGTAAATATTGTTCTGTCTCGGGTCTGCAATGGTGACGTGAAATAACGCCCAACGAAATAAAACCGAATTTGAAATTCGGCCTTATTTCCATTTCAAAAATGAAATTACCCCAATTTCGCTTTAATTCTTAGGTCAGTTGGAAATTGCGCCAAAAAAAATTTGGAAATAAGGCCAAAATTTTCAAAACAAGTTTTTCAGCTTTTTTGCAATCTTAAAAAAGAATTCAAGCCTGTTTGTGCCTAGCCTTTGTTCGTGCCTTTCATTTTCTTATTTTGTTTCCTGTTCTATATAAATTTTTCTCAAACGATGTTGTTATATGAAGTTTTATTTTCTAATTGAAAATGTATGAAATTTGATCATACAAATATTTCAACGATGAAAAAACAATATGTATATATTAAGTTATTGTAAAGTGGATCCGACTTCCTTCTGGCTGCATTGGTATTATTAGCTGTTAGTTGCAACACACTCCCCCCCTTGAAGTCTCATCTTCAATATGTTCAGGTAGTCGGCAAAGTTTTTGTACCAGCCACTGTTTCGACTGGATATTGCGAACAAGTTCATCAACACCTGGAAGAACCTCTATAACACATGCCATTTTTAATAGTGTTGTTGTTATTTGTTGCAATCTTGATGCTGATTTAAACGTCTTTATGAGTTCACTCAACAATTGGGCTGCACATAACTCAAGCAGTGAAATAGGAATTATCTTCAGAGGAGCAACTCGTGACATTCAATTCATTTGCTAAAAGCGAGGCATCCGCAAATCCATGGAGTGAGATCTTTCTTTTATTACTGAAACCAATCCAACGGGAACGATGAATTTCCGTAATCCGTTGAAGTTGTTGCTGAAACTGTTGCCATTCACGAAATAGTTTGTTTGGTAATAATCACATATCCCAGCTTATATTCGCTTTCCATAATTTTTGCAATAATTATACTGTTGGTCCAATATCAAATGTTTGTGAGATGTGACGAGGAACTCGACGCGACGTTTGGTTGCCTCTCAATGTATCAAATTCTCAATCTCAAGTACATCACTCAATTGTTCGCTTCTTTTTGTTGGAACTATGTACGTTTCGACAATTTGATCTCCATTTGCTAAGTATGAATCCTGACGAGTGTGGTATGGTATCCATTTCATAACATAACTATCTAGCTTGTTCAATGCCTTCTGCACCAGCTGCCTGAATCATTGTACGTACTGCACAAAAAGAGCCGAAGCCATGCCAAAAGGCGCAACAGTCATCCAGTATTCTAAAGTTTCGACTTCTGCAAATGGGCTCCAAATTATTCATTGCAAGTCCCACTGATTGTACTGCGTTTCAACAATGCCCATATCATTGGTAAACATTTTATCTCTAATAGCTGCAGAATAAAGACTTGCACCTAACAACACATCAATTGGTTCTGGAATTTGTAACTCTGGTTCAGCCAACTTGTCAAGCTAATTTTTGGAATAATATTTTTTGAAAGAGGTGAATGAAGAAGTCATGTTCTCAACACTTGGGGAACGGTTATTAACTCAATAAATTTTAATGGTTCATCATTGAATCGCGAAAGTAAGGAACACACAAGTTTGCGTGTATGTATTTTGCTAGTTGAATCATTTATTCCCTTGAAACGTATGTTGCATTGTTCGTTAGGCCATTTCATCTGCTCTACAGAATGTGCTAACATAAGTGTTTGACTTGATTGTTTACATCTAAGAAGTTGCTTCAATTTGTGCCAATACGCTAGCTCGCAATTTCAAAAACTAAAACAAGTATTTTAACGTTGGTATCGAGTCGGTATTTCTTCTCAACGTCCATTGTGTTTGGCTGTCTGTATCTAAAAAACATTCAAGCTTATGCAAAATTATATATTCCGCGACTTTTTCGGGCGTGAGCAAAAGTTGTAGTTGACGAAACGCACTTCTTGCTGTATTTAAAATGTTTCGCACCGAATCACACGATGGTAACTGTATTGGCTTAGGTGTATGCAACGCTTGAGCGTGACTTCGAATGGTATTGTATTTGTTATTATATTGATTACAAATGAGCCCTTGAGCCCTTCTTTCCAATGCGTCTATCAAAAGCCGCATTTTTTGTGCATCGGAAAATGTTGCATTGTTGTGTATTTCCGATTCAAACACAGACCGAAAATTTGCCCAATTTAATTGGTTGTATGGTATCTGCAATTGATGTCACTCTTGTAGAAGTAAATTGCTGTGACTCCATTGATCGAATATGTCTACGATACTGCAACTTTATCCGTAAGTAGTCAATCGTTCCTTGTTCAATTATATCTTTTTATATTGCTCTTCTTTCGTCCAATGCTGTTAATCCATTAAATTAAGGCGCATTCAATAGATAAATTTATTTATTCCAACAGTTTCCTTTACACGCTTTCGTGTTGGCAAAAAAGGATCGTCACCCGATGATTCTCTTCGGCGGCGTTCTGAATCAACAGTTGCTTGCTATTCTTGAGTGATACGAACAAATGCTCCGGCAAATAAGAAGAAAAATATTTGTTTTAATACAAAATATTGATATGTATGAGTTTTACAAAACAACTTTCAGGTTCAAGAGATTGATAACGTATCTCAAATTTCATGAATATGAATTAGTTGATTGCAGTTTCAATATAATGTAAATGTTCTTTATCTTAAATTGTATATGTATGTTTCTATAAAGTATACAAGAAACCTTCTTTATGTCAAATCGTAATGCCTTATGTTCTCATTTCTCCAGCGCGCTTATGCTGGACAAATAAAAAAAGACATGTATGCGCATCGATTGAACATTTTCGAGTTTTCAAACCTAGCAGCGCGCAATTGCTGCGTTTTAACATCGCATCGCTCTGGCGCTGTTTGCTCAATTTGTATCTTTTTGCAGTGCGCTACTGCAAAAATAGTAAAAACTGCTCAATTTCCTTATGCCCAAAATTTGAATTGTGTAATTATATTCCTCATTTCATTTTCTCTTTTAAACAGCGCGCAATTGCTGATCAAAATTAAAACGAATAAGGAAAATGTGCACTTGTAACAAACAAATTTCTATAACGCGCTATGTTGCAAAAAATTGATTGTTATTAGCACTCTATGTAAATGTTCTCTATCTTAAATTGTATAAGTATAGTAACGGAACCCGTGTTCCTCCCTCTCCAACCTTTCGCTACCCTTCACGCTCTTAGGTCTACAGGACCCTAAGAACGATCCAGGTTGCAGGCTGAAAAGAGGGTCCAGGCTACGACTGCGGCATGCTGGCTTTTGCATAGCTCGTCGGTGGTGTGGGTTGTTGCAGTCGCAGCTCTGGACAGTGTTACAATTAACTATGCCATTTCAGCAATAAGGTTCCAAAATTATGGGACCCGAAGATGAATTGTAGAGGGGAAGGGCGTGTCACTGAAGGGAGAGCGCGGGAAGTCTCCTCTCTCTACCCGTCCTCATATCATACTCACCATGACCAATATAACCAAATTGTTCAACCATAATTAAAAAAAAAATTTGGTTCAAAACAAATTTAACATTTTTTTTTAATTTTGAATCAAAATCAAAGAAAAATAATAATAACAATAATACAAACAACGAGAAGAAAAAAAAATTAGTGAATTCAAGAAAAAAAAATTAAATTATTTTAATTTTTAAATGCAAAAAAAAATAACCAAAATAATTTACTAATATAATGTATAAAACAAATTATTAATAATAATTAATTAAAATTACCTCTATCCAGGTGCACCAGGAACCACAAATAAAATTTATGATAACAAAAAAAATTCATAAAGAAAAATTTAAGAAAAAAAAATTATTATATGTTAGCACAAAAAAAAATGAATGATTATTAATATTATTAATGTTCTTGTTAAAATTCTTCTTTTTTCTTCAATATCTCTTTTTTCTTCAATATCTTCTTTTATTTCCCTTCTTTCTTCATTTATTTTTTTTTTCTTGCTTATAATAATTACTGTCTTTATTTTATATATATTTTTTTTTGATCAATTGTTGCACATTTTGTTTTTGTTTATTTTTATTTATAGTTTTGGTCAAATTCACTTTTTTGTTAATTTTTATATTGTTTTCCTTCTTTTTTTTGTTATTTAAACATCGTTTATTAATTAAAGTCTAATGCGTTGCACTTATACGATGTAGATTCACATATTTTATTTTTATTTATATGCACATTTTTTTTATTTTTTTTTTTGTTTTTTTTTTTTCTCAAATTTTATAGTTACATGATTGAATTAATTTATCATTACAAAAAAAATAAATTTTTTTAACCACTTAAGCAATAGTTCTTCTTAAAGTTTTCTGATCGACTGAATTTTTCTTTATTTTAATTTTTGATTTTTTTGATTTTTGAATTTTTAAAATTTTGATTTTTATGTGTTAGTGAGTAAAGTGTATGTATGTAAAGTAGTGTTGTAAGGAAAATGTTGTTGTGGTAAGTCTGGGTGTGTGTTCTATGGATCGTATTATGTGGTAAGTATTGTAATGTACTGTGCGTATGATTTTGTTTTGTTTTGTTTTATTTTTTTTTTCAGATCCTCACAGTCTCATGCTCACGCTAGCTGCCGGGCATTTGACTTTCATTTTTTTATATCCTTAGCGTGAAATACTCCAATCTTTTTGCCGTTAAGGTCTTCGAGTTCATAACAACAATTTCCGAGAATTTTAGAAACCTTCATTTTGATAAATTTTGGGCTGAGTTTCGCACAAAACTTCTTTACTGCATCGCTCTGTGCAAAATTCCTCCTGAATACAATATCCCCAACCGAAAACTTAACATCCTTGCTCCGCAAATTGTATTTGTCCTCATAACGACAATGTGTGTTCGTAAGAGTGTTTTTAATGTGTGCGTGTAAGATGTTCATTTTCGATGCTTTGGATACTAAGTTCATTTCAGAATTGTTAAGTGAATTCAATTTTCGGAGTATTCGATAATCTGCACCGTGCTCAACACAGGCTTGCCCAAACAAGGCTTCATACGGCGACATGTTTATCGCAGAATGAACGGTCGTTCGCAAAGCGCTAGCAATGGACTGCAAATGAGTGTCCCAATTCCTCTGGTCCACGTCAATGTAACCCCTGATTGCTGCGAGAATTGAGCGATTTACTCTATCACTTGCGTTAGCTTGTGGAGAATAAACCGCTGTCTTGATATGAGTAATGCCGAATGTCGACATACTCTTCTCAAAATCTCGACTGACAAATTGTTTACCATTATCTGTCAGTACACATTCAGGGATTCCAAATAAGCAGAACACTTCGTCATTGAGAAATGTCAATGCAGTCTGTGCTGTCGCTTTGCGAAGTGCCTTCACTACCACGAACTTAGTCAATTGGTCCAGCGCAACAACAATATGCGTATTTCCAAGTCGCGAGCGTGGATAAGGTCCAAGGAAGTCCATGAATATCATCTGAAAAGGTCTCTCAGCCACAAATGCTTTACCCATCGGAGGTCGAAGGGTGGCATTAGGAGCTTTCGAGGTCTTACAGATATCACAGTCTCCTATGAATGCCTTAACCTGAGCTGCCATGTTTGGCCAAAAGAATTGTTGCCTTAGTCGATAGAGGGTTTTTGCAATCCCCCCATGCGAAGCTCTTGGTGGTTGATGAGCCAGTGTAATCAAACGTTCGGTTAGGTGTTCAGGAACCCAAAGCTTCCAGACTTCATCATCTTCAATTGGGTTTCCTGTGCAGTGTTTGACCTTCTTGTAAACGAAGTTTTCGGACACACGAAGGTCAGGTAGCTGATTGTTTTGATCTATGCAATTAATGATCTTGCGGTATTCCTCAGATTGAAAACTGGGGTCCTCAAGATCTATATGCAATACTTCGCAGGAATCATTTACCATCGAAACATCGCAAAGCAGTGCGTCGACTTCATGCACTCGTGAAAGTGCATCAGGCACAACGTTCTGAGTTCCTTTACGATGTTCGATGGAAAAGTCAAAACCTTGAAGCTTTAAGCTCCATCTAGCCAACCGTCCACTTAAATCTTTTTGACTCATTAACCACTTTAAGCTCGAATGGTCGGTTACAATCCTAAAAGGATGCCCCTCGACATAAGCTCGAAACTTTTGAACTCCCATAACAGCAGCCAAACACTCACGCTCAGTCACGCTGTAGTTGCGCTGAGCCTTATTGAGTTTTTGCGAATGGTAGCAAATGGGCCGTTCATTTCCGTCGTTGTCCATTTGGGCAAGCACACAGCCAATACCTGTGTTAGACGCGTCACATAATATCAAAAACTCCTTTGAAAAATCCGCATTCACCAGCAATGGAGCTGATGTAAGCGCAGTTTTCAATTTAGTAAAAGAATCCCTAGCTTCCTCTGAAAATATGAACTTTTTACCTTTTTTGAGCAGGTCGGTCAAAGGACTGGCCAAAGATGCGAAGTCTTTGACAAATCTTCGATACCAACCCGTCATTCCTAAAAAGCGTCGAACCTGTTTAGCTGAGGTTGGTTCAGGAAAATCTGAAATAGCCGTCAACTTTCCCACATCCGTTTTAAGACAGCCGTCGCCAACAATATACCCCAAATACTTCAACTCTTTGAAACAGAATTTAGACTTTTGGATATTGATAGTTAGACCCGCCTCACCCAGCTGCTCCAAATGCTCATCAAAAGTACTCGATATGACCAACAAGTCATCCAAGTACGGAAAGATCTTCTCTCTCAACTGATGAGGTATTACCTTATCGATTAACCTGACCAAACGTTGTGGCGCATTACAAAGGCCAAAGGGCATGACTGTGAACTGCATTAGAGGCATTCCGGGCACCGTAAAAGCCGTCTTCTCCCTTGAAGATTTCTCCAGTGGAATCTGCCAAAACGCATCCTTCAAATCCACGCTTGAAATGAACCGAGTATCTGAAAGACGAGATAGCAATCCCCCTATATGAGCCAGTGGATACGCATCTTTTTTTGTTTTCGCATTGAGCTTCCGGTAGTCTATGCACAAGCGATTTTTGCCTGGCTTACGCACCAAAACTACCGGAGAGCTCCATGCACTATTGCTCTCTTCTATAACTCCGAGCTTAACCATGCGATCCAATTCCTCATATATGAGTTTCTGCACTGCTGGAGAAATCGGATAATGACGTTGTTTTATGGGCTCAGCTTCTCCTGTGTCAATAGTATGCATTTCCAATGTCGTCTTCCCCAAACCTTGAATGGCACTGGAAGGAAACAGATTAATGACATCTTTGAGGCACTTGGATTGTTGTTCAGTCAGTATGTGAGCATTTGGATCAGGTTCTGGAATTGTTGTCGGTAAAGACACTTCCGATATCAATTGAGGTGCAATATCAAATGCCCTCCAAAAATCAATTCCTAGATAAAGTCTTTGTTGCAATGTCGGTACGAGATATAGGGGAATTTTTTTCGTCATCCCTTTGTACAAAACATCAACATAGATTTTGCCTACTATGGCTTGATGTTTCCCATCAGCTATCTTAACACCGGAAGTGAGTTTATTGTAATTTTGGCCGTGTCTCTGAAGAAACTCGAAACCATCCATACCTAGGCAACTTATACTAGCTCCACTGTCCAATAAGCCCAAAAGCGGTTCGTCAAAGATTTTGACAGTAGCATAGGGGCGCGGATCGTCGGAGCAGCATAAGGTGGTGGCTTCAATTGCCTTGTATGTCTGTTTCTTCTCACGGAATTTTTCCCTTAGCTTCGCGATTTTTTTCGAAACAACCGTGTTTTGATGTCCAAAAATTCGCTTTCTGACTTGAATGTAATTTTGAAGTCTTTCATGCAAAGTTTTAGACGGTTGTATTTGTGTAGGTGTTGTCTTAGATGTGTGTGTAGATGTTGGTGTAGTTCGATTGGGGAAAGAGTTTGAAACAGACTCGTTAAGATTGGTAGAAGAGGGCGGGCATGTTAATGGCGACCCGGGTTCTTCTCCAGAGAGCAATTTCCCCGGGGTTTCAAACTGCTCTTCGACCCGTTTCCCGAGCACTTGAGACATTGAGGCGTGGTGGTGTTCTCCATTCCACACCTAAAACAGAAGAGATTTCTCCGAGGATCGGGACACTCATGGAACGAATGTCCTTTGCCCTTGCAGTTCTAGCAGATAAAACTGCTAGTATCTCTCTCCGTTTTAGGGTGGAAGGCTTCCAGGTCAGGTTGAAAATTGCCTTCGTTTTCGTCAATGGGAGCAGCTTCAAGCTCAGCGACAGCTCTGCGTGAAGTTGTAGAAGCAACAAAACGAGATCTTTGTATCTCACGGTCGCTTATATATTTTTCCACCTTGCGACATACGTGGACCATCTCCGCTAAGTTGTTGGTGTGGTATGTTACCGAAAGCATCCCCATTTGTCGGCGTACGTTATTTTTGAGGACATCAATAATTTCTACATCTGATTTTGGCACACGTAACCTGACGTTCAGCTGTTGAATTGCCTCGAAAAAATCGTTAAAGGTTTCGTTAGTGCCTTGATGCCTATCGTACATCATCCTTGAAATCTCGGAGTCTGTTTCTAGTCTCCTATACTGTTCAATGAGTGCACGTTTCAAATCCGGCCATGTGACTTCTGGTCTCGATTTTAGGAACACCCAAAACCAAGTCTCGACAGAACCTGTGACAAAGTGATGAAAGTTGATCACAACGTCATCCCAAGTTGCGCCGTAACTAGTTCTGAGGCGTTCCAATCGAAACAAGAAGTCATCTACCGATAGCTTCTTGTTGTCAAATTTAAGGCCCCATTTATCAAAATTCAATACCCTGTTTCTGTCTGAAAACCGATAATTGGGTGACGGCGGAGCATCATCAGGGTCGTTCATGGACATGTGATGAAGCTGTCTCAGAAATTCATCCGTATTTGGCGGTTCTGTGGCGTTTGGTTGGTGGAATCGTGAAGGGGTTCGACCTCGAATTGAAGCTTGTGTTCTATATGGTGATAGACCTCGAACAGGCGTCGGAGCAAAGGCTAATGTTTCCTTAAGAATGTTAGCAAACTCGTCTCGTAAGGCAGTTTTGGTTCGCTCCATCTCCATAGAGAAGAAGCGATAATCTTCAGCACGGCTTTGTCGCACTGTAGCAGCCACAGTTTCGTTAATGAACTCGCCAAAAGGTCTTGTTTCCCCAACTTCTCGATTGTTTTGTAGTCGTTGACTTGCATTGCTGGACGAAGCATGGACGTTGTCTGAGTGAGGTTCGTCAAGAGTTTCGATCTTGTGGGACCGTAGAATCATCCTACCACGTGTGGTGGGCTTACTCTTTTTACGTCCACGCGAAAGGGTTGACATTTTTGGTGTTATATTATGTTTAAGTTAAGGATAACAAAACTTATAGGTGAGTATGGTTTTTTTTATGTTTTGGGTAATTGAAATATTGTTTTTAAATGTATTATTTTTGTTTCAAATTAATCACTTGAAAAATAAAATTTTAATTTAAGTTAAGTTATTTATATATTTTTTCTTTTCTTTTAAACGGTCATGGTGAATAAGACTTGGAGAGGACAGGGCTCCCCTCAGCGACACACTAGCTCAACACGGAAAAAATAATCGCACTGTATCGTCAGATTTGTATCTTGGCAAATGGTTGATGTACTAAAAGTTGAGGCTTGCATATTTTTAAAAGCTTTAGAAGCTAAACTGAAAGTCAAGCCTTACGATTGTAAATCGAATGATTATATAAGAATTTATGCGAAGAGAGAGAAAAGTAAAAAATTGAACAACTGAAGACGAGCTAAAATTGCATTCTATCTTAGGCTTCAATTAATTAAATTTCTGTCATGTTTTCTTTTTTTTTGTATTGAAATCAAATGCAATACGCAACTGCGTAAAAGGTATAAATGCCCTTTACCGGACGAATGCAAATGATAACTACATTTAAACAAACTACAACAAATACTTCAGTGATGAAACGACAAACTACAACAAGCCATGTCCAAGATATAATATACTTCAACAGTGCGCTTACCTTCCCGCGTCAAACCTCCCTCGGTGTTGACGAACTCAAATCTTCGGGCCCCACGTTGGGCGCCACCTGTAACGGAACCTGTGTTCCTCCCTCTCCAACCTTTCGCTACCCTTCACGCTCTTAGGTCTACAGGACCCTAAGAACGATCCAGGTTGCAGGCTGAAAAGAGGGTCCAGGCTACGACTGCGGCATGCTGGCTTTTGCATAGCTCGTCGGTGGTGTGGGTTGTTGCAGTCGCAGCTCTGGACAGTGTTACAATTAACTATGCCATTTCAGCAATAAGGTTCCAAAATTATGGGACCCGAAGATGAATTGTAGAGGGGAAGGGCGTGTCACTGAAGGGAGAGCGCGGGAAGTCTCCTCTCTCTACCCGTCCTCATATCATACTCACCATGACCAATATAACCAAATTATTCAACCATAATTAAAAAAAAAATTTGGTTCAAAACAAATTTAACATTTTTTTTTTTAATTTTGAATCAAAATCAAAGAAAAATAATAATAACAATAATACAAACAATGAGAAGAAAAAAAAATTAGTGAATTCAAAAAAAAAAAATTAAATTATTTTAATTTTTAAATGCAAAAAAAAAATAACCAAAATAATTTACTAATATAATGTATTAAACAAATTATTAATAATAATTAATTAAAATTACCTCTATCCAGGTGCACCAGGAACCACAAATAAAATTTATGATAACAAAAAAAAATTCATAAAGAAAAATTTAAGAAAAAAAATTATTATATGTTAGCACAAAAAAAAAAATGAATGATTATTAATATTATTAATGTTCTTGTTAAAATTCTTCTTTTTTCTTCAATATCTCTTTTTTCTTCAATATCTTCTTTTATTTCCCTTCTTTCTTCATTTGTTTTTTTTTCTTGCTTATAATAATTACTGTCTTTATTTTATATATTTTTTTTTTGATCAATTGTTGCACATTTTGTTTTGTTTATTTTTATTATAGTTTTGGTCAAATTCACTTTTTTGTTAATTTTTATATTGTTTTCTTTTTTTTTTGTTATTTAAACATCGTTTATTAATTAAAGTCTAATGCGTTGCACTTATACGATGTAGATTCACATATTTTATTTTTATTTATATGCACATTTTTTTATTTTTTTTTTGTTATTTTTTTCTCAAATTTTATAGTTACATGATTGAATTAATTTATCATTACAAAAAAAATAATTTTTTTTAACCACTTAAGCAATAGTTCTTCTTAAAGTTTTCTGATCGACTGAATTTTTCTTTATTTTAATTTTTGATTTTTTTGATTTTTGAATTTTTAAAATTTTGATTTTTATGTGTTAGTGAGTAAAGTGTATGTATGTAAAGTAGTGTTGTAAGGAAAATGTTGTTGTGGTAAGTCTGGGTGTGTGTTCTATGGATCGTATTATGTGGTAAGTATTGTAATGTACTGTGCGTATGATTTTGTTTTGTTTTGTTTTATTTTTTTTTTTTTCAGATCCTCACAGTATGTTTCTATAAAGTGTACAAGAAACCTTCTTTATGTCAAATCGTTATGCCTTATGTTCTCATTTCCCCAGCGCGCTTATGCTGGACAAATAAAAAAAGACATGTATGCGCATCGATTTAACATTTTTGAGTTTCCAAACCTAGCAGCGCGCAATTGCTGCGTTTGGACATCGCATCGCTCTGGCGCTGTTTGCTCAATTTTTATCTTTTTGCAGTGCGCTACTGCAAATAGAGTAAAAACAGCTCAATTTCCTAATGCTCAAAATTTGAATTATGTAATTATATCCCTCATTTCATTTTCTCTTTTAAACAGCGCGCAATTGCTGAGCAAAATGAAAACGAATAAGGAAAACGTGCGCTTGTAACAAATTTCTACAACGCGCTATGTTGCAAAAATTTGAATATTCTTAGCACTCGTACTCGTAAATATAATGTAAGGAACCATCACTGTACTTTCTAAAATGTATATACTTTAATTTGAGAATCTTATCTCCCATTCATTTTTGCCATTCTCATTAAAACATACATAGCACAATTTTTTGAGTTAATGTTTGAATTTATTATTCGAAATCCTCATTCCATTTTCCATTTTAAACAACGCGCAATTGTTGAGCAAAATTGGAAACGAATAAAGAAAATGTGCGCTTATAACAAACGAATTTTTTCAACGCGCTATGTTGCAAAAATTCTATGTTATTAGCACTAATAGCTACATACATTTAAATCAGTACAGTTGTTACGTGAATTGCATGAAACACAACGATTACACTCACCCACCATCATAGTTCAAATGAAATTGTTGACGATCATCTCCCATTTTCCGTTTTGTGGATCTGAGCATATTCCAATTTTTCATTATCCGGCTCGAAGGACCTTTGTTTGTGCCTAGCCTTTGTTCGTGCCTTTCATTTTCTTATTTTGTTTCCTGTTCTATATAAATTTTTCTCAAACGATGTTGTTATATGAAGTTTTATTTTCTAATTGAAAATGTATGAAATTTGATCATACAAATATTTCAACGATGAAAAAACAATATGTACATATATATTAAGTTATTGTAAAGTGGATCCGACTTCCTTCTGCCTGCATTGGTATTATTAGCTGTTAGTTGCAACAAAGCCTAATAATTCCTTGAAAAAACAGCTAATTTTTTGTAAAAAAAATTTTGTGCACCCAAGGACATACACCTGTGTGCAAAAAAATAGCAGTGCTTCCCAAAGTTGAGAAATATGTAATAGGTAATCGTAATCGTCTCGTTCTTGTGCGTTGCCTGTACAAAATTTAAATTACAGTCTTTGTCTAACTAGTCATTGTCATTAGATTCATAAAGCTTGCAGATTAATTGGCCTTGGTTTTCATTGAAAAAACCGTTACTCAAAGTCACAAAGAACGAAATGACCTGTGAGCTAAAATAATTGTTTGAGGTTGTTTTTCCTACTACGAAACAAGGCCTATCTTTTGGATAAAGGATATCATGGACGCCAAAATTTATGTTGATATCCTGCAGAACGTATCATCCTTCCTTATGCCGAATGGCACATGCCAATAACTTGTACGTTTCAGCAGGATAATGTCCCCAAACACACCAGCAGGTTAGCAAAAAATTGGTTTGCGACTAACAAAATTGATGTGCTTGAGTAGCCTGGGCAATCGCCGGACCTAAACCCCATCGAAAACTTGTGGGCGAATGTTAAGGAAGGTGTTGCGAAGGAAAAACCAAGAAATGTTGCTGAATTGTGGAGCGCAGTGAAAAGAACATGGGAAAGCATTCCACAAGAAAGATGCATGTGTTTGGTTAATTCTTCGTTGTCGTCGTTGTGCTTCTGACCTCGCAAATAAAGGTCACACAAAAAAATATTAAATCGTAATGAAAATTTAAGTGAATTATTGTTTTTTTTAAGTTCTTATAAGACATTATCTGGAGCACTGCTATTTTAATGCACAGCCGTTTTTAATTTATTTTCTTAATTTTGTAATATTTATCAACTAAGCTATTGAAATATTGTTTTTAAATTTTTGTATATATTAAAACATAAAGTATGGAATAATTCAAAACCAATAAATTAATTAATAAGTCAAAGGGAAACTTGTTTTTTTCATTAAAGGAAAGATAGTTGAACCACTGCTATTATTTTGCACACAGGTATATATGGCCCAATGACCCCTTCAAATCATAATTTTTTTTTTATAAAAATAGAAGTTCAAATATTCTTTTTTAAGTGAAAAAATATTCCTATATATAACGAAGAAATGGTAATTAAAAAATAATTTAAACTAAACAAACGTTCATGTGATCAACATTAATGAAGTAATTATAAGTACATTAACATGTATTTCAACTCTAAGCACATTTGATGTTTTATACAATTCCTCTGCAAATTTTGCAGAGAAATGCGTTGTTATTTTTACATGATTTTATCTAAAAATAAAAACTTAAAAGGACTCTAGTTTGTAAGAAAAAAAAACCCGCAAAAAAAGATAGTGGTATTAGTTTTTTTTTTAAATTTTCTAATAATTCAAAATAAATAATATGAAATTAAAATAAATAAACTTAGCTCGTAGGCCGAAAGGCACTAATTTTAAGAATAATGAATTACTTAGAGCGCCCGGTTGGGGCCAGTAAGTTATATATAAGTAGAATTAATTAGGCTAGTTTCCCATTTTTGTCTAGCATGTAAGTAGATTTAAGTTTAAAATGAATAAAAAAATGAATTACAAAAAAAAAAAAAAACATGATTTTATCTATTGAAAAAATTATGAATCCCAAAGAAAGATTTAAATTATTTACTTGATATAAAATTTAAATTAAGAGAAAAATAATCGTCATTTGCGCAGCGGAAAATTTTTTTTGCCCCAGAGAGAATCAATTTGGGGTGTGAAAATAAAAAATTCTCGCGAATTTTTTATTTTCACACCCCAAATTGATTCTCTTTGGGGCAAAAAAAATTTTCCGCTGCGCGATTTTTTTTCACACCCAAATTGATTCTCTTTGGGGCAAAACATTTTTTTCCGCTCGGTAGGTACGTCTTGCGCGAGTGACAATTATCTTTCTCTCAATTCAAATTTTTTATCAAGTACCTTAATAAATTAAAGTCTATTCTTGTTAATTCAAAATGTTTTCTATATTGACCATTTATTCCAAAAAGTAGCAAGAAAAAATATGGCCACCTGACTCTTACAATGTTAATTATTGCCATCATGTGGTAGATTGACACTTTAGAAAAGTTAAAAATGGCCATATATATGGAAATATATATATATGAAACGGTACCAATTAAACACATAAGTAAACAAGGTTTTTCAATTGACATACATTAGGTACATATGAAATTATTGTTCCTACGTAACAAAAGAAAAAGGATGTAGATTTATGAAACAATACTTTGCAAGCTGCTCCTGATCAGATGTCAAGGGGAAAAAAACTACCAAGCCATTGCAATCAGAAAATTCGCGCGAATTCTTCTATAAGCAAGAAAAGTTTAAGTGTTGACAAATATTTTAACAGGAGTTTATATAAGTTTAAAAACGAAATAAGACCAAAATGGCCTAGTTTCGTTTTAGCAAATGAAATAAAGCCAAATTTCAAATTTGGTTTTATTTCGTTTCCGAAAACGAAATAAGACCAAATTTTCGAATTTTGCTCTTATTTCGTTGGGCGTTATTTCACGTCACCGTCTGCAATAGCCCCCATTCATAATATTGGTGGGAGGGTTTTGAGTGTACTCCCTTCTCTCTATTTCATTGAAATATAGAACAATCCAAAAAACCTTACGGGTCTAGAGACCCGCATTGCACCAGGACGATTCGCAATGAAGAAAAATTGTTTACTTTCGCTTCATTAGTTGCATAACTCAGCGAGCCGGGTTTATTTGCAAATATTTCCCAGTAATGAACAATATTTCTTCATATGCAATTGCACAAAACCACAAACTATTTTAGAAAAGGTTATTTTTCAAAGACATAAAACATAACGAACAAAATATTTAGTTCCAACTTAAGCACTTTGGACTTTTACTGAGGTATAGAACAACAAGTCTTAGTTGCCAAATTAACTACTTTTTAACCACCACATAATCCTTCGTTGAATAAATCCCAACACAAAACATGTTGAGTTCACCTACAGCGACATAAAGAGCCATTCGAAGTATTTTTATGATTCCCCGGAAGCGGATATAAATATCACGTTGAATCAACGTTCCATTTTACATCCGAAATAACACAACTTCTGTATTTGAACTTCTTATCCAATTTTAAATTCTATTGAAACTCTCTTGTTTTGTATACATTCTTCCTTTCTTGCTATCAAATTCACAACGAAATCCTCCCGGAACCGTGGATCAGGGGTGAATAAAGAACTGATGTTGACGGTAGGAAAAAAAAAAACTCAACTAAAAAATTTGACTGTTAATGTTTTGTAGTAAAACTCTTTACGATGAGCCCTGGGAGCCAAACGAAGCTTAAGGCGGCAATATTGTGAAGTTCAAAGTCTAATATACTCTCGAAGGTAGTAAATTTCACAATGTCAAAATCTTTTATCGTTGATTTCACATTTAAGGCTAAACCACAAAGGCGCTTCAGCTTCGGCTTCGCCTGACGTTTACGAGTTCAGCTATAGGAATTCAATGCTTGCTATCACAATGTAGCTTCGACCTCACGCTTCGTTTGACAACCGTAAGGAAAAGAACGTAATGCTACGTAATGTGACTCCAAACGGAAGCTCTAGTTCAAATTTGCTGAACATTTGCTTTGTCTGACAGCTCAACAGCTGTGAAAAAAAAGTCAACACACAAAATTAATTTGATTTTGGTGGGATTCCCAGCCCTGAACATTTGCAAATTGCAATAATTCAAACTCAAAGGTAAGTTATTGAAATATTAAATAACAATATGAATTTTTCTTGAAAATGTTTATTTTCGTTGAACAGAAAATGTGTTTCGAGGAACTCCTTATTGACTTGGTGAGGGAGCGGGAATATATTTACAATACCCGCTCCAAGACATACAAAAATGTCTTGAAAAGGAATGCTGCTTGGGAAGAGATTGCCAAAACCTTAAACAGACCAGGTAATTGCTTTAAGTAATAAAAAGTTAAAGTAACACATTTCCTTTATTTCTGCAGTTGGCGAGTGCAAGCAGCGGTGGAAGAGCCTGCGAGACCGGTTTGTGAGGGAGAAGCGCTCGATGGAGCAACCGTCTGGGAGTGGAGCTGGAGTGTCAGACACCTGGGAGTTTTTCGAGGCACTGAAGTTCCTGATCCCATCCCTTACACCACGAAGGTTCAAACATACAGCAAATTTTATGTTATTTTTTGTTAAAGAATTTATTTTTGTGTATTTTTGTAGGCAAACAGGCAACTACCAACAAACTGCTGCTGAGAGCTCTGAAGAGCTGCCGTCGCCAATCAGCGGTGAGGATTTTAATTTTGAGATTGACGACGGCATTGAAATGATCGCTCCAAAACGGGCAAGATCGTCCAAGAGAATGGCGGAGGAGGAATTTAAAAGTTTTCTTGGGGGGTTGAATGAAACTGTTTTAACCCATTTCAACTCAGCACCTCCTTCGCACGACGTGGACGAGGAGTTCATGCTTAATATGGCTAAGCGAATGAAACCTCTCCCCGAGGCGGTGCGTATTCGATTGCACGCTAAAATACTTGCAGCAGTCAACGAGGAGGTGTTGAAGCTGCTCGAATGAGTTAATTGTGATTTTTTTTTTTTTGGTTTTGTGTTTTCCTACTATCAATGAATGTGATATTTTTGTTTCTCTTTGTTTTTTATGTAATGTAGAATTAGCTTTTTTGTTTTTTTGTTTGTGAAAGCAATGACTTACTTTTGTTCCTTTTTATTAGATTCATAAGTTCCTAAGAAAGAAAGACTAATAAATATTTACTAAGGAAAATTCTTGTTTATTTTTTTCTTTTATTCTTTCATTATCAAGAAAATAATGCAGTATACATTGTCAGCATTTAAATAAATGTTTTTAGATTTTATTGTTATTGAGGTATTCTTTTAATTTATCTCGCATTACGAACGCAACTTGAGATGAATTATGTGACCCTATGGACCTGCATCTCGTAAGTGGTCCTACTTCCCTTCGCCAGAGACCCTCGATAAGGACATCATTTTGATCGTAACGGTCGACAAAGTCTGGAGTTATGTATGCTGCATCGTTAAGCTTGACAAAATTATGCAACACTACACAGGCCTTTACGATTTTGTCTGCATTTGTAGGCAACATATGTAGTGTTGTACTTAGGATTCTCCACTTTGCGACCAATATGCCGAAGGCATTTTCAATAACTCTCCGAGCTCGGGAAAGTCTTTTATTGAAATAATATTTTTCAATGGTTAGTAATTTGCCAGGGTACGGTCGCATCAAATACGGCTTTAAAGGGAAAGCTGCATCACCAACCAAGTAATGGTTGCAGGTGTAGCTCGAATTCGGAAGTCGACTGGGAGGTGGAAAGTTTATGGCACCAGTTAAAACCTTTCTACCAAAGGATGAATCTGCAAAGACTCCGCCATCACTTTGACTTCCGTACGCACCGATGTCAACCGCGGCAAAAGTGTAATTTGCGTCGCAAGTGGCCAGAAGAATTATCGAATGGTGTCCCTTATAATTGAAGAATTCCGAACCAGCTCCTGGTGGGCACTGAATGTTGACGTGCTTACCATCAATAGCGCCAACACAATTCGGTAAATTCCACAATGTCTCAAAGTCATGAGATATTCGCTTCCAATCGCTTTCTGTTGGTGGCGATAAGTAGAAGGGCATCAGGCAGGTCCAAAGTATATCGGCTGTTTCATAAATGATGTTGGCAACTGTTGAGTATCCCATACGAAACATCCACGCGAGGACTTGCTTTGGTACTCCTTGTGACAAATACCTTGGAGGAAAATTTGGTAAGCAAAGAAATATACATTTTCACATGAACAACCTACTACAGGGTTACGAAAAGTCGTGCACTAGGTTCGATTGGTTTTCTCCAACACGTCTTCTCCAGATGTGGTTCAATAAGAGCGCGGAGTAACTCAAATGTTTTTGGAGACATCCTTGTTATTTTGTAGAAGTGCTCTGGGTCCTTGTCTTTCATTTGGTGGAAGTTCAGGGCAAAGAATCCTTCCTCATCTCGCCGTAGATTGAGCTCCCGGACCCACCAACGTCTCTCGGTTTGCACTTCGTCTTGCTCCATGAATTGAACATATCCACGATAAGCTGCGTATGCTACTTTCGCGATAAATTTAATTTTTTCGATTTCACTATTCATAATTTTAATTACACAAAAAATCAAAACAAATTTTAATACACCGAAAATCAAAACAAATTTTTCAGAAGAAATTACAGCTGATTATGACAGAACTGTCATTTTAGAAATGTCATATTAGAAATGTCAATCAAAGCAAACGCAAAGCGCGTGTATCGTAACGCAGACGAAGCTGAAGCTGAAGCGCCTTTGTGATATGGCCTTTAAGTTTTGATTATGTGTCGTTAAGAATTTCCCTTTAAAATACACAAAAATGATATAAAACATTCAGGAGGCGGAAATTATTGTGCAAAGGTAAGTGTATGTCGTAAAGATTTTTAAGTTTGATATTTCTATACACACGTCATATAAATGAAATTTATATTTAAGATTTGTATGTAGATATCCTTATAAAATATGAATTAACGAGTAAGTAGAATGAATGTGAAAAATCAGGAGTTGAATCAAATAAACTTCTTTAAAAAAACTGGTGTATACTTTTTTCTATGGAAGTATACGAAATCCATGTTTTTCACTTATTGTCTATCGTGCTTGTAGGGTAGAGACGGCACCCTTCGACAGTGGGGCACCTTCGACAGTCACTATTATATCTGTGTGTAGACCTTTAAAAATTCTGTAAAAAATTGTGGATGTGCCTTTAATCATGCCAAACATATGTCAAAAATTTCAGCAGTCTGGCTTCAAATCCCGCCAAGTTAGGATGTAAAGCATTTTTTTGGACCACGTGCTATAATTTTCAGGGTAAGTTCTTAAGATTTTCGTAGTCGTGTTTTAAATTTTTTCTAGCAGTGAAGTTGTTTTTTATATACACTATGTGTTTATTTATATTTTTAAAGCTAATTTGATAAATCTTACTTTGGGAAATAATAAAAAAAAAAGTAAAATAACATCAAGTGGGGCAGACATTCTTGTCTGGGGCACCTCCGACAGACTGTCTCCTATGTTTATCCATCACAAAAATTAGTTAATCGTCAAAATATTTATTCGATTGTTAAAGAAAATGGTTCGAGTTTATAAAAAAAAAGGCTATGAAAAAGGCACTTACAGATGTCATCAATAAGGTGGAATCACACAGTTCAGCAGCGGCAAAATATTGCGTAAAAAGGACTACCCTTATATCTACTTATTTATTTTTTGTTAAAACTATTTTTTAAATACAAATAATTTAAAAATGAACTGAATTCTTATAGCAAACTATATCATGACATTTATATAAAAAAACTAACATTATGATGCGTTAATTTTCAAGAATGTGCATTGCTGTCGAAGGTGTCCCACGCATTGTCGAAGGTGCCCCACCCTGGGGCACATTCGACAATTTTCTACTTTTTTTTTAAATAAAAAAAAATAGTAAACATTTTTTTAAAAACCATGGGTCCGCCAATATGTTGATAAAATCATAAATTTAATAAAAAAAAATTAGTTTTTGAAAAAAATAAAAAAATAAACTATGATTTTGTGTATTTTCTGTTAAGGTGTCGAAGGGTGCCGACTCTACCCTATAGGTATTTTTAGTACAGCTTTGCAATCTGTATCTTATCAAATTCTGAGCAAAGAAATTAATTAACTTGCTTGTTTTGTTTACACGCTGTAGCCTTGCAATGAAATTAAATTTTTGTAACGAAAATTCAATTGAGCTGTGTATTTAGATAAATAACATTAATAAACAAGTTAAACAAGTGTGTGCACATGATAAACAGGACGTGAGTGAAATATTAAAGATATTTTAAATGATTGACGAAAATCTTGATTTCGTGGGCCTCAAATTTTTTCAATTGATATCCAAATTGCATTTTTTCCAAATAATGTAAGTAATTAATAGTAACCAATTTTTGCGTCCGCGTTGAAAATTTGAACAATAATTTCAAAAATGACCCTTCATTCCATACCAAAACATTCTTTGTTATATAAATGTATTCGTTTATCATTACTGGACACTATAGGGTGGTCTACCCTTAAACTTTTTTTTTTTTTGGACAAATTTTTTTTTTATTTTTTTATGATACATCAAACTAAAATACATACAACCTTAAATTTTCACCCCTCTATGATTAACCCTTATTTTTTATTAATTAATTAAGAACATTAATTTTCTTTTGCAAGATTTTTATTTTTATTTTGTCATGACTTAGAAGCGGGGTAGTCGGTAGCGGGTAGTGGGTAGCAATTACTGGTGTAGCGGGTAGCGTTAAGAAGTATTGGGTTACGGGAAGTGGGGGTAGCGGGTAACAGGGTAGCTGGGTATAACGGGATAGCGTGTAGAGGGTAGTGGGGTAGCGGGTAGTAGGTAGCAATTACTGGTTAAGCGGGTAGCGTGTGTAAATATTGGGTAGCGGGTAACAGGGTAACTGGGTATAACGGGGTAGCAGGTAGACGGTAGTGGAAAAGCGGGAGAGGGTAGCGGATGGTATGGTAGCGGGCTACAAAAGTCTAGGCCTTTTTTATATCGATTGAGGCAGTACGAAGTCTGTTGGGTCAGCTAGTAAAACTATAAAATCAAAATCATTACCCTTAAATACGTTTTTAGTTTATAAATTATAAGATTCTCGCAGGCAACTGAGCATGTTGCCGTAAAGGATGGAAATATTTTTTAGACAAATTGAAAAATGAGTTCTAGTCACTTTACTCTCCGAAGTTTGTTGCATGGTGCTCCATGTCAAATATTCTTACCCTCCCTGTCAGAAATTGTTATAATGATTTAAATAATCTATAACTTCACATGGACATTCTATTTCAAAAAGTTTCGATCGACAAGAAATTAAACATCAAATCCGCCACAACTTTTCGTCACATTTTACATACATATTATCTTGTATGCAAAGAATAAAATCAATTTATCAACCAAACTCTTTTAGAGTTGAAATTTAGAAAAAAATAACCCCTTACAATAGTGGCGGATGTAGGAATTCAGTGCGGGGGGTCAAGCTGCTAAAAAAGTCCTTCATACAAACAAAAATGTTCAATTCTTTTTTGAAGGACTTAGAACGGATATGTTTTGTCGATAAATATAAAAAAAAAATTTAAATGTGGTTTTACTTATATCTATAAATCTATATCTATACATATTATAAAAATCTAGCGCCGTTCGTTTGCGGCATATAGGCATAAAAACCGTTTGGCCGATTTTCTAAATTTTTGTCTTAAACTAAGGAGGATTAAGAGTAGATGGTTTAAGACAAACAAAATTAGTACTTTTTAAATCACAAACGGTTCAAATGTTAAAAATAATGCTTTTCACACTAAAACAAAATATATCAATATACCTACGATTAATCAATTTCATCTAAAATTTCGTCAAATATTTTTATTTTCATCACACAAAAAAAAAAGGCCAGTGAAGAAAATATTTGTCAAAAATTGTTTTTCATCGAAAAAAAAAAAACTTTACTTGACATTTTTTTGTTGTCGATATTTTTCCTTTTTTAGATTTGTTTCCTTTGAGATACGGCCTTGGAAGCGGGAAATGGAGTAGCGGGGTAGTGGGGTAGCGAGGAGCGGGAAAGGGGGGTAGCGGGTAGCAGGTAGAAGTAGCTGGTAGTGGGTAGTAGGTAAAGGAGGGTAGTGGGCTGGGAACTGTACTAGCAGGGTACAAAAGTTAAGGTCTTTTTTTATCAGATTTTTTTTGATGAAAAACTCGGAAAACTCATTGGTTTTCAAGGGGAGAAATGCATGTAATTGTAGTAAAGTGGTTCTCAAATGGAAAACTGGATAATTTCAAAATGGGTTTCCGAAAGGAACTCGGAAAACTCATTGGTTTTAAAGTGGAAAATTGCATATTATTGCAGGTGCATTGGTTTTCAAATGGAAAATTACAAAGTGGGTTTTCGAATAGAAAATAGAAATTTCTTGATGAAAAACTCGGAAAATTTATTGGTTTGCAAAGGGAAAATTGCATGTTATTGCAGGTACAGTGGTTTTCAAATGGAAAACTGGAACATTTGTGATGGGGAACTAAAATGCAAGAAAAAGTACAAAAAAAAAATTGAAAATTTGAAATGCAAAAAAAAATTGATTAAACAAAATCTCAAAAACACTCTTTCAAATGAAATGCATTGCTTTTGAAATGGTAAAATTTAAAGTTCGTAAAATGGAAAGTTCGTGCCGTTTTTTTTTTTTTTTTTGTTACACACTATCAGCCTTATTTATAAACGAGTATTAGAAGCAGAATAAAGTTATTCCGACCTTAATACTCCTTTAATACTGAAAAGCCTATTTATAAAAAAAAAAAAAAAACAAGTTTTAGAGTCGGAATAAGCTAAACTGATTTATAGTAGGTTTACAGCTGGAATAAATCGGTATACCTAAATATCAAAATGTGCCAAACAATTGTTTTGTCAAATATGCTAGTATGTTGCAGGAGAATTTGCGTCCAAAAAGGCTATTTAATTTAAATCTTCGGACCGTACATGGTTCTTAAAATTATTTGGAACCGTTCCTCTTCTTCATACTTACTTTTGCTGGTACTTTTTGCAGTCCCAAAAATTAATATTTTGCTCTTCAATTAATTATTTTTTGAAAAAATGAAAGGCAGTGTCAGGTTTTTATATTTATTTGACGAAGAAATATACAAAGGTGTCAAATCAGGAGTTTTAGATTGGTCAATTTTTAATAGCAAAATTTGACAAAAGCCAGGCATAACTAAAACGAGTAATAAAATATTTTATAAATAAGGAATAGGAATAGGTTCATGAACGTGCTTAAACTCGTTATAACTATTCCGGGTATCAAACGAGTATTAGTGAAATCTAATAAATAAGGCTGAAAATGTTTTGAGTTCCAGTTTATAAGTTTACCCACACGTGTCAAAGGCTCATGCATTCCATAGTTAGTTCGATGAATATCGATCTTAATCAGATCCTGACTACGGAGATTATAACCTCCTCCTCGATAGCAAAACAAAATTTTACAGAGAAGATCAGGAGCATTAGTGACTCCAGTTATAATTTGATGGAAAAATACAATATCATTATTATTTCTTCTCTGTTGTAGTGTTTTCATATTAAGGATTGACAAACGATTTTCGTATGGAGGGACATTAAGGGGATCAATCCACTGAACCCCTTTTAACAAAAAACGAGTGAAATTCCGTTGCACAGATTCCAGTCTTTCAATATAAACATCATATAACGGGGACCACACCTGTGATGCATACTCTAGGTGGGGACGAACCAAACTGTTGTATAAAACACAGGTGACATTAGAATCCCGGAATTCTTTTGACCACCGCTTAATAAAACCTAACATAGAATTAGCTTTATTGACTATGCCGTTAATGTGCTCAGAAAAATCTACATTTTGTGTAAAAAGAACTCCTAGGTCCTTAACAGTAAAAACGCGAGTTAAAATATGGTTTGAAATGACATAGTCATAAGATGAAGGTGAACGTTTTTTAGAGAAGGTCATTGTTTGGCACTTAATCGGGTTAAGGTTTAAACTGTTCTTTTCACACCAAAATGTAAAACGGTTAATGTCATTTTGAAGTAAAATGCGATCATTTGCAGAAGTTATATTTTTATATATCTTCATATCATCCGCGAATATGAGAATTTCACTATTATTTACACATAACGGTGCATCATTGATAGCTAATATAAAGAGGAGGGGTCCCAGATGGCTCCCCTGCGGAACACCTGATTTGGCCAAATATGATTTAGAGTAACTATTTCTGAATTTAACTTGATAAGATCTATTCTCAAGGTAAGAGACAATCCACGAAATAAAAAAAAGTGGGAAGCCGTAAGAGGTTAATTTAAACTTGATAATCTCTCGAGATCTGGGAATAGAATCCGACAAACCCTGCTTTATTAATGAGAGCTTATCAAAAAATAATCGCACTCTTCTTAATACTGCATTGCGATTAAGAAAAAATCGTATTCTGTTTACCGCTTACTCTTTTCATGGAAGTGATTACATCAAATTAACAGCTGATGCAGAGAGTATTGTTGTAAGAAACTCTGAGGATCTTTTTGCTGCTATGACTACGACGACGTCCAACGAAATTTTGCAGTAAGCAATGATGATACGCCCTATCTTTGTAAATGTTTTTGACGTTTTAAGTTTTTTGTTATGCAAGCTTTTTTGTAGTTTTATTTTTATTATTTTCTATTTAAACTATTTATTACTTTCTTTAGTTTTTTTGTTTTCATTTGTAACGATGATTTGCCAAGTATTTATGTTTAATTTTATTATTGTTTTGTTTGCAAACGAATTTTTTCCTTTTGCTTTCTGCTCTACTTTGCGCTACTGCCACACCTGTGGCATAAAGATCTTTGAGCGCAGCTGATAGTAGCAGAGGGTTCACTGGTAGTGAAATGAACAGTACTCTTCATAACATGATTCGAGTTTTACGGGCTCAAAGTAATGGATTGCGAATATGCCATCTGAACGCGCATAGTTTGATTAACAAATTAGGAGAATTCAGATATCTGTTTGTTAATTCTGAAATTGACATTGTCTCTGTCTCTGAACCATGGTTCAGACCAGATGTCAGTGATAGTTTTTATAACGTCCAAGGTTATAAGCTTTTTCGAGCTGATCGCTTTTCTAGAATCGGTGGAGGCTCCGCTTTGTATGTACGGGATGGATTGTGTTGTAGATTCATTTGTAGATCAAGCGATGACTGTCCTTTAGAGTATATATTTGTTTGTATAAAATGTTACTCTGAAGATATACTCGTTGGTTCGGTGTACAGACCATACAATAACATAAGTTTGGAACCGTTAGTGACAGCTGTGGAGTCATTTTCTGCTAATTTCTCTTACACCATATTATGCGGAGACTTCAATTGCAATCTTTTAGACAAACGTGTTTCTGAGTCTTTCCTGAGTGCATTTGGAGCCTTGGATCTAATTCCAATAAATCGTTTGAACCCAACTCACTTCACCGAGACATCGAGTACACTTTTAGATCTTTTTATTACGAGTGACAATGAAAGAATTATATTTTACGACCAACTTCAAGCACCAAGATTCTCAAAACATGATCTGATTTTTAGCTGCCTCAAATTATCTTGCCATTTTCAACAGCCAAGTTATACTTATCGCGATTTAAGAAATATAAACGTCTCTGAGTTATTGCATGATTTTAATCGCTTAGACTGGAATTTAATCTACTCTATGCAAAATGTTAATGATCAGATAGGTTTTCTTAACCACAATATTAATTTTCTTTTTGACACTCACGTTCCAATCAAAACCTGTACGGTTAGGAATAGAACTTCTTCTTGGCTGAATGGCGACATCGTTGCAGTCATGGCACAGCGCGATGCCGCCTACCGTCAATGGAGGAGGTTCAAAGTAGAGGTTTTGCATCAGAACTACTGCAGCCTGCGAAACAAAGTCGTAAAAATGATAAGATCGGCCAAAATGAACTTTTACCAGCGAAAGCTCGGAACTTCGACCTCTAGCAAAGATGTTTGGAAGAACTTGAGAGAAATAGGTATTGCAAGAAAAACTGACGACATCTCAACTGACATTGATTGCGATGTCTTAAACAATAAATTCACGTCTTTGCCTTCTTTATCAAATGATGCGTCCTCTTATTGTAGAAGTTCCCTTGATAAGTAGCTCTTTCTGCTTTGACAGGTTAACCGATGAAGATGTTGTAGAGGCTCAATCAAATCGAATGCTATTGGACTTGATCTAATAAATCCAAAATTTATAAAACTGTTGCTCCCTTACATCTTGCGTTTCATTACACACATACTTAACAGCATTATATCAACATCGGAATTTCCAATGGAATGGAAGAAGGCCTAAATAATACCTTTTCCTAAGAACAGCACTGGTATAGTTACAGAATTTCGGCCTATAGCTATTTTATCATTTCTGTCGAAAGTTTTCGAAAAAGCTATTTCCAAACAGATTAAAAACTATCTCTCATCTAATAACCTACTTAGCTCTCACCAGTCCGGTTTTCGACCTCAACGTAGCTGTAAGTCAGCATTGCTTCTCGTCACCGACGAAATAAGAGTTGCTTTGGATAAAGATAATTTTGCATTACTCACCCTCCTTGATTTTTCTAAGGCTTTCGACACTGTGAACCATTCTATACTCTGTGGTAGACTACAACATAGCTTTGGTTTTACATCGGCAGCTTGCAAGTTGATTAGGTCTTATCTTGATTGCAGACAGCAATGTGTAGTGGCAAAAGGAAAATCGTCCAACTTTGTAAATGTCCCGCATGGCGTCCCCCAAGGATCAATGCTTGGACCTATTTTCTTTTCAATCTACATAAACAGTCTACCACTTAAAGTTAAACATTGCTCTATTCATTTGTATGCAGACGATGTGCAACTTTTGATCTGTCGACCTCTACTTGAGAAAGATGAGGCTGTTGCCAAGATGAATGAGGACCTGCTTAGTATTTCACGTTGGTCTAGAATCAATAATCTTCATCTTAACCCTATCAAGTCAAAAACGTTACCCATCTATCGTAAGATGTTTGATTCATCGAACTTACGCCCCCTATGTATCGGAAATGAAACGATTGATTATGTTGATACAGCGCGAAACCTAGGTATGGTATTCAATCGTACTCTTACTTGGAACGACCATCTTAACAGCACAATAGGCAAAGTTTACGGTATCCTTAGATCTCTTCGAAACACTCAGCACTTCATCCCACAGAAAACTAAGCTACTGTTGGCAAAAACGCTTCTACTTCCTGTATTATTGTATTGTTGCGAAGTATTTGGAAACTTAGACTCAGTGGCATCGCATAGACTTAATGTTGTATTCAACAACATTGCACGTTTCGTGTATAACCTTCGTTCTTTTGATCACGTCTCTTTCTATTCTAAACAACTGTGTGGTTGCAGTTTAGATAATTTTCTAAAATTTCGATCACTTTGCTATCTGCATCTTATTACACAATCAAAACAACCGGACTATCTGTATAGTAGGCTGAATTTTCCTAATTCCACAAGATCACTCATTCTCATAATTCCACGATTTAAATATCTTAACTCTCAACGTCAGTTCTTTGTTCATATCATTGACCTTTGGAACTCTCTGCCAACTTTTTTATTGAAATCAAGTAAATTTCCTGCAGTATGGAAGGGTGCCTTTATAACTCCCGTTTATAAAAAAGGTGATAAAAACAATATCTGTAATTACAGGCCGATTTCTAAACTTTCATGTATTCCAAAGTTGTTTGAGCAAGTAGTGTGTGACAATTTGGCATTCAACTGTAGAAATATTATTTGCAATCAACAGCATGGCTTTATGCAAAAACGATCCACGGTTACTAATCTGGTTATCTTTTTAAATAAATGTTTACATGCTTTGGAACGTGGCCAAGAAGTAGATTGTGTTTACACGGACTTCTCGAAGGCTTTTGATCAACTATCTCATGAGATTATCAAGTTTAAATTAACCTCTTACGGCTTCCCACTTTTTTTATTTCGTGGATTGTCTCTTACCTTGAGAATAGATCTTATCAAGTTAAATTCAGAAATAGTTACTCTGTCTAAATCATATTTGGCCAAATCAGGTGTTCCGCAGGGGAGCCATCTGGGACCCCTCCTCTTTATATTAGCTAGTGATCGTTAAACATCGATAGTTATGGACTTCGATAGTATTGATAGTTTAAAGAAAAACTATCGATACTATCGATAGTTTCCTTTGAAACAACTTTTAGCCATTGGAACCACAAAAAAAATGTTAAAACATTATATGGGTCTTCAAGATCACTAAAAACGAGGAAATGCACGATCTGGCGCACAAACTTGCATTTGTATTGCAGATAAAACTTATAAAATAGGTTCCTTTTATTCTGTAAATCACAAATTTTGTGTGAAATCATAGTTTGTTTTTGTGTTAATTTAACACTGCAGTTAGGCTGCGTTCGTCAATTCCATTTATGTATTTTGAACAACGATAGCAACTTAGAGGTGCCGCCAATGGCTTTTTCCGTCAATTTCTTTGTTTGGCTGGAGTTATAGCTATTTCACGGGTGCCAAGCCGATCATCAGACTCCTTTAATAATAGTGCTGTCTAGTTATTTTTCATATTAATCGAAAAACTTTTTGAGTTCACTTTGGGATTTGAACCTAGACCACCTAGTTGGGAAGCCAATGCACTACGCATTGCGCTAACAACTCCACTGATATTTGGTTTTCCATTGCAGACTTTGTATTGTTTATCAATTGCAATGAATAGACATTCATTTTTACAAGCTCCTCAAAGTGAAATCGTTTGATTCACTTTAGAGGAACATGACATTTCTAAAAGAAAGTATTACCTTAAAATAAAAACAATTTTCCCAAATAATCAAAAACAAAAATCGTGGATCAATGAAAAGCAAAGAGAGAATTTTCACAAAATTGACGAATTGAAGGAAATAAGAACAATTTAATTGCTTTTGTCTAATGTTTGTTAGTTTTGATACCTGCAGCGCTACTTGTTGCTTGTCACAGTCACAGTAAGAATACCTACTATGGAAAAGGAAATACAAATACAATAATAGCTGCGTTTTATTATCACAATGATCCAGATCAGATCATTGATTTATATGTGAAACAACAAAAAATCGAAATCCTACTTTTTACTTGGATCAATTTTTGTGATCCAATTATTAGTTCTTCTTCCGCACACAAGTTGAAATGTTGGCGTATATTTTCAATAAAAACGGTGCTGCCACTTTCACACATTTATTATCCGGGAATGAGATATTTTTCAATTACATAGCAAAATGATTTTTCACTTAAAAAACAACAGAATAATCGTTCAACAAAATTGTCGTAGGGCAACTCCGATGTAATTGACAGAATGAATAAATTTCAAACTGCTACCAAACGTGACGTAATAAGTAAATTGTGATCCAAAGCTGTTTTATTATCATGATCTGATCCGGATCAGATCATGGTGATAATAAAACGCGGCTAATATTGCTCATGTATAGTGAAGTGTCTATTTGCTTGTTGTTCTAGACTAGAAGAAGAATACTTTTTTTACTGGAAATGCAAACTATCGATAGTATTTTCAAAACTATCAATACATTCGATAGTTTTTTACTATCGATACTATCGATAGACTATCGATGTTTAACGATCCCTAATATTAGCTATCAATGATGCACCGTTATGTGTAAATAATAGTGAAATTCTCATATTCGCGGATGATATGAAGATATATAAAATATAACTTCTGCAAATGATCGCATTTTACTTCAAAATGACATTAACCGTTTTACATTATGGTGTGAAAAGAACAGTTTAAACCTTAACCCGATTAAGTGCCAAACAATGACCTTCTCTAAAAAACGTTCACCTTCATCTTATGACTATGTCATTTCAAACCATATTTTAACTCGCGTTTTTACTGTTAAGGACATAGGAGTTCTTTTTACACAAAATGTAGATTTTTCTGAGCACATTAACGGCATAGTCAATAAAGCTAATTCTATGTTAGGTTTTATTAAGCGGTGGTCAAAAGAATTCCGGGATCCTAATGTCACCTGTGTTTTATACAACAGTTTGGTTCGTTCCCACCTAGAGTATGCATCACAGGTGTGGTCCCCTTTATATGATGTTTATATTGAAAGACTGGAATCTGTGCAACGGAATTTCACTCGTTTTTTGTTAAAAGGGTTTCAATGGATTGATCCCCTTAATGTCCCTCCATACGAAAATCGTTTGTCAATCCTTAATATGCAAACACTACAACAGAGAAGAAATAATAATGATATTGTATTTTTCCATCAAATTATAACTGGAGTCACTGATGCTCCTGATCTTCTCTGTAAAATTTTGTTTTGCTATCGAGGAGGAGGTTATAATCTCCGTAGTCAGGGTCTGATTAAGATCGATATTCATCGAACTAACTATGGAATGCATGAGCCTTTGACACGTATGGGTAAACTTATAAACTGGAAATCAAAACTTTTCGATTTAATTTAAGTAAAATTCAAATAATTTTGAAAACCAGTGTTCCACTTTGTTAAATGTTTTATGTTAATTTTGTCATGTTCTTTGTTTATTTTATGTTATTATTTTTGTGTGCTGTGTTATTTGTTATAGTTTCGTTATTTGCTTACTAACAACTAACACCACACTTAGTGATGAGCCGGTGGTATAACACAGTTTCTGTGTTGGCAAACCATTGGTCGTAAAATGGTGCTTGCTATAAGCCCATACGACCAATTCTGATAGTGTGTAAAAAAAAAAAAAAAAAACTACTATAAGGGGAGTGGTAAGCATTAGGAGATTCAAATCTTTACTTTTCTCATATTTGCCAAATCGTTGATATTGTTTAAAATAATTCAATTTTGTTTTCTTTGCTCTTTTTCATTTGATTTTAATTTTTATTTATTTACTCATTTATTTATTTTTCTTTGTTTTTTTTGTGTTTTTTTTTTTTTTTGTTACTTCTAACATTTAACGTAAAGATTTCGAGCTCTTTTATATTTTTCAAGGCTTGCAATAACTAACAAGATTTTAATAAATAAATAATAATAATAATAATAGTTGATCAAAAGCCTTCGAGAAGTCCGTGTAAACACAATCTACTTCTTGGCCACGTTCCAAAGCATGTACACATTTATTTAAAAAAAATAATCAGATAAGTAACCGTGGATCGTTTTTGCTTAAAGCCATGCTGTTGATTGCAAATAATATTTCTACAGTTGAATGCCAAATTGTCACACACTACTTGCTCAAACAACTTTGGAATACATGAAAGCTTGACATCAAATTTCAACAAAATGTTCGAGTATTATTACAGTAGGGTTTTTAAGAAAATTGTTCAAAATCAGCCAAGCCGTTCATAATATATAGCAAAAAATGTGGAAACACAATTTTCCCTATAGAACGTTAACTATGCATTTGACCATATCCTTAACAAAGTTGTTGTGCATGAGGCAACGAAGATTTCTGAGTTGTCACGACCTTACTAGCTGACAAAGTAAACGTTGTTTTCTTAGATATATAAAAATCTCATAGGTACAAATTCGCTGAGGACTCACTGATTTTATACCAGTGGAGTGTTTAGAACCAAATGTTGAGGGAATGTTAGGTTAGTGGCGTAGATGGGTTCTTAGTATTTTCTACAAAATCGACCAAGCCGTTTTCATGAGAAATGGCCAGGGTAGTAGTTGATGAGGTTGCGGGGTAGTGGGAAGCGGGTAGCGGGTTGACGGATAGTGAGTAGTTAGAAGCAGTGTAAGGGGAAGCGGGATAACAGGTAACGGGGTAGCGTGTAGCGCGTGGAAATACTGGGTAGCCGGCAGTGTTTAGTGGGGTGACGGGTAGCGGGGTAACTGGGTAACAGAGTAGTGGGGTAGCAGGGTAGCAGGGTAGCGGGTTGTGTAGTGGGCTACAGAAGTTTAGATCTTTTATTTAGCGATTTAGGCAGTGCGAAGTCTGCCGGGTCAGCTAGTAAATAAATAAATAAATAGAGTGCCACAACAGCTCTTGAAGAGCCAAGGCCTAAGTGGGCTTACTCTCTGTTGGAGAATGTACCTTACGTTCAATACATATTACACACTTTACTTAAATTTAATCTTTTCATTTTCTACTTCTAATTTTCTTTTTGACTTAAAATATGAAATATTGTTTTTCACTTCAAAATTAATTTTCATCAAATAAAGATTGTTGTTTTCTGTTGTTTTAAAACTTATTTATTTCTCAATTGGACTGCGGAACAAAAATGAACTTTCAGGAAATCTAACACTCTCATCAACAGTTCTCTGGGTGCGTGTGAAGAATTGAGAGGAGAATTTAACGCCGATTCCCAACTGCAAAGTTGAGAAGCACTTTTTCATGACAGATTGATACTCTTGGAAGTTTTGTCAGTTCTTCGCAAGAGGCAGTGCCCGTGAAAGATGAAATAAAAACTATGGGCAGGAGTAGCACTCGAACCTACGACGTTCTGCTTAGCAGCTAACGCACCTAATCACTAAGCCACGGACACTACAGATACTGTGTTCTACAAAAGTCATGGTAAAGCATACATTTTCAGTCATAATGCTTAAAAAATTCCACAACAATGCAAAATGTCAAAATTTTCTTCTCAGTTTTATTCACATGTTACATATATATATATATATTTTTTTTTAATCCCACGCCTCTTTCCCCCCCCCAGATACCGCACGCGCTGGGGTCCATTTTAACCGAGTACGATTACAATTACGGTTGCTAGTCGTATCGGCACTTAATTTGAAATTATTAGAAATAAATAAAATAAAAAAAAAGTGATGGCGACACGAATAGGTACTAGGAAGACAAGAGTTTGGGACTGCTTGATACAGAAAAAACCGAATAAATTAAAATTTTAAATTAAAATATTACAAAAAGTAAAAAAAAAAGAAAAAATGCAAAAATTTAAAATCAAAAATTTAAAAAATTTTAAGTCAAAAATTTTAAAAATATAAAAAAAAACAAAGAAAAAATGAAATACGCGTGTAGAAGACAGTTGTCAAGTTCGTAAAAAATACAATAAAAAAAATTAAAAAGAGTCAGTTTCTTATTTTTTTTTTAACAAATAATAAAAAAAAAAATACATGAATAGACAGCAAAAAACATTTAAGAGCGTGCCACATTGGTTTTTAGCATAATCTTTAATTTATTCTTATTAGTATGAAAGTCAATAAGATCCGTATTATAATTCAAGTGAAAAAGTATAGCACTAAGAAGGTCTGGTGCAACTGTGACGCCTGTAATAAGTTGATGAAGGAAAATATATCATTGTTGGTCCTTCTTTGAGACAGCGTTTGCATTTGAAGAAGTGATACTCGATCCTCATAAGATGGAATATTTTGAGGATCATGCCATTGAATACCCTTTAATGCGAAACGAGTAAAATTACGTTGCACCGATTCTAACCTGTCAATATGAACGTCATAATAAGTACTCCAAATCTGTGTTATTTTTAGAATATGAAAAGGAACCACATTTGGAACATAAAATTTAAATAAGTAAAATTTGAGACAAACGCATGAATTGTCATCCGACCCCAGATGCACATGCAGCCATACAGGCCCATACCGTGTTTTATTGTCTTAATCGTGTTTTTCGGATTTAAGGCATATGCTCACCTTCTCTAGATTTTAACGCGACCATCTGAGGCAAACACATTGTACTTCGATTCGTCTGAAAAAACCCTGCGCTAGAAGTCAGGAGTCTCAATTACGTACTTTTTCACGAACGCAATTCTCCTTTTTCTATTAACCACACTGATTAACAGTTTCCTTCTATAGGTTAACGAGAATTAAAACCCAGCTTCAACGATGCCATGGCGCACAGTTAAGAGATGAACTATGTTTTCATTGTAATTTTCACGCTCTCCACTTATTTTTGTCACACGTATTGATGAATCTTTGATTACCAAGTGCTTGTTTTTTGTTTTATCCCGAGAAGTAAGCTTTGATAGACGGCCATTACGCGCAAAGTGGGTAGATTGAAACTAGGAGACGGCTTATAGGATACCTACTGGTGGGGAGGTTGTTAGAATCAGGAGACAGCTAAGGTTAACGTTGTTTATGTTATCTAAAAAATGTTTAAAGGTAAAAGAGTTTAACTAAAAGAGAATGCGAATAAGAGATAAGAAACGCTCCAAAAACAGATTGTCTTCCTTTATTTTCTTGATTGTTTTCATTGTGATAAAAACAACCACTAGGAGAATACAAGTTTAAAAGTACCTATATATAAAAAATATAATTTTTAAATTGATGCAAATGATTCTTTGTACATGGGTTCTCCTATATTAAACATTTATGGAATAAATTCGAGAAACGTCTTTTATTCTCATTTCTGTTTAGCTTTCTTAAATTTGTAATACCATTTTCGTAGACATAAAAAATAAGTAGGTAAACAAAAACCGAATTGTCAATAAACTTTCCTATCTTTTCATTGTTATTTTTTGCAGAACTACATAACTTATTGACCAACATCTAGTTTGTATGGTAGCTTGGGCCTATCAAATATATCACATACCTCGTCTACGATGCTTTTACCTCCATCAATCGCCAACCCCCTGATTTGTGGCAATGGAAGTAGCGTTGGCACTGGTCCCGTACAATCACCGGATATTATAGGAATATCGAATGCTTATAATGGCGGCGTGGCGGTGGCAGCGGCGTCCTCAGTGGAAACTTCGACGACGACAATGACACCCAACGCTCTCGGGCTGCCCCAAATCCATCCACCAACATCAACATCAACAACGGTAACAGCTGCACCAAGTAACATTGTTGGTTCTGGACAGCATCAGACATCAAATGTCAGTAGTAGTGCAATAGGTAAGTTAAGATTGACAGCATACACAACAACAAACAATAGCTTGTAATATGGCAGGGATATACCTCCTAAACATGACCGTTACTCATTGTCTTGTCGATAGCACCAGTGGCAGTGGCGGGAAAATGTTCATAACGTAAAATCTATCCAACCTATCTGAGGATATCTAGTTATAGTTTCATAAGCAAACACAAATTCACGGGTTTTGTTATATGGCCGCCCTTATCTTGTTAACTAGGAGGATATCGCAGCAGGATGTTATTGAACAAACAGAAATTGCAGGAGGAAAAATAAAAGAATAACACAAACTTCAAAGGTTCTGCACATCGATTGGGAACTAGAAACCCGAAACGGAACTAAGATGTCTTTCGTTGTCAGTGGGATGTACATTGGCAAAGAATCCTTTTCCTAAAAAACTTAATTCAGATGGTGAGGGAAGGGGAGTTAGGTGTTCAAACCACCAAGCTTATTGTTTGATTTTTGAAAGTTTGATGAATCCTTCAAACGTGAGAGGAATTCTCTGTAGAATTTGTGATGTTTTTTGCTTATAACTTGTGTGCAAACGTTTTATGAAGTTGATGCTTATGGATGGTTTATGGTTGCCACCTTTTGTTTCGTGAATGTTTATTATTATTATTTGTTTCTATTGCATCTTCATTCTAATTTCCTTTTATAATACCATACAGAAGAACAATGAGCTACGCTGCAAAAACGTTTGCCTAAGCTTTCATGCTGAGAAGATCTTCCTGCAAATTGACTGTATAATCGGAGGATACGAATCTGTGGAATGTGTGTCGTATTCTCTTTAATTGCTTATGCTGTATGTTTAGTAAAAATACAGTAGAGCCAAAATACACTACAACAAAAACTGAATTCATTTATAATTTCTATTGAATATTTTCTAAGATTAATTTTTGTATTACCTTAAAAGTCCGAGAGGAGACCGTAAGATTACCTACCTCATCAGCAGAGTGGAAAATTTAGCCACCATCTAATGGTAAATGACATGGAATTTTCAAAACTAGTGGTCGGACAGACTTTTTCTTGGCCTTTTGGCGGCTAAAGGGCATTTCGGGTTGCGTTTTTTGGTGTCAGCTTATACAATGGGGACAATGGAAAAAGTAAGTAGAAGTCAATAGACATTTCGTCGTTGATACCAAATCATATAATCGGACAGAAATAACCCGGGCCTTGGCCTTTGTCCCACCATCTTAAAAACGGTATTTTTGGTGTCGTCCTACCTCATCAGGTAAATGGGCAAATAGGGGTATCAAATGAAAGCTTAGAACGTCTAAATAAAGATTCTACTGGTTGGACAAACTTTGATGCTGAGTTGAGAAAAATATTAAAGTAATTAACAGACTTTTTTTGAAAAATTCGGTCGGTCGCATGATTGGCCCATGTTAAGTTTGTCGGTCGTCTCCCCAACTGTATAGAAAAATAAGAGTTTCGAATTCGTAAGGAACTTTTTTACGACGCTCACTGATTTGCAAAGAGAATTATTGTCGGTACGAGAGGCAAAGAACAAGATTTTTGAAACACTACCGCGAAAAAATTAGAAGTCCATTCCGTAGTACCCATGAAGTCATGATTATGCTATGCACATTCTCCTGTGTTGGTTCCATTCATAATCGTGCCAAAAGGATGATAAAGCTTGAAAAAGTGTAGGTAATATGTATTTGTGTTCCTTCTTTTTCGGAATCAGCATAAAATTTTAAGTCTGGTTTTTCTGAGCTGTGGTGCCACATTAGGTTAGGTTATATGGGCTGACAGTTGATTTTAATACCGTCACACTTAGATCATTGTAGATCCCTTGTGATACCATGAAGTATTGCAACTTCTGAAAATGTAATTTAACCTATGAATTCTATGGTTGGTCGAGCCATTTGGTGGACTTGACAAAGTTCAGTAGGCGATTGCCTGGGAGTTCAGATAGTTCTTCTAGTTCATTAAAGAAATAGTTGCCTAACGCCCGATTTCTTGACAAAGTTCTAGCCCTTAAAACTCGGTTTAGTGAAATTTTAGAACTCATTTGAGTTCTAAGTCATTTCTTCACCAAGTTCTAACGCGTTAGAACTTCGATTTAGAACTTTGTTGTAGTTAGAACTTCGATAAAATTAGACCCTCGAATTCGGGGGTTTAGTGCCTTAGAACTTCGATTTATTAGAATTTCGTTTTTTCAACGAATTTGCTGATTTCATATTGGACAACGGCGTCGAGCGTTCGTTGGGAAAAATTCGTATTTACTTTGTAGCATTTGTTGGTAATGAATTATTGTTGGTGTTGTCAGACGACCGCGGCACCGTTGTTTCGGTGGAGAAGGCGTCATTAGGGTTGTAGCTTTTTTTTCAACCAGAGAGCATGGGATATGGGAATCGTCTGCAGGAGTCATATTTAAGACGTCGAAATCTGGTGGCATTGCATCAGAATCAAATGATGCTAATCGTGTTGGCAAATGGTCAGTGAAGTATACTTCGGCGATGGCGACAGCTTAACGAAAGCCAAAGCCTAAGTGTAAGCCACTTATCATTAACAATTCTCTGAGTGCATGTGATGCACACTTAAAGGCCGATCCTATATTCAGTTAAAGGACCACTCGTCCCGATTGGGGTACTCAAGAGGATGATAGACCTTAAATTAAAAGAGAAAATCAATAACTCCTGGAAATCCAGGGACGATTGCGCAATCTCTAGAAGTTTATGGCCTAACACAAATGAAAAGGAAACTCGGTATATTCTATCGCTGAGTAAAAGGAACATTAAAATCCTGATAGGTGTACTAACGGGTCATTGCGCAATCCATTGGCACAATGGCCAACAAGATAAGAGCATTTGCACCTGATTTCTGCAGGAGCTGTCAGGATGAGGAGGAAACCATTAAACACCTGCTCTGTGATTGTCCGAACCTTCAAACTAGCCGACTCCGTCATTTCGGAACCAGGTTTGTTGGAGAACTGGATGATCTAGCACAGGTCTCAATGGCAAACATGAGGAAATTTATAGATAGCACAGGCTAGTTCGTTAACGAGCCAGTCTACGTTAATCGGCAGAATTGAGGAGCATCGATGCTAACTTTTATTTCTTTTATAGGGGATAACAATGGACCAGTAGGCCCCCGTGTACGCAACAGCTTCACGCTGTGCACACCCCTTATCACCTAACCTAATCTAACCTAAAGGCCGATCCTGAACGGCGAAGTACTTTTTTCTTGACAGTTTATGGGATATGGGCACGAGTAGGATTCGATTTTGCGTAACAGCTAACAGCCAACACACAAACTAATGGCGTTTTCAATTGGCAATCTGGAATCTGAAAAAAGCATTCTGGTTTTAAAATCACAACTGTCACTTTTGCCAAATTGAGCGCATTCAGAATGCTTTCACTTTTTTTCTGCTTTCACTTCCAGATTAACAATTAAAAACGCCATAACACGCCACGGACATCACTAAAATAAACATACATATAGCTACACCGTGCACACATATGTACAAACACAAACAAAAAATTAGCGCAACTTCAAAAATTATATTTATTTTGTTTTGAAAAATTACTGCCGGGTGACTCAAAAATTTTAAAAACATGCTAGAACTCGGTTCTAAAAATGACAAGTTCTAAGCGCTTAGAACTCAGTTATGATTTTAGATCGAGTTCTAGAGAAGTGAAGAAATTCCCGAGTTCCAAATTTTCCAAAAACTAAGTTCTAACGTTAAACCGAGATTTACTAGATCGAGTTTTAGGGGAACTTTAGAACTTTGTGAAGAAATTGGGCGTAAGAATTTTAACCTAGTACGGCAGAGTGCTGGACAGTGGCATAGGAAGTGAGACGTGTTTTCGTGATATTCCTCATCGCCGCAGCCTCTGCATATGTCGTCTGTACTAAGCCCCATCTTCTTTTTGTGGTAGCCAAGTAGGTTATGTCCCGTTATCACACTTATGAGAGATCTTAGGGACGGTTTTTTGAGAAGTAAAATCTTACCGGATTTTTTCTTGTCGTAATGAGGCCAGAGTTTCCTGGTGTTATCGCAGGTCTCTGGTAGGTTCCATCTAACATTTGCTTTTTGAATGATATTATTACTAATGTTTCTTTTTAATTCGCATTGAGGGATTCTAATGTTATGGTCTATGAGAGAGGGATCAAGTACTGAGCCTTCTCTTGCAAGCTCATCCGCTTTTTCGTTTCCTGGCACACCACGTCTTACGTTGTGCTGCATACCAAGAACCCTTAGCTCTTCGCGACAGCAAGAAACAAGCTTTGACTTGATTTGCGTGGCAGAGATCGCTTTTATTGCTGCTTGGCTAAGACTTTTCTTTCAAAACACACGCTTTTTCGGCTACACAGCATTTACTTTTGTCTATACAGTTGAGGATGAAAATCAATAACTGGAATTTGTGAAGAATTGGCAACCATAACCAAAGATCCAACCGTAAGAGTGTATATGGTTTGTGTTAAAATTTTCAACATAAAATTCTAGTTAGAATTAGAACAGAAGGTAGTGCCTCCAGCGACCACGCCAAAGAACACTTTTCCCTTTTTTATGATTCCATTGACTTAAGGGTTTCATGTTGTGTTGGTATACCTGTTTTAAAGCTTATTGTATAGTTGTTGTTTTATTTATCTTTTTTTGTTTTAAACCTCTCGTTTAGAAAATTATGAAAATGTTTTCGAAATGTTCATATACCCAGAAATTCGATTTAAAAAAGAGTTGAATGTCGGTCGACTAGAGATAAACCATTTTGACTGACCATCAGAAACGACCCTTGTGACATATGAACGTGACTAATTCTTGGACAGACAAATGTCGTATGAAATAACTGACTTTATTATTTTCAAATTACAAAAAAAAGTGGGATAAGTGTGAATAGGAATACAGCAAATTCCACCAGATCTGCAAACAACTAGGGGAAAAAAATTCCCAAAATTAATATAAGCAAGTAAGATTGTATGCAGATATTTTCCAAATACGAATTTGACAGCATAGATGAACAAGTTTGAAGATCTGCATTTTTAATTTTAGACGGTTCGTCAGTTTGTCCTACGGAATGTTAATTTCTGAGAGACAAAATGGAATTTCGATTTTAAATGACTATACTCTGTCAAAGTCAAAGGACATGGTGTGGATTGTGGACATTTATTTTGACTAATACAGATGCTGAGTAAATTTGACAGTGAATTTAATAAGGTTTCGTTTGCTTTAACTTTGGAAGCTCGTTAGGGGCAGCATTGAGAAGGTATTGGCATTTATTGTGTTTTAAGAAGATGTTGGCGGAAGTTAATTTATTTACCAGTAATTGTGATATTTTCGTAATGATGTTATAGGTATGCATCCCATGAATAACACTTATTAAACAAAAAAGCCAAGCTCTATATAACGATATTGTTGATGTGGACTTCAACAACAAAAGAAGTGAGATCTAAATGGGTGCTTGCAATAGTATAAGCATTTTAAAACAACTTAAAATTTCAATCCCATCCATATAACTTAAGATGTTTTATTGAAGAATATTTGTTCACCAAAGGCTAGTTAATTATTTCTCTCTAAAATAAAACAACAAAAATAGCGTTATCTATCCGGTTTCGTTTGAAAGAGAGGCTGATTTTATTCATTCGTTCTAAGAAAAGAAATGTTAAAAATGCGAAACAAGTATAAGGACATTCAATATTTTATTCCTTCAAACATCGATTTTTTTTATCACTTCCAATCTGTAAACTGTAAGGCCTCGGCCACGCAGTAAGCGGCTGAGCGGCTAAGCGGCTGAGCGGCTAGCGTCTGAGCGGCAGCTCTAAGCGACGTATGGCCAGGCACTGAGCGACTGCTTTTGAGCGATTAGTAGTTAAAATGCCCTTGTCAAGAACAGTTCGCCGTATTTTACTGTCGGAAAATCGTTTGTATGTATACAAATTACTTAAACGTATACAAAAAAGAAGACGATTTGGTGTTCATCCGATTAACCAATTAAGATCGGAGTTTGGAGAATTTAATCATTTATTTTTGAATCTACGAAAATTTCCCGATAGATTTTGGCAATATCTACGTATGTCTATCGAATCTTTTGATTTGCTGCTTGAAAAAGTGCGTCCTTGATTAATAAAACAAAGAATTGCCACAGGTGTTAACTTGCTATGCACTAAACTATGTATCACATAAACTTTAAATAAAAACTTACCACTTAAACCACAAATTTCACCAACTTCCTTCCATTGTTTCTCAGTAATATTTTTATTTTTAAAATTGGCATTTCTATCTTGCCATAAATCTGGTCGAGATTGCACACACGAAATTAACAACTCAATGTTTACTTTGGCCATCTTTACTTCTTGCCGCTCAGAACATTACTAAAAATTAAAACAGGTTTGGTTGCTGAGCGGCGCCGCTTAGCCGCTCAGAATTTTGTTTCGCCGCTCGCTCATAGCGTGGCCGCTTCTATGTGATTTCATATCTTTTATATTTTTTTTCCGCTCAGCCGCTCGCCCGCTTACTGCGTGGCCGAGGCCTAAGTCAGTAAGTACTATATACTACAATTACTTGAAAAATGCTGTTTGGCATTGAATTAATTAAATTTTGTAGGAATTGTTAGTTCATATCCAACCAAGCTTCATTAATTCCTCTTTTTAGGTCTGCTACATTTGGCTTTCCATTTGAGTAAACTTTTCTGGCCATTATCCCCCACAAATTTTCAATAGGGTTAAGGTCAGGACTACACGAAGGCCATGGCAAACATTGAATTCGACTGGTATCAAACCATTCGCGAACACAACTTGCATTGGGAATGGGAGCATTATCCTGCTGAAAAATAAGGTTTTCACAAGCAGGAATGTCTCCAATTTCATCCAAGGCATATTTCAACATCTCATTGTATTTTTGACCATTCATTTTGGGTTGCACAAACATCAAGGGGATCTTTCCAAGGAAACTAAAAGCACCTCCAGAGTGCCGACTAATTTTTACTGTTTTTTCGTCCTTCAAATCACGTCAATAGAAGCTAAGACCGTCGGGGATTCCTACTCCTTGGTCCAAGCCTTAATCTTGCTTCATTGTGATGGTGTTGCAGCTGCGGTTTTTCCATCATTTTTGTGTAGGTATTTTAGGTTAGGCTTATTCCACCTTGCTTCGCGAGAAATCATATTTTTTTTTTTGGAGAGGTCAATAGGCTTGATCGACCAGATCTTGAAGCAGTATTGTAATTTTCGCCCAAATTCAGAAAATTAAACACGACAGAAACAGAGCGTAAATTTTCATTGCAATCGATCGATTCAATAGTGCATGTTCCTTATGTTTGGCTATAATTGCCCTTTCTTCCTTCGTCAAATGAGTTCCTCGAGGCATGGCCAAATAATAAATTATTAAACAATATTTTGCAACCCAAATAGTGAAATTTACCTTTGGAAATAGTCATTATATTTTAACAACTTTTAAATGAATAAAAAAAATTGCGGAAAAACGGAATATTGTAAAACAGATGTAGTGTCTGTATATACTTATTTCGCAGTTTGTGCACAACTTTTCTTATAATAAAAAGATTATAACTTTCTCTTTCATACATATTGGGGATAACGGTATTTTTTTCATCGTAATTTAGAGAAAATTAATTTGCCTAGCCTTTTTTGAACAAAAACATTCCAAACCTGTTAGTGCTTAGCTCTGACCTCATTTTGAACAGTTTGAGAATGACTGTCTTATTTCGGACAGTGTGTGTAGATGGTTTTTTTGAAAAAAAAAAAAATTAAATAAGAATCCTATACTTGTGTGTTTCTTTCCGACCCGACAGACTTTGTCAACTTTAACACTTTCGTAGCGTAGCTAGTACAAATATGAAATGGATTAAAGTTTTGAAGAAAATAATTAAAATCCGAAAAAATGTACTTAATATAAACTCGCAGTAAATAGTGTTACCTAATTTCTCATATCTCAGGAATTTGAACTTGCAGTTTTTGCAGTTCTACATTCGAAAAAAAAAATATTGAAATTCAATATTTCTAAAAAATAATGTTCATGCTGACCTCTGTATTCAAATTAATTTCACTATAGAATAATACATTTCTATTCTTTTTATGTTTCAAAATCGAAAATTGTCAAAACTAAATTTAATGAATTTTTTGCATTGTCAATTTGGTCAATTTATTGAATGAGTTCGCCTTCTCTCGACATTTTTCTTTTTTTTTTTTTAAAGAGAGGAAAAGAATAGTCTCAATAGGTGGTGCCATGAAATAGGTAAATAAAAATTGAAGTGAATTTAAAATTGTCAATAAAAATTACTCAAGTTACAAGAGAGAAAAAAGTATGCATGGATTCATTTATTTAGATATTTATACTAATATATAAAGTAAGACTTTTGTTTGTTTGTCGGTTGTATGTTTGTAGTCGATAAACCAACAAACAAACAAACAAAAGTCATACCTTATAAATGTAGCCGAATTCTTCTGGGATGCACTGAATGTGCAGTAGGATATTCTGAAAGTAAAATAAATAAATTATTAATAGGAAAAAATATTGATTTTAATCTACCTACTCGAAAATTTTGTTTGGAAATTCAAAAAACTGACAGACAGGCTGAACTCCTACTTAAGCTTTTGCACCAAGACAATGTTTACACGTGAATTCTTGGGCACGATTTTCTGTACAAAAGAAAATTTTAGCATCGATATTCAAAAAGAGCATGGATTTTAGTTTCCAATCTTTGTGCATGTACATTTCGCACAGTCAAAATTTGGCCTGTGTCGTAAGCTCATTGGTTTTCAAAGGGAAAATTGCATGAAATTGTAGGTGCATTGCTTTTCAAATGGAAAACTGGAAAATTTCAAAATCGGTTTTCGAATGGAAAAAAGAAAGGTCTTCATGAAAAACTCGGAAAACTTATTGGTTTCTAAAGGGAAAATTGAATGTAATTGTAGGTGCATTGCTTTTCAAATGGTAAACTGGAAAATTTCAAAATGGGGTTTCGAATGGAAAGTAGAAAGTTCTTCATGAAAAACTCGGAAAACTTATTGGTTTCTAAAGGGAAAATTGCATGTAATTGTAGGTGCATTGCTTTTCAAATGGAAAACTGGAAAATTTCAAAATGGGTTTTCGAATGGAAAATAGAAAGTTCTTGATGATGAAAAACTCGTAAAGCTCCTTGAAAGGCATTTAATTGTAGGTGCACTGATTTTCAAATGAAAAACTGGAAAATTTCAAAATGGGTTTTTGAATGGAAAATAGAAAATTATTGATGAAAAACTAGGAAACTTCATTGGTTTTCAAAGGGAAAATTGCATAAAATTGTAGGTGCCGTGCATTGCTTTTCAAATGTAAACTGAAAAAATTCAAAATGGGTTTTCGAATGGAAAGTAGAAAGTTCTTGATGAAAAACTCGGAAAACTTATTGATTTCTAAAGGGAAAATTGCATGTAATTGTAGGTGCATTGCTTTTTAAATGGAAGACTGGAAAATTTCAAAATGGGTTTTCGAATGGAAAATAGAAAGTTCTTGATGATGAAAAACTCGGAAAGCTCAATGAAAGGCATTTAATTGTAGGTGCACTGATTTTCAAATGGAAAAATGGAAAATTTTGGAAAGGGAAACTCTGCGAGAGCACTAAGAACTTGCATTTGTGTGTTTGTTTGTCCGGTAGGGACTCTTAGTCCGCTCAATCCTCAATGTATTAACACAAATTTTCACTCTACGTATAGGCTTAGTAAAAACAAATTTTTGGGACAAACTTACTGGATAGTCACTAAATAAGGGGGACAATCGAAAGCTATATTTAATTTTGATTTTTGTGAAATAGTCAAAACACACCGCAAAAACGAGAATTTATTGAATTTTTCAACGAAATTTGATTTTACTGCATTAAGCATGAGACTAGAAAGTTAGTTTTAAAGCTTGGAAAAATTCAGATATGTAATTTTCTATTTTAATTGGATTCAAGCAAATCACATTGCATTTAAACAATAGGGGAGAGTGGGTATGTTTGGGACACAGGAGGAATGGGACTTAGGCATTTTCTCCATTCCTACCTTTTTTTTTCTCTTTCCTTGTATGACAGATTCTGTCTTCAGTCTGTCCCCATCCCTCAACAAAACAAGTTGTGTCTAGGAAAAAAATTACGGAGTGGAGATTAAAAAAAGGTAATTTGTGCATAAAAAGTAAAACATCTGTGTAAACTTTGAGTGATTTTTTTTTAAATGTGTGAACTTACTGCGCAAAAGAGTGTAATAATTAAGAAGCAACACCATTTTTTAAGTGAATTCATCGTTGTTTTGGTTAATTTATTGCCACACGAAAAGTGATATTATAAATTATTTATATAAAGTGCCACGCAGGATGATTGGGACATCACTATTCCACCCTATAGTTGTCCCAATCCTATTGATCGCAGGAGGAATGGGACAAACCCAATCCTCCTCCTCGCAGGAGGAATGGGACAAAGTGAGTTGGTTCATGAAATGATTTTTTGCTTTTCTTCTGTCGGACTTTTGCCTTCTTTATAGCTGAAAATAGGTTGCCAAAATGTTATTTTATCTTTAGAAATTAATTTTGCTCAGATACGATCTATAAGATCTCGGCAAATGTAATGTATTCGAAAAGTGTCCCATTCCACCCCATAGTTGTCCCAATTCTCCTGCTCGTAGGAGGAATGGGACAAAGTGAGTTGGTTCATGAAATTAATTTTTTTCTTTTCTTCTGTCGGAGTTTCGCCTTCTTTTTAACTAAAAATAGGTTGCCAAAATGTTATTTTATCTTTAGAAATCAATTTTGCTCAGATACGATCTATAAGATCTCGGCAAATTTAATGTATTCGAAAAGTGTCCCAAACATACCCACTCTCCCCTACCTGTGATAATAACAATTATTTTTGAGTTGCTCTGAAAGATGGCGAGACAAAGTTCGCAGAGTTGGCTAGTATCGAATAAAGAGAATTTAATAAGTTTTGATCAAATATCAACGATTGCAATTTTAAAACTGTAGTTGTTTGTTAACCATAACCATGTCCTTTACTATACTTGTGTAAAGTTTAAATTAGATTAATGCAAAAACAAATGAACACACATATTCTAAAAAAAATACTATATCACTTTGTTTTAAAAGTAAGTATATTTCTAATAATAAGAAGTAAAAAATGAGGTCCTTAATATAAGCACAGACAGAGGAATTGATATTAACATGAGTACACTAATGTTAGCATATTTTTTAATCGTCAAAAAGTGATGTTAAAGTTCAAAATCAGACTTTCTTGTAGTACAATTTTTTTTTCTTAGAATAGCTGTGACCAGGAATCACATCCCAAAGTGTCGCAGATGAATGATCGGATACCCTGTATTTTAAAAGGAAACTTTCGTTGGTAGTGCAACAAGAGAAGCAACCAACTTATTATTTAAGACAAAGTATCAACAATTAATCAAATAACATTAAATTTGTATGGTGGTATTCGAAAAACCTTAAAAATTTTCATGATATTTTGTTAATGTGTAAAATATTATTCAGATTTAATTTACATAAGGCTTTCAACTTTCGATGTTTTATATCATAGGAAAAACTATGCGATGGAGACTACTTATCCCACATAAAATTTTAGCTTCGATAGATATTATTTAAAAAAAGGAACGTCTCCACTTATACAGCTCTACTTGTTTTTTTTTATTTTACTTTTAGATCCCGACTGATTGACCATGGACAACTGAGTTTATATCTTCACGTAAAAAAGACATTTTAGATCGTCGCGACGTTCTATTCCCAGTTTGCTCCTGTTATTTGTCTGTACGGTGGAATCAAAGTGAATCCCTAGAATAGGGAAGCCATGATTCTAGCAATTCTATTGGGCTTTATTGGCTCTTTGGAGAGGAATGACTTCGGAATTAGCATGGGGATATATATGTAGCTGTTGAATTGTTCTATTCGTATATACATATATGTTATGTATGTCTAACTTCATGTAAAAGTAGAAATAATATACCTTTGAATAAAGAAACATAAAAAACTAAGTAAGCCTCATTGTTCACTAGACGATTGAAAGGATATTCATCTGGAGTAAAAGAAGGTTCTGATTTACAACACGAACAGAGAATTTAACGCCTGACAAGCGTTAGAATATATTATATTGTGAAACTTTTTATTGAGAGATCGATTTTACTTCTACTTATCATGTACCTTTTTTTCTGAAGGACATTATAGCAAAAGTTTTGTTCACATCTTTGTTACGATGAAAGACGAAAAATTATTCGGAAGTAGCATAAATAACTGATTGGAAATTAACTTTCAAGCAGAATAACAATCTGATTATTGCTGCTGCTAACAATTCATTCGGAAAATTGAGTTATTATGTAAATGAAAGTACACTCTCTGAAATGTTAAACTTGGAATAGCCTTCGAGAAAGAAACTAATGTAAAACAAAAACAATGATTATGATTTTATAATTTAACTCAAAGTGAAGTTTGAAGTCAAAGAGTGGTTTCTTATCACAAGGAGTTGTTTTTCTGTTGTTTAAGAAAGCAAGCAGCTGCTTCAGCTACCTCTGTGTAGATAGACATTTAGTATAGTGTTATGTGTATACACTTTATTTATCTCTATCGCTCTGTATCTCTTTTTATATTTAATGTATATACTACTCTTACTCTCTTTACTTACTCTTTATCTCTATTACTCTAATATCGTTTTATAGTGAAATAAGTATGTAGTAATAAGTTTAGTTGTACTAGTAAACACTTGTGACGGACAGTTAAAATGAGGGGCAACACCTAGTGATTAAGAGAAAGCTTTTGTTTAGCATTCAGCTCTTACAAAAATCCCAGTATTTTTTGTATTTGTAATATCTAGGGCAACCAAAAATATGCTCTATTAAAACCATTTATAGCGCTTTAAATATGCTCTAAAAAGCCAATTATATGCTCTAAAAATATGCTCTAAAAAATGTTGAAATAGCAAAAAAATCTTAAATTTTGTGTTTTTTTATAGTTTATTGACTTGTCAACAAAAAAAAAAAAACAGACGTCAAAATATCTTTAGAGACAAATAAAAGAAAAAAAAACAAAAACATAAAAAGCTAAATAAATACCAAAAATCAAAAATGAAAATATGAACCAGAATAATTAAAAAAAAAATATTTGTTAAAATTTTTGTTGCAATAAAGGAAAACAGTTTAACTTAAAAGTTTTTCTCTGAAAACATTTTTGTATAGGAACATCATCCGCCAGTTATACGTGCAAAATTTAATGCCATTATTTCAGATGCAGTTTTTTTTCTACGAATAAATGCTGCCATAATAAACAATTTTAGCCCTCTAGTTTTTCCGAAATACCGATAATTTTTTTTTTCTTATTGGAGTCGATGGTATTAATATTAACTAGGGCATCGATCAATAATTTTATGTTAGCTGAAGGCCGATTGTTTCCAGTTGTGCAATATATTTCAATAAAAATGTTTAATTGGATCATAGAAATATCAAGTCACGTTTAATGCCACTTCATTAAAACAATTTTTTAATAACTCGTATTGCAGCTGATTCCTCTTCATGTAGTGTTTCGAAAAGGCTTTTCATTTTTTTTAAAACATTTCTACACAGTAAACTGCTTCCCTCCAAGATACCCAATTAGTCGGAATCGTTTGCGAAGGAAGTGGTGTTTCCGGTACAATATCCTTGAATACTTTGACGGAGCTTTTAAACACTTTTTTAACGTTGCGATGAAAATAACAACTTTTGGAAATTGACCTCGAAGTGTTTCACAAGTTCTATGGAGCCTGTGGGCCTCACAAGTGATATGCGTTACCTTTGGATAAAATACTTGAATAGCATCGCGAATTTTTCGAAAAAAAAAGTTAAAAAAAAAATAGTTACTCTAACATTTGCAACAAAAATTACAAATAATGATGAAGTATGCCAAAATATGCATTTTAAAGCAAAATATGCAAAAATATGCATTTATAACAAAATATGCTAAAATATGCTCTAACGAATAGGGTCCAAAACGTTTGTTTTTTCATGAAACGTATTCCTATCTTGTCAATTGTCAAATTCGACGTTCCAAAAAAAACATGCTCGAGCATATTTTTGGTTGCCCTATAATATCTAATGGTTAAGAGGAGAACTTCTTGAAATTCAGCTTCTCCAAGAACCTAGAAGTTTCTAGAACCAATTAAGTGTTATAAATACCCCATTTGGAAGCGAAGCGGATATAGTTGATTGTGAACTGCGATAAAGTAAAGAAAACTGTGTTTGCAAACGCAAAGTTATAATTGAAAGTGTTGAATAAATAAGTTTGTGAGTGATTTGAATAAAATGAATTTGTGTTTTATTTAAAAAGTGAATAAGTTTTAATAGTCGGACCAAGCCGTATATTACATTGGTGTCAGAAGTGGGATTAAAACTTATTGAGAATAAAACAGTGGACAGTGATTAAATTATATTGTGTGAAATAGTGAAGTTAAAAAAATGAGTAAAGTTGTCCTTGAGCTAAAGGCCGAACTAAGCAAACGTGGCTAAAGTGGGGCAGGAGTTAAAAACGAACTCGTAAAACGGCTACAGGAATATCTGGAACAACAAAATGAAAACCCAGATACGTTTGCTTTCGAAGTGGAAGCAAAATCGGAAGAGGTAAATGCAACTGCCGACTTATCTAACATGATGACACTTCTTCTAGCCAAATTTGAAGAGAATCAAAAGAAGCAAAAAACTCAAAACAAGAATGTTTTGGAGCAACTACAAACACAAATGAATGATGTTGTCGAACAACTACAAGCTCAAAGAAATGATGTTCGGGAGCAACTACAAACTCAAAGAAACGAGCAAAAGAACGAATAAGAGAATGTTCTCAAACAACTTGAAGCTCAAAGAAACCTATTAGAAGGCAAGTATGCGGACTTTGAAGACAAAATCAATACTCTCGATGAGCGCGTTGAAAAACAAAATTCAACGACTAATGCACGTTTAGAGAAAATGGACGAACAAATCGAAACCATCACCAATGAACTAGAAAATGTGCGAAAGATGAAAGCTCGAGAATCTTCTGGCGAGTGCTCAAGGAAGAGAGAAGTGAATCCTCCAAGTTTTGATGGTCAGATACCGTGGTCAATCTACAAGAAACAGTTTGAAGCAGCAGCGTCAACAAACGGCTGGGACGATGACGAAAAATACATTGCTCTTACGCTTGCCTTGAGAGGAGTAGCTGCTGAACTGCTACAAACCATCCCAGCAGAAAAGAACGGTGACTTCAAAGTTCTGGTAAACGCAATCGAACAGCGGTTTGGGGATAGCCACATGACAGCTAGTCTTACCGGTATCGAAGATTATGGACGTTCTGCGAGAGATGCATGATGGAGTTTCGGGAGGCCATCTAGGAGTAAACAAGACGCTAGAAAAGGTTCGACAACGATTCTATTGGCTACATGCAAGGGAAGATGTCGAGAAGTGGTGCCGAAAATGTGATACCTGTGCTGCCACCAAAGGCCCGAACAAAAAGAATCACAGCCAAATGCAGCAGTATAATGTCGGATCACCCTTTGAAAGGATTACAGTAGACGTGGCGGGTCCATTTCCAGAAAAAAATAATGGAAATCGTTATATTCTGGTCGTCATGAATAACTTCAGCAAGTGGCCTGAAGTATACGCCATTCCGAATCAAGAAGCCAAAACAGTCGCAGACCAAATTGTGTTCAACTGGGTGAGCAGATTCGGTGTTCCATTAGAACTGCATTCCGACCAGGGAAGGAACTTTGAATCAAACATATTCCAGGAAGTTTGTGGGCTTCTTCACATCAAGAAGACAAGAACAACACCACTCCACCCACAATCTGATGGCATGGATTCAACCGAACCCTTAAGAAACATCTTTGCAAAGTTGTGGACGACAACCAGCGAGATTGGGATCGACACATTCCACTGTTTTTGATGGCGTATCGAAGTGCAAGACATAGCTCAACTGGCCATACACCGTCTGAGATTTTGATGGGAAGGAACATCAGATTGCCGAGCGAAATAAAATTTGGATGTCCCACGTCGGAACCGCAAGCCGAGGATGACTACACGGATGACCTCAGAGAAAGACTCTTTCAGATCCACGACGATACCAGGTTAAAAATAAAGATGTTCAGTGACCGAATGCAGACACGCCACGATATACGAGCGACAACAACAGAGTTCCAAACAGGAGATCGAGTGTGGCTTTACAATCCCCATCGACAAAAGGGGTTGTCACCGAAACTTCAACGGGACTCGGAAGGTCCATATACAGTTATTAGAAAAATCAACGACGACGTGCGTCGTGTACCGGACACAAGAAGGAGTCAGAGGAAAACTTAAAGTTGTACATCGCGACCGACTACATCGCTACAGTGGTGATGAGAATGATGGATTTGTTCCGGACGATCAATCCTAAGGAGGGGGCAATGTAATGTGTATACACTTTATTTATCTCTATCGCTCTGTATCTCATTTTATATTTAATGTACATAATACTCTTACTCTCTTTACTTACTCTTTATCTCTTTTACTCTAATATCGATTTAAGTGAAATAAGTATGCAGCAATTGTAGTAGTAAACACTTGTGTAGGACAGTTAATATGTGGGGCAATACCTAGTGATTAAGAGAAAACTTTTGTTTAGCATTCAGGTCTTAGAAAAATCCCAGTATTTTTTGTATTTGTAATATCTAATGGTTAAGAGGAGAACTTCTTGAAATTCAGCTTCTCCAAGAACCTAGTAGTTTCTAGAACCAATTAAGTGCTATAAATACCCCATTTGGAAGCGAAGCGGATATATAGTTGATTGTGAACTGCGATAAAGTAAAGAACACTGTGTTTGCAAAGTTATAATTGAAAGTGTTGAATAAATAAGTTTGTGAGTGATTTGAATAAAGTGAATTTGTGTTTTATTTAAAAAGTGAAAATTTTAATTGTCGGTTGCATCAACAAATATTACAATAGGATGTTGATGTTTGCACAGTCTGACTTAATGGAAGTACCTCACCCAGTATCGTGAAACATTGTCTTTGCCGCATACAATAAAGTTAAGTAATAGGTAAACAGCAAATTGTCAATAGCTGGTTTATTTTAACCCTGGGACACATAGAATACCTATATGACAAGTATTGTATTCATTAAAACAAACCGTAAATTATTATGGCGTATTTATTTCTTGGGGAGTACGTATATATGCCAAAATAATATTTTGAGCTCAAAATAATTTCAATTTGAATAATATCTTATACTAATATAAAATTCTTCTGTCACAGTCTTATCGGTCATACTGCTCCGAAACGGCTTGGCCGAGGTTGATGAAATCTTATATGTATATTCAATAAAGCTTTATTATTTCTTTTTCAGTTTTCATGAAAATTTCGTCGATTATCATTACAGTTTTTTACTTCAAATTCGCCCTTTTACAAATCAAATGTACCCTTTTGAAAATCGAATTCACCCTTTTATAAATCAAATTCACCTTTTTACAAATCAAATTCACCCTTTTACATATCAAGGTCACCCTCTTACAATTCAAATTAACCCTTTTGCAAATCACCAAGTATTTGAAAAAAAAAATCACAAATGATCATTTTAATGTAATATACAAAAAAAAACTTTATTGAATTCATTTTGAATTTTAAAGTTTGAACATGTATTTTTGTCAATTGTTAAGATGATTATTGGGCTTAATGTTCCAAGATTTGTTGATGCAATCGATAATTATTAATCAATTCATACTTTTCCAAACGTTTCTCCGGTTGTTTTCCGGCATCTTCAGGGGTTAATTTTATTAAAAACCTTTTGATTCAAATAACAGTTTTTTAAATTGAATAATAATTTGTTTACAATTTGATTTTTCTAAACTATAAAAATAACTTACTATTTAATTTAATATTACATTTATGTTTGAATAATTTAGGAAAAACTAGCACAGACAATTATTAAAGTTAACAACCAAATAATAGAAACTATTTAATGGAAACACTATATTCCTTAATTCTTATAACTTATAGAGTTCGAGACGAAGAGCAAGAAAAGAAAAAAGAGAAGAAATAAGCAAAATACATAATAATTGCAACTCATATACAATTTGCTCATTTCCTTGACCGCTGCGAGGTATATTTTTTTTTCAAGCTTAAATTTTTTTGTTATAATTCTTTTTACTTTTCATTTTTTTGTATTTATAATTCACATGTGAATTAAATTTGTTTAAATGTACCCAAAAGTACATTCGGTCTTTTTTTTCATCTAGCTTATAGCTTGATGGCGAAATAAAGTTTTTCATTTCAGGGGATGCGGAAGGTAACGTAAGGATTCAAAAGGCGATGCGGTAAGCTAATGAAACGGTGAGTGGTGTCTTTCTTTTGGTGTTTATTAGGGGAAGTCCAAACATCGTTTGGCCAAAGGACTTCCACGGTGGGGTGGGATACGGCCATGCCGAACAACATCTCGGCGCCCTCTAGTGGCAATGTCCGTCCGGTATAGTAGTTTCATTTGTGTTTTCTTTTCTTTCTCTCTTTTTCTCTGGATTTGGATCAAATTGGCATGATAAAAAGTAATGGGTTGGTTCACTAGGGAGGCGGACAAGATCCCGCGACATCCGGCGAGCTCGAGCCGAGCAACCACTAGCATGCCAGTCCGCCGACCTAGTGCAAACAGTGCTTAACGCACATCCTAAAGCCAACGATAGCCTATTACAAATGGCACTGATATTGTCGGTGTCTCCTTTATGGTTCATTGTTCGTTCTATGTTTTTTTGAATATTTAGGCTCTCTAATGTGTAGCGGATACCCATTCGTCTTTGCTTGTCTATTATTCTCACATTGTCAAAATCGGGCTGATCATTATGTTGTGACAGAGCTGTTGTTGTTTTTTTCCTTCGTACGTCAGTTTCGTGCTCAGCTAGTCTGACCCCCAAGGCACGGTTCGTGGTACCAATGTAGATTTGTTTAAACTCATCTTCATGTTTACCCTTGCAAGGAATTGCATATATACGACGTTATATTGGTCTTTTTTTTATGTGTGGTTTTAGGTTGGTGAATTCATTTTTGTTCAAAGTTATTGTTAATACTATTTCAAATCTTCTCCTGCAGCTGCAATGGGTAATTCGGTATACATCTTCATGCAATAATTGTGACAATTTTCGGAAGTTACTGTCTCCTTAGAAGTTTCTACTATCTCAACCAAACTTTGGTTAGTTATTGGATCAGCTAGTTAGTTTCTTGCATGAAGTTTACATAATTTTCGAAAAAACTTCTTAACTTTTTAAGGAGTATACGGTTAAAAATGAAGCCAATGAGTTATTCGATCAACAAGGTTGAGAGCTTCGTTTGTGAATACTAACATTATCAGTTATTAACCACACATGGCTTACATTTTGTCTCTGTAGCTTTTCAAATAATTCACTTAAAAATTACAAATACTGGGTGAATTTGGTTTGTAAAAGGGTGAATTTGATTTGTAAATGGGAGAATTTGAAGTAAAAGGGTGAATTTGAAGTAAAAACCCTGTATCGTTTGTACATTGATCGCAGTAGTGATAGTGCCATTAAAGCGTAGGTATAGCGGGTAGCGGAGTGACGGGTTGTGTGTAGTGGGTAGTGGGGTAGCGGGTATGGGTAGACGTAGTGGGTAGCGGTTACTAGGGTAGCGCAAAGTGGGTAGCGGGTAGAGGGTATTGGGTTAACGGGTAGAGGGTAGCGGGTTGAGTAGTAGTGGGATACCAAAGCCTATAGCTTTTATGTATCGATTGAGGCAGTACGAAGTCTGCATGGTCAGCTAGTAATAAATATTTTTCAACTTTTTTTTCATTATTAATTAAACAACTGAAACCCAAAAATTCACCTGGTTTTGATGGAATGAGCAACAGATTACTCAGTCTTACATTCAATGGTTTTAAATTGTTGTTTGATCCTTTCGTATTTCCACAAAAATTGGAAAATTGCAAAAGTTGTAGCTGTCTGTAACCTGTTTTATGTAAATGATAGTCGTAACAGTTACAGACCAATTAGTTTATTAAGTACAATTAGTTTGAAAAGAAATTGAGGATGCGAAAAATATAACCAAATGAGCAGTTTGGTTTTAGAGCAGGTAAGGTTAGGTTAGGTTAGGTTGAAGATCCGTTGTGATCGTGCTTTTATTGAAGTTAGAGAGACATTTTGTGTCGATCGTTGCCAGTTCACTGGTATTACCGAAGAAGGGATTAATTACCGAGATAGTTATTCCTTCTAATGGAGAGTGCTGGACATGTACATAGAAGGACTGTTTCCTCTTCCTCCTCGTCCATGCAGCTTCTACAGAAGTCATTTGTGTAGACCCCTAGCCTCAGAGCTTGTCTACCTATGAGGCAGTGTCCTGTTATAACTCCAATTGTAGAGCTTATATTTTGTCTGCTCAGGGATATCAAGCCTTTTGACCGTTTTAGGTCTATGCTTGGCCCTATTTGCTTGGTTGCTAGGTAGTTGGTACCCTGTGACCATCTAGGATTTGTTGATTCTAGAGCATATTGTTTGAGAAGATATTTGCATGTAGCAAGTGGTGTTCCTATGTTATGTTTTTGTCTAACATTAACATTTTGGCGAGCTCATCGGCTTTGCAATTTCCCGGGATGTCTCTGTGGCCCGGCACCGGCACCCAAATGAGGTGAATATTAAACTGTTCCGTCATCTCATTCAGAGATGATCGACAATCGTGGACTATTTGAAAGGTTGTGGAGACAGACGCGAGAGATTTGAGAGCGGCTTGGCTGTCCGAGAAGATTCGTATATCCTTGCAAGATATAACGTTTTCTATGAGCCAGGATAGTGCCTCTTTAATCGCCATTACTTCTGCCTGGAAAACACTGCATTGATTGGGAAGTCTGTATGATAGACTGAGATTCAGTTGTTCCGAATAGATTCCACTTCCAACTCCGTAATCGGTCTTTGAACCGTCTGTATAGAAGTGTACCGCATTATCTTCCAGGGGTCTTCTTGAAGGGATGGAGACATGGAAGCTTTTATCGAATACAATTTTTGGGGTGGTATAGTCTAAGCGATCTGGGATAGATCTGAAATTGTCTAGAATAGTAGTATGACCAGTATTGTTACTGTTCCATTGAGAGGTGGCTCTAAGCCTCACACATGAGTTGGCTGCCACCATTTTGGAGAAGATGTCAAGAGGTGTTAGGTTTAAAAGCACTTCCAGGGCTGCGGTTGGTGTTGAGCGAAGTGCTCCTGTGATGCACATACCTGCTGACCGCTGGACTTTGATGAGCTTATTTAGATTTACCATCTTGTCCTGTGCGGTCCACCATACGACAACTAAATAAATGAGTATATCGGTCTGATTACCGAAGTGTATAGCCAGTGGGTTATTTTTGGGGAGAAGCCCAATTTTGATCCTATGGCCTTTTTACAAGTAAAAAGCGCTACGGTAGCCTTTTTTACTCTTTCATCAATATTTGCCTTCCAATTTAGTTTTTTGCCTAAAAAGAGGCCTAAATATTTGGCTTGGTCGGAAAAGCTTAATGGTATTCCTTTAATCTTGGGTGGGCTTATCTGAGGAATTTTGTAACTTCTCGAAAAGAATACTAGTTCTGTTTTATGTGGATTGACGTCCAAGCCACATTACTTAGCCCAATTTGTTAGCCTATTTAAGGCATTTTGTAGGAGTTCCGAGAGAACTTGGGGATGTTTCCCAGATACAGATATTGCAACGTGCGTCGTCAGCATAAGCAATCACCTTGAAAACCTCTACTTTAGTAGGTCGTTTACTACCATGTTCCATAAAAGAGGCGAGAGGACCTCACCTTGGGGGGTACCTCGATTCACCGATCTGGTGGTAGTAAAACTTCTCATGCTGGAAGTTATTGTCCTGCTTTTGAGCATGAGACTTATAAGATCTATGAGTGATTTCTCTAATTTCAGCTTGTCCATTGCTGTTGTGATCGCCCGGTAACTGACGTTGTTGAAAGCTCCTTCAATATCTAGGAAAGCTTCTAGGTTATATTCTTTGTATTTGAGGAAATATTCAATACTACGTATTGAAACAGCAAATGAAGTGCTGTTTCTAATGATTTTCTCTTAGAGTACGCATGTTGAGCTGTGGAAATGAGACATGGTTTTAAGTTATGTCTGATGTAAATTTCAATCAATCTTTCCAAGGTTTTAAGAAGGAAGGATGATAGGCTGATTGGTCGTAGATAATAAGGGTTAACGTGGGAGGGTCTCCCTGCTTTAGGAATGAAGACTACTTTTGCCATTCTCCAGGCTTTGGGAATATATCTCAACCTTAAACAGCTTGTCAGAATGATTTCCAATAGTGGAATGATCATGTCTGAGCATTTTTGTAGTTCGGCCACAATGATTCCGTCTGGTCCTGGATATTTGTATGGATCAAAGCTATCTACAGCCCATTGCAGTTTTTCCCGCGTTATTAGATCAACTAAATCGCTTGTAGAAGCTTGAAACTCTGATGTTAAGTCGTTAGGTATGTAAGAGCTACCTGGAAAGTGGGTAGACATTACTTCTAACAAATTAAGAGATTCTTCATCTGTCTTTAAAGCACTGGGTATTGTTGGACTTTTTGAGAGAATTTTCCTGAGTCTTGAGGCTTCTGAGGTATTTTCTATTTATCCACAGAAGTTTCTCCAAGAAGACCTCTTACTCCTCCTTAATTCTTTCTTATATTGCTTTAGAGCTTGTTTGTATAAGTCCCAGTCAGAGGGAGATCTAGTGTACTTAGATCTATTGAAGAGTTTGCGACAGCTCTTCCTGAAAGGTTCTATAGTTCTTTGTGCCACCAATGAGGTTTCTTTTTACCCTTTCAAATGGTTACAGGGCATGAAGTTCTCATTGATTCGTTGAAGGCTTCGGTGAGATGATTCACAGAAAGGTCTAGTTCATCTTTAGTGGAGGAGCTTTTAAGATGGTTGTGATCAAGCAGTTGTGCTAGTACCTCCCTATATCGTTCCCAGTTTGTATTACGGTGATTGCGAAAACCCGTAGATATATTTGCCACATCATTGAGCTCAAACTGAATATATCTGTGGTCAGAGAAAGAATTCTCTTTTGAGACATGCCAGTTTGAATTCAGATTATGGATCGAGTCAGAGGTAAGTGTAATATCAAGTACCTCTTTCCTGTTCTTGGTTACAAAACTGGATTCATTACCAATATTACTTACTAGCTGACCCTGCAGACTTCGTACTGCCTCAATCGATAATCGATAACCCTCTTCCTCTATTGTTTGCTTTGTTTTTTTGTTAATTCGTATGTATGGATCCGTCTTTAAACAAATAAGCGATATCAAAAAAACAAAACAAAATGGTAAGTATACGCCCCGTTGCCTTCGGTGCACGGATTTGTAAAACGCGAATCATTTCGGTTTCACTTCGCTCCTCATGTTGCTGTTGTGTAAACATTTCGAGTTCTTCGACCCTAATTGTTGCGTATAAAACACATTGACCATGATATTGAATGAAAAAAGGATTTTTTATGATTGCTCTGAGAGTTGCCGTTATGGAGCAATACAGCAAAATAATTTTTTTACATTAAAAATATCAGTGTTTCAAAAAAAAAATTAACAAAATCACGAATTCTCTATTTTCCCATTGCTTAAAGTGCATTCAAAATTTGACTTGGGATTTTCTTGCTCTTCTGGAGTTTTCCATTTTACCACTCATTTTACCACAACTAATGCATTTCATATGAAGAGTGTTTTTGAGATTTTTGCTTAGCCAATTTTTTTTTTGCATTTCAAATTTTCCATTTTTCCAATTTTTTGTTTACTTTTTCTTGTTTTCCAGTTCCCCATCACAAATTTTCCAGTTTCCCTTTGTAAACCAATGAGTTTTCCGAGTTCCTTTCGAAAACCCATTTTGAAATTTTCCAGTTTTCCATTTGAAAATCAATGCATCCACAATTTCATGCAATTTTCCATTTGAAAACCAATGAGTTTTCCGAGTTTTTCATCACGAACTTTCTATTTTTCCATTCGAAAACCCATTTTGAACCAAAAAATTCCAAACAAAAAATATCTAATTTCCGACCTATGTTTGGTTTTTCCAGTTTTCCCACTCTTCCATGAGGTTTTTCCAATTTTTTTTTCACAGAAATCATCACTGAATGTAACAATATGAACCATGAAAATTTCACAAATATCTGTTGGGCCGTTTCGGAGTCTATAAGAGACATACAAACAAACAAACAAACACACTTCCATGTTTGTTTGAACAACGATAGCAACTTAGAGGTGCTTCCACCAATGGCTTTTTCCGTCAATTTCTTTGGCTGGAGTTATAGCTATTTCACGGGTGCCAAGCCGATCATCAGACTCCTTTATTAGTGGTGCTGCCTGGTTTTTATTTTTCATATTAATGAAAAACTTTCTGAGTTTACTTTGGGATTTGAACCTAGGACCAGCTAGTTGGGAAGCCAATGCACTACGCACTGCGCTAACCACTCCACTGATTTTTGGTTTCCCATTGCAGACTTTTTTGTTTGTTTATCATTGCTATGAACCAAGTGCATTTTTACAAGCTCCTTAAAGTATGCTATCTTGTTCCGCTTTCATTTTTTCTAATTTCCTATCTTTGTGTCACAACAATTCGTTTGTGTACACAGAGGGTTAGATTTTTTGAAAGTTTTGACTTTTACTCAGTTTTTTATTTGTTATAGTTTGTTTTTGTGTTATTTAACACTCGCAGTCAGGCTGCTTTGGCATTTATTTATGTTTGTTTGAACAACGATAGCAACTTAGAGGTGCTTCCACCAATGGCTTTTTCCGTCAATTTCTTTGGCTGGAGTTATAGCTATTTCACGGGTGCCAAGCCGATCATCAGACTCCTTTATTAGTGGTGCTGCCTGGTTTTTATTTTTCATATTAATGAAAAACTTTCTGAGCTTACTTTGGGATTTGAACCTAGGACCAGCTAGTTGGGAAGCCAATGCACTACGCACTGCGCTAACCACTCCACTGATTTTTGGTTTCCCATTGCAGACTTTTTTGTTTGTTTATCATTGCTATGAACCAAGTGCATTTTTACAAGCTCCTTAAAGTATGCTATCTTGTTCCGCTTTCATTTTTTCTAATTTCCTATCTTTGTGTCACAACAATTCGTTTGTGTACACAGAGGGTTAGATTTTTTGAAAGTTTTGACTTTTAGTCAGTTTTTTATTTGTTATAGTTTGTTTTTGTGTTATTTAACACTCGCAGCCAGGCTGCTTTGGTATTTATTTATGTTTGTTTGAACAACGATAGCAACTTAGAGGTGCTTCCACCAATGGCTTTTTCCGTCAATTTCTTTGGCTGGAGTTATAGCTATTTCACGGGTGCCAAGCCGATCATCAGACTCCTTTATTAGTGGTGCTGCCTGGTTTTTATTTTTCATATTAATGAAAAACTTTCTGAGTTTACTTTGGGATTTGAACCTAGGACCAGCTAGTTGGGAAGCCAATGCACTACGCAATGCGCTAACCACTCCACTGATTTTTGGTTTCCCATTGCAGACTTTTTTGTTTGTTTATCATTGCTATGAACCAAGTGCATTTTTACAAGCTCCTTATTTTTATATATATAGAGACTAGCTGACCTGCGGGACGTTGTACCCGCTCTTAAGAAATTGTAAGGGGTAACTTAAAGGTTACTGTGCAGTTTTCCCGTAACTTAACAGAGTTGCCACAGTTCTGAAAGCAGTAACCCAAATACTCCTGGTGTATCAAAGTGTTCAGAGCTGCAAGGCTGTGTTCCATTTTTGTTTGTTCGCAGGATACAGAAGTGACATACATAAATAAGAGAATAGTAGTATGATTAATTTTTGTTGTTTTTCATAGATATCTCTGATAGCAAAATAATTTTCCATAAAGATATTATAGTGAATAAGGTCCCAATATTATCACGAAAGAAATGAAAATTACTAATTTTGTTTTAAATATTGTAAATAAACTTGTTAGCAACGCCTTTTTCTATCTGAAATAAAAAAAATATCAAGGCTAATAGTCTTTGAAAGTCATCAAAACTTAAGAAAAGATCAAAACTTAAGAAAAAGAAAGCTGTTGTAGCATTTCTACGTGGGTCTACGTAAAATTTATTTGAGTGAACTTATAACTTATACAATTTTTTGAATGGTTTTTTTTTTTTTTTGAAGCTGCAAGTCGTTCAAAATAAATTGCTCTGACATATAATAATTATTACATGGTTTGTTTTAACTTAATAAAATGCAGACTAATACAAAATCTTTCACAGAAAGAATATTAGGAGTAATATACCTAATATTCTTTCTGTGAAAGATTTTGTATTACCTTTCGAATAAGTATTTCCGAAGATTAATATTTTTATGACAAAGCAGCGTTTTCTGGGTCAGCTCGTAATAAAATACAGCTTAAATTACTCCTATTCTATGTATTGTATTTTCTGAATTATTTAAATCGGATTAGTATTTATGAAGATTCACAACAATATTGCAAAATAACGTTAACTGGGTAAGCTAGAATGTCAGCTAATAAGAATCCTAGCCGATTCCTGGTTCTACCTACCTTTTAAAAAATTTAGAGCCAAATCAGGCAAGCCATTCTTACAGTGCAGATAAAAACGAAGAAAAATAGTTTTGGGATCATAGCCCGGTAACCAGACCTCGCAAACTGCGTTACTGATAGAATGAATGAAACAGCTCGTTTTTTTGTTTGAAATATCATGGTAGTACCAAACTAAACAAAAAATCTATTTTTAACAATATTTCAACGTAGAGGGTCTTATTTTATCTTTTTTTTCTCAAACCCAATTTGTTTCTTTTGCCTTGTCGTTATTATTCTTATTAATCGTAAATCTAATCTACTATATAAAAATAAGTCGGGTTTTCCTTCCTGACCCTATAACTCCAGAACGCACGAACCGATTTCCACGGTTTTGCATTCGTTGGAAAGGTCTCGGGCTCCGTAATGTTTATAGCAAAGAAAATGTATACTTTTCAAATCACAAATGGTGCCAATGTTAAAAAATAATGATTTTCTCACTACAGCAAAATAAAAACGAAACTGATCAATTTAAAATATTGAAAATTGTGTATATGTGTGTCAGAAAATTATTTTTATTCAAATTTATTATTTTATAGACGAAGGCGACATGTAGCAAATTTTTTTTTATCCAAAGACAATAACTTTTATTGCAAAAAATTAAAGAGTAGGTATTACTGGACAAGGATTTATTTCATTATGGTATTGATGTTGTTGGTATTGTTATTGGTGTTGGTGTCGTTCAATACTTTTGATTTTGAGTTGCTTTCATTATTTTGGTTGAGTCAACCTTTATGAGGTGTTGGTGTTCGCGTTAGTTACAGTGTTAGTGATTGTGAAGGCCATCAATTTGGAGGTGGTGATTGGTGTGGTTGTTGGTGTTTGTATTTCTGTTGATATTGGCGACATGTATGTAAATTGCTGAAGGTCATCATCATAATCGTCGGCCTGATCTGATCTGCACTTCAACCCGGATCAGCTTCGGGACCAAAATCATCATCACTGTAGTTCGCAGTAGAATGTCAAGCGATTGTATGATGCCAATGATCTGGTGTTGGCACCATTGAACCATGTATTCAAACGAATAATCCCGACATCCAAATAACCGATGAAATCTACAATGAAGATTTGATTCTGATTGAGGATCAATGCTTGACTATTGACTATTGACAAACAAGCTACCAATTGAAGTAGGAATGATTGCGCCAAATCGATCGATGCACGATGCATTCAACCAAGAATTAAATCGAGAGCTGCAATACAATGTTGATACATTGCAGGAATTCGTTCGAAATAATGTGCCGTTGCTGAATGAACAGCAAAAACAAGTATACGAAACATTAATGCAAGCGGTGGACAGTAATACTGGTGGTCTATTCTTCCTGCACGCACCTAGAGGAACAGGGAAAACATTTGTCATTTCATTGATTTTGGTCACTATTCGATCAAGAAGTGACATAGCTTTGGCGTTAGCATAATTTGGAATTGCGGCGACTCTTCTAGATAGCGGTCGTACTGCACATTCTGCGCTTAAATTGCCACTCAATTTAAACAAAATTGATACTCCAACATGCAATTTTTCTCGATCCAGTGCAATGGGAAAATTGTTGATGCAAACTCATTGTTTGGAATGAGTGCACAATGGCACATTAGAAATCACTTGAAGCACTTAACTTCACACTGAAGGATCTTCCGCGAAATAACAACATCTTTGGCGGCTTGATGATATTGTTGGCAGGCGATTTCAGGCAGACGTTGCCAGTAGTTCCCCGTGGAATGCCTGCAGATGAATTGAATGCTTGCCTGAAGGCATCACCTTTATGGAATAACGTAAAAACATTATCGCTTATCGCTACCACTAATATGAGAGTACAACTTCAAAATGATCAAAGTGCTGCACAATTTTCCAAACAATTGTTAGCTGTTGGAAATGGAAAAGTCCCAGTTGATGCGACGTCTGGATTCATTACTCTTACCAACGAATTTTGCCGATTTGTAGACTCTCAATAATTAGCTCTTATTGAAAATCAGAATTATGCTTGGTTAATTCAACGATACACGCACTGAATTTCACCATTAAATCAAAAATTGCTGGGGATTTGGTAACATACAAATCCGTTGATTCCATAACAAATCCCGATGATGTAGTAAATTATCCAACGGAGTTTTTGAACTCTCTGTAGTTTCCAGGATTTCCACCACATAACTTGCAACTCAAAGTTGGTACAGTTATTTGTAATCCACGTAATTTGAATCCACCGCAACTTTGCAACGGTACTCGACTTTCGGTAAAAAGACTTATGACGAATTTGATTGAGGCAACCATTATTAACGGAAAATACGCAGGTGATAATGTATGTATTCCTCGAATACCAATGATTCCTACTGATCTTCCGTTTGACTTCAAACGATTGCAATTTCCAGTTCGCCTTGCGTTCGCAATGACAATATTAAAAAGTCGCAAGGCCAATCGCGGGATAAATTTAGAAAATCATTGTTTTTCACATGGGCAATTATACGTTGCGTGTTCATGAGTTGGGAAACCATCCGCTTTGTTTGTGTTAACGTCAGACCAAAAAACAAAAAATTTGGTTTACCAAAGAGCACTTTAATGAAACGGATAATTTGCGGACACGTATAACGCTTCGATTCAGTGTTTACATTGGATTTACTTTCATTTACTTTAGTTCAACTAAATAATACTTCATTTTTGTAATCGAATGTAAAAATTTTCTTCTTCTTTTAATCACCAAACGAAATGTTACATAAAACGAAGCCATCTGTGGTCTATTTCACCAAATTACAATTGTAACAACAAATTTGTAATTGTGGATTACATTTACAAATTTGTACATTGATTTTCTGTTCCACAAACTACAAATTTAGATTCTACAAATTTGTTCGAAAGAGAGTCAAGTTAGGGGAAATTGTACTTGTTATTAACAAATAAAAAAAAAAAGCGTTTCACCGTTTAATTTGCAAATTTGTAAATGACAACTGTTTTTCACAAATTTTTTGAAACTCTAACTGCTTAAGTCGGAATAAAAATGAACAAACAGAACAAAATTTTTATCGCCGGTTTAATTCGGGAAAAGAAAATTGTTTTATTTGGAAAATTTTCCGATACTATTACACACAATGCTAAAGTTAATGAGTGGCAGAAAATTTTCAACACAGTAAAATGTAATGGAATTTTAATAGACAAGGACTGGAAGTATTTGAGAGATGTCGTTTGGCAAAATTTGAGGCGGAATACTGTGGTAAGTAAAAATGATTGTTTTTATTTAATACTATTCAAATTCAATTATTAAATGTTTCTTATAAGGCCCTTTTAAAATTTTGTTTACTATTTATTTAAAGGCCAAAGTGGACAACGGGAAGAAAACAGATGCAGGTGGTGGCCCGCAGTTGCAGTTAACCGATCTCGACAATATCATTCTTGATATTATTGGCAAAGATTCGCCAACTGTCCAGGCAATTGAATTGGAAGCCCAAAATATCGAAGGTGACCAAAGTCAAAGCAACGAAGCTCGTTCTTTGGATCAATCAAATCCAAGAACTATTGAAAAGGAGAAAACGTAAGTCAAGAATTTGAATGCCTGAATTTTGTTAACATTATGAAAATACCCTTTTTTTCTTTATAATAGAACTCAAGCAACAAAAGCCAGCAGAAAAAGAGAGAGACAAGAACAAAATGACGATGTCATTGTCTCTCTTAGAAAAAGAAGGTTAGAGCTGGAGATTTACAACCTTCAGCTAGATGCTTTAAAAAAAGAAAAAGAAATGGGGATACCAAACAGCAAATACACGAGAGGCATTGGCAAAGAATTTTCACCTACAAATTGTAACGGGGGCGAAGAAGAAGAAAATATTATTAGTTTTCTTGATTTTTGAATTTTAAAATGATGAAAGAGATTAATATTGTTATTTTTGTAAAATAAATAATTTTTGTTTTATTTAAAAAAAATAAAGGTACCTACATTTTTTTTTTATAATTTGCACCCACTCAAGGGATTTTTTATACCCTTTTTATGCCAGAGACACAGTGAGTGCATTAGGAAGAAGGGAAGGGGTTGGAAAGGAGGTGTCGGTGTACATTGGTCTTGAATTCTTGAACATTGCAATGATTGGGAAAGACAGAGTGTGGAAGAGAGTTCCACATTCGCGTAGTACGGCTAAAAAATGATTCTCTATACTTGACAGTACGTCCGAAGTTGGGCTCAAGGGTAAACTGATGGGCATTCCTAGAAGCGCGAGTATTACGGGTGAATTGTTTGAGGGGAGGAATGCAACTGGCTATTTCACTAGAGCAATTACCGTAGAAGTAACGGTAGAACAAGGAGAGACACGCAACGTTACGACGGTGGTCTAAAGAGGTGAATGAGTCAGTGATCTCTCTATCACCAATCATTCTTACAGCTCTTTTTTGTATTCCATCCAAGAGGCTTAAGTAAGTAGCTGGAGCACCAGCCCAGAGATGGGAATTGTACTCAAGCTTTGGGCGGATATAGGTTTTATAGATAATAGCCAGATCAGACAGGGAGAAAAATTTCTTGCATCGCCTTAGGAAACCTAAACATTTTGTGGCATTTTTGGCGACATCGCATATGTGCTCGTTCCACAAGAGGTGGTCTGTGATGCACATACCGAGAATCTCGAGATGTTCGGTCTCGTTGATGCAAGTGCCACTCATGGACAGTGGCAAGGGGGGTATATCTCGCTTCGACGATACAAGACAGCATTGAGTTTTCGAAGCATTAAACTCTACGCGGTTTTTAATTCCCCATTGTACAATGCTGTTTAAGTCAGAGTTTAATGAGCTTATCATATTTTGCTGCTCCATTTCCACATCCGAAGAGGAGGGATGTGAGTCTGGAAACGAATAAGAAAAGCTAAGGGTGCTATCGTCGGCGAAACAGTTTATTGGATTAGAAGTTACAGACAAGAGATCATTAATGAAAATGAGGAAGAGGGTTGGAGACAAAACGGAGCTATGGGGCACACCAGCATTTATATTGTGGGTTTCAGACTTGAAACCGTCCAATACAACTTGTATTGAACGGTTCGAAAGAAAGTTTCTAATCCAACGAAGAAGGGATTCATCGATTCCGAAAGCACGCATTTTCGATAAAAGAGCAAGATGCCAGACTTTATCAAATGCCTTTGAAATATCAAGTGCAACAATCTTACTTTCTCCAAAACGATGCAAAGATTTGTTCCACTGTTCGGTGAGATAAACCATCAGATCACCAGTGGACCTGTTGCTGCGAAAGCCGTACTGCCGGTCATTAAGAAGCTTTCGGTCTTCGAGATATTTCTTAAGCTGATAGTTTATCAGCGTTTCCATGACCTTAGAAAGAAGGGACGTAAGTGCAATGGACGATAGTTGGAGGGAGAAGAAGACACGCCTTTTTTTTGGGATTGGCTGGACAAATGCTGTTTTCCAACTGCTCGGAACGAGCCCAGAAGAATAGGATAGATGGAAAAGCTTACGCAAGGGTTTTGCCAGCGTGGAAGAACACCTCTTCAGAACAATAGCGGGGATACATCCGGACCAGCGGATTTATGTATGTTGAGATCTTTGAGGACTCTTGCCACAGCACGAGTGCTAAAGAAGATTTGCCCCATGGAATCATTGACGCGCTCTAGAGCTGGGGGAGTCATGACACTATCTGGCAGCGAAGAGTTGGAGGCGAACTGCCTAGCAAAAAGGTTAGCTTTCGCGAGAGAGCTAACAACTGGAGTGTCATTGTCAACGAGCGTAGGGACCGAGGAAGAAGAAGAGTTCTTCATATTTTTCACAAAAGACCAAAAATTCTTACTGCCTTTGGGACATTGCAGTATTTTTTGCCTTAATTTTTGGTCATGCAAAAACTTAGTCCGTCGAATATGGGCATTGCAGGCCTTCCTGGCTTGTTTAAACTTGTTCCGGTTTTCCTCAGTTGGGTGGGCTCTATAACACCGGAACTTTACTTCTTTTTCCCTGATAACCTCTTTACAGCTTGAATCAAACCATGATTTTTCCTTAGGTTTGATGCTTTTAACTCTATTCGGGATAAAAGTTTTCATTCCCAAGATAATCATATTAGTGATCATATCTGCGCTGGCGTCTACGTCACTATCGAGGAAGCATAGTGACCAGTTAAAGATCCGGAAGAGGTTATTGAGACCGTCCCAGTTGGCTTTCTCGTATTGCCATACGGTTCTCTTCGGAGCTCTTTCTTTAACTGGATTAGTTTGGCACGAGAAATTTGCAGATATTACACTATGGTCTGATCTGCCTAGAGGCGTTAATACACTGATAGTGTATTTATCAGGGTCGGACGTAAGGAACAAGTCAAGAGTATTTTCCGCTTGGCCATCAATATCCGATATTCGAGTGGGCTCAGTGACCAGCTGAGTAAGGTGGTTAAACTCAGCAAAAATTTCAGCACACATTCCTTCGGGTGTTGTCTGGCCCGAATGGAGAAGCCACGAAGAATTGTGTACATTGAAATCGCCCGTAATAACGATTTCAGTGTGAGGGTACAGGGAAACAATTCTTTGGATGGAGTCAGACAGAGAATCAAATTCGCGAGAAGTTGAAGCTCTGTCCAAATTTGGTCTTCGATAGAGGAAACAATTGTGGATGATGTGCTTATTTATGGTGAACTTGAACCACATAAGATTAAAAAAAGGGTCGGAGCAATGTCCGTATTGTGGAAGGAATTGATAAGCGACATCATCCCTAATGTAGACGGCGAGACCATGGTGGGAGAGGAATAAAGGCACTAAGCAATACCCATGAATAAGAAATTCAGTAGGGTCGGTATTCTCACCTACTTGGGTTTCACTCAGTGCCAAAACAGCTGGCCTGTTTGTAACAGTGTGAATGTACACAGCAAGAAAATTAATTCTCAGCCCACGAATATTGCAATAATCGACTCTGAAATTATCGATCATTGCAAGTTAAAAAAAATAAAAGACCAAAACAGACAAGATCTAAAAGAGTTACTGAATTGAATAACAGAAATCTTTACGATTCAGCGCCACTGTCAGTGTTATGCCTTAACGGCAGCGTGAATCGATCCGACCCTGGAATTCAAACAGTTAATCTCTATGCATCTGTTATTGTTATTATCACATATTTTCAATGAAATGAACTTTGCTTTATTTATGTTTTTGAAGCCACGATTAGTTGCATACATTCTTTTTTATTTTAAGAAAAATAGTTTAAAATATAGCCTAATGTATTTTCGCCGTCGTTATCGTCAAAGTTATCATGTAGGTTTTCTTCTTCATCTTCTACTGGCCATTCAGTTGTGTCATAGGTTTCATCTTTTCGGGAAATGTTTGTTAAGATTATACAGCATTTAATAATTTGAATTGCTTTTTTCGGTTGCACTCTCAAATGGTTGAGGCATGGGAATTTTATTTTTAGAATACCAATCGCATTCTCTATTATCCTCCTTGTAGATTTGTGCGCTCTATTATAGCGCGCAATAACTGGAGTTGTTGTTCTCGTGACCGGTGTCATCAGCCAATCTTTTAACGGATATCCCGTATCCCCTAGTAAAACGCAGTGAGGAAAGGGTCGGAATCCGTTTTCAAATGTTGAAAATAATGGGCTTCTTCGGAGTACTCGCGCATCGTGAACACTAATGGGCCAATTGATGTAAGCATTATAAAATGTATAGTCGGGACCACAAACCATCATACAATTAATTGAGTGATTGCCGTGTCTATCGACATACGCTGACTCGAACTCGTTGGGTGAATAAATTTTAATTAGAGTACCATCGATGCAGCCGAAAACAAATGGTATACCTTTAGAGACAAATTATAATATGTAGTTTTAAGTGCATAGATTTGTAAGATAGTTTATATTCACCGGCAATATTATAGAACTGTTCACGAACCCTGTCATAATCTTCTGGCCAACGTACAGTATTTTCAAAGTACGCATCTACAATGGCAGAACAAACACGATGGACAGTTCTGCAAACCGTAGACTTCGATATTCCGTGCATGTCTGCGATTCCATGATATTGTGCACCATTCCCAAGCCAATGTAAAGCTGTAAGAAATTGTTGTGCAGGTGTAAGTGCAAAGTTTTTTCCGACTGATTTGCATTGCGGGGCCCAATTTGCCTTATTATTTCTTCTGCTTTAGTACGTTTTAACCGAAACTTTTCGTTGAAAATAAAAGCATTCGCAATTTCAAAATTAGTTCGCGGGCGGTATATTTTCCTTTGTCTATTTAAATCTTCACTTATATCACTATCAGTGCTACTATGCCTCCGTGTCGTAAGGTCATTTTATGATTTTAAATTCAATTTCTCTAAAAAATTACAAATTGTAGCTTAATCTACACACGATCCTTCTTCTGTGAAAATTTTTCAGTAACTGAACAAATTTGTAAGGCTATTTGGATTTCCTGAAACACAAAGTTACAAAAAAATATTAAATTCAACAAATTTGTAGTTGTACGCAACAATGAAATTTGACTCTTGGTGAAACTGAAACAATGAAATTTCTACAAATTTCCCTTTGTAAACAACAAATACAATTTTGTAATAAAAAGATTTTGTGAAACAGAAAAAATCGTTTTTTCCACAAACTTGTTGAAAAAATGTTTGTAATCTACAATTTGTAAGTTGGTGAAACAGACCATGGTGGCGAAACGGAGTTCGCCGGGTTTGCTAGTATGTGTATATTTTAACACCGACAGCAAAATTCGCAAAAAAAAAATGGATTGAAATAACCCCTCTTTTTAACCTTCACCTTTGAAATTGCTACAAATAGTTCCCAAAATTCCAAAAAATTAACAAACCTGGCATTAACGACTACTAACTTTTTTTCTTATTTTCATTGGAATTTCCAAATACATACATCTTCGACGTTTCTTCAAACTTACGAAAAAAAAAACAAATCTCCTACAAAGAATTATCGCCATCACTGAACAGATAAAAGGGTGTCGTTTTCGGTACGGAAGGCGTGGACACTTCCATACTCGGAACCTTAACAGGTATGTTCCATTCCTCAGAACTTGAAGAAAAAACACAAAACTATACCTACATGTCGCAGCAAGACCAAGCAATGTTTGTGGGGTTAGCAGCTTCGGGGAGATCTGCTTGAAGTTCTTTTGGCATTATCTCTTGGGTCCGAGAGCTTGCAGTCGCAACGCCCTGGTTTTGTAGGCGAATAGCTTCGTGGAGAGCTTATTCTCCGGTTTTTTCACCCCAGGGTAAAAAAAATTCCATACCTACCTCCGGTTTTCAAAAAAGACATACATACCTATTTGAACAGGCTTATTGGCCTTTGTAAGTTATGTAAATCTATTTTGCTTCAAAAGCGCCTTCTCGCCTTCTGTATCGCCCTCGTCAAATAATGAATTTTCAAAAAATAATTTTTGATTTGACATTTATAAATTTTCAATAATTGAAGTTGATCGGATTTGTTTTTATTTTGTTGTAGTGAGAAAAGTATGTTTTTTTTAACATTGGCAACGTTTGTCATTTCATTGCATTTGAAAAATATACATTTTATTTTTTCTAAACCTTCTACCCTAAAACCTCTTGCATTTAGAGAAAAAATTAGGAAAATCGATCAACCAGTGTGCCCGGTTAGCGAACGAACACAAAAATTAAGCTGTTCTTTTATATATATAGATAGAGATGAGTAGGTTAGTGCTTAGTAGGTAATCAAATAAGGACTCACCTCTCTCATTTATATCAGAGCTACCCCATACCGTGTGATGGGCGTTAGCGTCCGAACCAATTAGGAGACCCACTTTTTTCGATTGCGCGTCCGCAATTGCCTTAAGGGTATGTGTCCCAGAATAGCGAACTCAGATTTCATGTAAATGAATTTATATGTGTTAGTGGCCTCTACTCTTCACCGATTCCTTTTTTTTTATCTCAGACGAGAATTTGCAAGAACCAGTTTCCACGATCACGATCAGGCACATGAAGGAGAAAAAAAAGGCAATATACGTAGACGACGCACGTCTAGGTAGAAAAGGAAGCAATTTCATATACATACATGCAATGCAATAAAAAAGACCCAAAAAAATAGGTATCAAGTGAAGAAATGTGCACATTTTTTCCTTTTTTTCTTTGAGCTAGGAATATGTATTATGAAAACAATGCATGTAAGTAGGTACAAGAAAAGTGGTATCTGGTATAATAGATATTGTTGCTGCAGCACGAGACATCGCGATGTGATAAACGGTTAGGTTCTTATTTCTTTTTGTGTTTGTCTAGTTGAAGAAATATAAAAAAGATGAACCTTTATGAGAAGATTATTTATTTATGTTTACTCTTGCGAGGTGTAAATAAATAATTTTTATTTATTTTATTTTATATGAAATGGAAATTCTTTTATTGGGCGATGATTGCGTTTGTAACAGGCAGGTACCTTTCATCTTTTAGACAGATGAACAGTTTATTCAAAAGAGTCATGAACCTATTATTGAAATTTTTGACCTTACGCAATAAAACGATGCAAGTAGAGGGTGTCTCAGTAAGAGTGCTCTTTTTAACATTGGAATCTTTTTTTTCATGCGAGTGGCAGGCGCGGATCTAGAATTTTATTCCGGAGGGGGTCACAGGATAGAAAAAATCAAAAATAACAAGAATAACCAAATGAATAAAGCAGGGAAGGTTTAAACGGTTAGACATTTTTCATAAATTCACCTATTCAGAAGTTATATGAGCAAAATTAATTTTTCCATACGTTTTTAAAGAAGTAAAAACAAAGTAATGTGTTTGCTTTTATTCAATATACATACTTTCGAATGAATAAAAAATCAAATTTGACAGAAAAAAAATAAACTAGCTTCCCGGGTTCGGGTTTCTTTGTTTTAAACACCCAAATAAATATTTTTCCAGAGCCATTTCGTCATAAGGTTTAAAGTCGATTAAAAAAGCTTTTGATTGTGGTAATAAATTAAATGTTTTTGTGCAATAATTAAACAAGTAGTTAGTGAGAAATAAAAAATTTCAAACAATTAAAAGAAGTATCAATAGCGGTGACGTGAAATAACGCACGACGAAATAAGCTATTTTCTGAAACTGAAAATCTGAAAATCTCGCAACACAGTTGGATGTGGAGTTGAAAGTACCACGCGTTATTTCTCGTCAAAAACATCGAGATAACCACCAACAGAATCAAACCCCGGAGGAATATTTCAGGAGAGCAATTTACATTCCTCTGTTGGACAACATTGTGACGGACCTCATCGAAAGGCTCTCTCCAGACGTGATAAAGCTTTTTGGGTTGAGAGTGTTTCTGCCTAAGACTTCCTATACAGCGGAGGTCATTGAAGAAGTTCAGCTTGTAACAGAAACGTACCAGAAGCTTCTGAACTCTCTCCCTTCGAGCGTTATTGCCGAATTTGGGTTGTGGGTAGCTAAAAGGAACCGAATTGTTGAAAACGGCGGTGACCTCCCAGATTCGGTTCCTCTCGCCCTTGATGCGTGTGATGGTAATTTATCCGGCTATTAATACACTGCTTACGATTTTGGAAACGCTCTCTGTTAATGGAGCCACTGCAGAAAGGAGTTTTTCAACTCTCTATCGCCTCAAAACTTGGTTGAGACAGACTCACCTGGCTTGCATTGCTACACATCAATCGTGACATCGAACTAGACAATGATGCGATCATTAACAGATTTGCGAAACAAAATAGAAGATTGCATTTTGTGTTATAAATTATGCTTTTGGTTGGTACTTGTAAACAGATGCTAGCATATAAACTATAGCTACAATCCAAATATAGAAAAAATAATAAAAAATGTCAGTATTGTGTAAAAAAAATAGTTGATTCTATTTTTTCAGAGGGCAAGAGAGTAACTTAATTGTGATCGTTTGGTTAGTTCCCGGTTCTTAAGTTTGCAAATACTAGGTTTTGTTCGCTTGTTTTTTTTTTGTTATTCAGTTTGCAAGATATTGGTTCAGCTCTTTTTTAAATACAGCCTGTTTGGGAGGGGTCATGACCCCCGTGACCCCCCCTCCGCGCCTGGCGAGTGGCAATTCTGAAATTTGACATCTGCCACCTCTGTTTATTCTGATTATTAAAAATGGAGTGCTTTTCGAAAGAACAACGCGTTATATTTGTGAATATCTAGGTACTCTCGCAAACTTCGCAAAATTTTCTGCCGAGAAAATTGAAAAAAACATATTTCATTCCATACTTAATCGGAATATATCTTCTTTAGAGGCCAGTTACAGCTTTAATTGGTTTTCATCATTGAAACACATCATTGAAATTTTTCTGATAGGTCGGTTATTATAGCAATCATTGAAAATTTCTGTCAGGAATTTTTTTCCTGACGTAATTCAATCATTGGAACTGTGAGAAGTTGAACATTTATGTAGATCATTAAAATTGTACAAAATTGAAACGAAAATCATTGGAATGATTTGTTTAATTTTTTGACATAATACAATCAGCTGTTCAGGAAAATGATTTTACAACCGGAAAATAGAAAAACACATTTTAATGAAAAAATAAGTGTGTAATTGAACTTTTTCATGTCAATAAAAATTCTTGGAGTGATTTCCGATCGATTGGTATATAATTTCTTTTCAAAAGAAAACATATGTCGATTTCCATTGAACCACATGAAATGGACGGCCCGTCGCTACTAAAAATCAATATTTTTTGGTTTCAATGGAAAGGAAAAACGTAGCAATATCTTTTTGTAAGTGTATCTTCGTCCTCGGATGAGGAATGCTTGTAATGATGTCAATGTTATGTGTACCTATTCTTGAGAACACAACGATAAACCTTATTTATTTTCATTATTATTCTTTATTTTCATTATTATTATTTATAATATTCACTATTCTATTATTTATCGTAATTATAACATAACAAAAACGCACTCTCTTCTATTTTCTTTTTCAACACATAATTATTCCATTTGCAAAAACTGTCAAGTTTTTAGGATGTGTTAAAATCAGTGTGAAAATCTGTGTAGATTCGTCTCAAAAGACGAATTCAAAACGAATCGATTCGTCGGGAAAAAACATCAATACTTTTCCCATTGGAAAACGTTTATGAAAAAAATATTGCCAGCCCGTCGACGTTACATCAATGTTTTGGTTCAATGGAAAACCACAATAGTTAAATATCCATTCAAAGATTTTCCGGATCCATTTCAATGATAGCTATAACTGGCCTCTTACAATACAATAAAAATATCACAACTCTGTCATAAAATACTTGTCTTTATTTTTAAATGAAAAAGTGCACTCTTACTGAGGCACCCTATACTTATTTGTTCCAAACGAATTAAAAAATTAATTGGGTTCTCCCATTTATTTGTAGTACCTACGACCTAACTTCTTACTACCTACCTACCTATACAACATTTTTGAGCTATACAAGGTGTCGCAAAAAAATAATACATATTGCACTTGCACTTGTCATATATTCTAATAAATCGCAAATCTCCCTCGCAACCACCAAAACAAAAAAATATGATAAGAAATTATCGCACATGTGCGATATGCTTTGTACCTCATTCCTTTTCTTATTTTGTCATGTCCAACAACAAAAAACAAAAAGAAGCCACTTACTTACCGCATTCTTTTTATGCGCTTTCTCTATCTCCCGCTCTAACCCTTCTTCTATAATTATGTCATCTGCACATATCTATTTTCTCATCTTGCATCTTTCTTCTACTTCTATGTAAAGCAATATCGAGTTTTCTTCACACTTCTATGAATTGAATAACAAAAAGTACATTTTCTGTTGAGGAGAAAAAACAACATCTTTTGTAAGAAAGAGAAGAGAAAGCAAAACAAATTGCAGCACCACCTAGTGGCATTCCTTTGAACCCTGCTTCTTTGTGTGTGTAATCGACCATTCTTTTTTGACAAAAAACGCAAAAAAGACGATTTTTCAAAAATAAAAATAAAAAAGACCATTAGCAAACAAATTATTTTGTTATTTGATTTAAATAAAAAAAATAACAGAAAAAAATAAAAAAAAATATGTGCTAGTTTTATTGCCTATATATCACTTACAATAACCTTACAAATATTGACCTTTTGAAGTTTATTTTTAAATATGTTACAGGTTAAAAATTAAAAAAAAAATATAAAAAATATTTAAAAAAATTCAAAAATATATTAATCAATTTCCCGGGCAAACGCGCAAAATGCTAGACAAAAAATAGGTTTTTTTTGTGTTTGTGTTAACAAAAACATTTGACAAACATAAAAACAAAAATAAAAAAATTACTCCGTTGAAATTACATATTTAAAGCTTTGAAAAAAGTTGATTTGACTTCACTACCTTTTATATTTTAGAAGTTATACTAAAAAATGCATTCATACTTTTTACGTAATTTGCTGTATTTTTCATTGTTTTTCGAATTTTGTGTGGAAAAAATTATAACGATAATCGAAAAAAAAACACCGACGTTAAGTAACATGATATATTGTCATTATAAAAAAAATATAAAATAAACAAAAATGTAATATTTAACCCATTTCCCATTAGTTAGCGCAAGCGTCTTTCAAAATTTTATAGTTTTTCCGTTTGCTTGTCGGTTTTGAGGTACATCAAATTTTTATTTATTTTTTTTAATTGCACAAACATTTGACCCTATTTAATATCAATCGAAAACCGTTTGTTTTATTAAAATATTCGAAAAATTGCGAACGCTACACAGTTTCGCGCAAAAGCCCAACCTTTTTTTTACATGGGAAACCCCCCCTTAAGGTGTCTCCTGGAGCTGGGCTGTCGTGGCCAAGATAGGAGGATATGAGCCAGTAGGTGGCTTTATCCGTTGTTAAGACAGCGGTGGTAGTGTCCTTGTCACTGTAATTGGATAGTAAAAATACATTTAAGTCTTTTTTTACTAACATGCATGATAGTTTAAAGCCAGGAGTCCTGAGGCCTGTGATGATGGAGTCGTGAGTAGGCAGGTTTGGGTTAGTTTTGATTAATTTCATAATCATATCTGGGCAGTTGTGTAGAGCCGGGACCATTATACGTGCTCTCGGTCGGCAAGGAATATTCTCTCTTGTAACAACTTCGAGCTTGGCACCCGGCCAAGAGAGAGAGAGAGAGAGAGAGAGAGAGAGAGAGAGAGAGAGAGAGAGAGAGAGAGCAGGTTACTCCACTTAACATCAAATCTTTAGAATGATAAATCACACACAAATTAACCTTACTTCAAAGTAAGGTTACTGGCTTAGGCTCTTAAATAACGAAAAAGTTAATGCTCAGAAATCAAAATCATGTGCCATATGTTTCCTCAGGGAAGAAAACCAGATTTCTTATCACAAACATTGTTACAGCTAACATGGTCTGATAGGATTGGATAGAACATCATTCCTTTGAACTTCTTATTGTTTCAGAACATGATTTTCCTCGTTCTTCTGCTCGTTTCTTTGAGTTTGTAGTTGTTCGACAACATCATTCGTTTGAGCTTCCGGTTGTCTGAGTAGGTACATTCTTTTCACTAAACATAAATTAAACATTAAACACACATTAACTTGAGTTTTCAAATAATTTTTATTTTGGATGCATTTCGAGCAGCTTTCCGCTCATCTTCAGCAACACGACTAAATAAACATATAAAATGGTTTGTGTATACTCTTAAACATAAACAAAATCAGTGCAGTTATATAATATTAAAGAAAGTTGGGGGAGTAAGCAGGAGGAATATATTTTTTGGCCAAGTGGGGTAAAAGAAACCAATTATTGTGAAACTGCGATAGACGTCAAAGTAAACTGAATAAATCAGACTGTATATTGCCCTTGTGTAAGTTCAAAGCGGTATTATCTTTGCATATATACAAGCTTTCATACGCGTCTAATTTCCTCTCGTCGTTGATGCATTTAACAAGGTGCACTTCGCTCTTGGACACTGGTAAATGTTGTTGTTCCAATATGTGCGATGCGAAACCAGATTTTTTTGGTTCGTTGTTGGTGACGTATTGCTTGTGCTCGCTGTATCTCTTCTTAATTGATCTTTTTGTCTGTCCATAATATTTTCTGTTGCAAACTCCACAAGAAATTTCATAAATCCCTGCTTTGACTAACGGATCGGTTTTGTCTTTTAAGGTGTTAAGTTGATTTTTTATTTTAAAAGGGTTCGAATAAACTATTTGCATATTGTGTTTGTGAAAGGTTGTTTTGAGTCCATTTGTAATGTTTGGAGCGAAGGTGATAGAAACACGCTTGAGATCATCTTTCTTTTCACTCTCTTCAAAAAAAAGTGACACCATGTTAGGTAAGGCGTCATTAGCATTTATATCTTCCACTTTTGCTTCCAATTCGAGTAAAGCAAATTTAGCTTGTACTATAAATAACCTAAAAGACAACTTTTTTAGAAGATGTCCCTTTTCTGATAATGAGCTAATTCTTGATCCCTTTAATAAGATATTGTTTATCTCACATTTGGGTTTATCTTCAATTTTAATTTTTAGTTTTATATAAGGGTCTTTTTTTGTAGCTTTTCCCTTAAACATTTGTTATATTCATTCCATTTCTATTTTTCTAGTACACTCAGAGAAAAAATCCCATAAAATCAATAGGAATACTATAGTAGGAATGGTTTTATACCATTAAAATTAGTCAATGCGATTTGTACCATTATTTCAATGGTTTTGATACCATAACATTAATGGTACGTAAAATAATAATAGGTTCATACTATTGATTTAATAGTGAGATACCATTAATTATTTTCGAAATTAGAAGTTTGAACATTTTACACTTTAATGGTATAATACTTTTGAAATAATAGTATCGTACTTTTAATATGATGGTATAATACTATCGATTTTATAGTATTGTACTATCGATATTATGGTATCGTACCTTTCATTCAATGGTACTGTACAATTGATATTATGGGATAGCACCATTCATGCTTTATGATATGCTCAACGGTAGAAAGTTTGTTGTCAAAAGTGGCAATGTAACTTCTACCACCACCTTTGAAATTAAAAATGGTCTTCAACAGGGAGCGGTGAACTCGCCGATCCTCTTCAGCATTTACAACAGCGATCTGATAGGTAGCTTAACTAACGCAGTTGCGTATGCCGACGACCTGATTGCGTATACAGAACGGCTCGAAAGGTTGAAGTTATTAGAATTCTCTTGCAACGTGATTTCGAGAAGATTCAGCGATACTGCGACGACTGGAAACTGAAAATAAATGTCCAAAAGTCGGAGACAATTTTGTTTCGGACTCCGTTTTCTAAGGCTTTGCGAGATACGTGTAAGAATTGGCGTAAGATGGTCATTGTTGATCCTCACGGACAGGCATTGACGAACAAAAGTGTAGTGAAGTACCTCGGTATCTGGTTGGACCAGTTTCTGTATTTCGACAGACATATAGATGCTGCTCTGACTACGGCCAGAGGAGCCTTCGCTTTGACGAAACGGCTGTTTTTCAGCAGTCGGCTTGACCCCAGAGTGAAGGTAATTTGCTACATGGCCCTCATACGGCCAATGATCGTTTATGGTTGTCCAGTGTGGTTCAACATTGCCCCTTCCCAAATGGAGAAGTTTCGGGTGTTCGAGAGGCAGTGTCTTCGGCGCTGTCTTGGTTGGTATCGGAAACCGGAATCTTCTTATCTGCATTATTATTCAAACGAAGTTATATGCAACGGGGCTCGAATTAATAGAATTGACAATTTCGTGATAAAACTTGTTCGGGGCCATATTGCGAGAGCTATGACTTCGACCAACAATTTGATTTTCGGGCCGTTCTATCTGAACGACAACTACTTAATTATATTGAAGTTGTAAGGAATTGCATTTTTCAATTTTTCTTAAATAATACATAAATATAAGAACTATTAAACTACAACAAATAAATAAATAACATCCATAACATTAGCACTGACGTCAGTCATAGTGGAGCTTTTAATAGAGCAAGACGTCAAGTTGAGCAATATTACTTTCGATCGTGATTTTCTTTTCAATATTAGCAAGCGTAAGAGACCCCCTAGCTCCAAGGACAGTCAAATGTCCTTGGGCAAAAAAATCCAAATAATGAAAACTAAAAGTGTAAACAAAAGTGGTCAAAGGGGTAACTACTGGAGCCCTTTGCAATGTTTGCCAGATAGTGACTCTGATAACGACAATGAAGTGGAAAAAATGGACGATCAAGCATCGCCAGATAAGCCCTCTAAAAGAGTGCAAATTCCTCCCATTAAACTATTACAAAAACCTTGTGAATTTGTGCATACACTTATGAAATCAATTGAAATATCCGATTACTTAATTAAAAGAATGTCAATAGGCATAAAAATAATGTGCGAATCATTAAATTCCTATAATCTAGTGCTAGATAAATTGAAATTAGACAATTGCCAGTTCTTTACTCATGCATTCAAAAGTGAAAAAGCTTTTAAAGTCATTCTATATGGTTTAAGTGATACAGACACAATTGTGCTTAAAAACAAATTGATCAGACTTGGTCTTTTGTGCAAGGAAGTTAAAAAGATAACAAAACAATATGACCAATATACGGACACCTTCTATATAGTTTCTCTAGAAAGTGGTTCTGTGAAATTGTTTGAATTAAAGAAAAAAATTCGTTCTATTTTCCACACACAAATAAACTGGGCATATCAACGTAAACAAAAAAAATCGTTTAACGCAGTGTAGAAATTGTCAATTGTTTGGCCATGGCGAGAGAAACTGTCATGTGAAAACATACTGCTCCATATGCGCGGGTTGTCATAAGACTGAAGAATGCACCAGCAACGAAATTATAACATGTGCAAACTGCAGTGGGCAGCATAAGTCTACTGACAGCGAATGTACAATAAGAAAGAGATATGTAGAAATGAGAGAGAAACTTTCAAATATAGCAAGTCATCGAGCTCAAGCTCAGTCAAAAACAATAATAAATCCCATGGGCGCACAACAATCCACCTCTAATCATATGTCAATAGAAGATTTCCCGTCTTTACCTCATCGTGTACATGTAAGACAAGGACAAAATAACAACGTCTATGTTCCGACAAGATCAAGTGCATGGGATAAGCAAAAACCTGTGGTGGATTCACAACCGAGTGAAACTTTTACAAATAACCCAAACCCAGTGTCGTCGTCGTGGGGTGAGTTGTTCTCGATGGAAGAAATAAATACTCTTGTAATGGAAATGATTTCTAAATTAAGTTTATGTAAATCAAAAGAAGATCAATTTCAAGCTATCGCACAGTTAGCTACTAAGTTTCTTTATTCTAATGTCAAGTAATATAGTAACAAATACAATGCTAGATTATAATTTAAACATTATAACATGGAATGCTTAAAGCATTCGTAATAAAAATTTGGAATTTTTGGATTTTTTGAATCGAAACGAAACTGATGTAGCTTTTGTAACGGAAACATGGTTAAGCCCAGATATTTCTTTTTCTACTCCGAACTATACATGTCACCGCGTAGATAGAATTGACCAAAGAGGTGGAGGTGTAGCAATGTTGATAAGAAAGTCAATCCAACATTCTCTTTTACCTGTTGTTAGAACTCGATATGTTGAGAATGTTGGTATAGAACTAAAGCTAAGAAACAGTTCAGTTTTAAAAATGTTTAGTGTATATTTTCCAGGAAAAAATTCATCCGAAGAAAAGAGAATGCATTTTAAACGTGATTTAAGGAAATTAATTATTAGAAATGAAAAATATATAATTGGAGGTGACCTCAACTGTAGGCATAGAGATTGGGGGTGTAATCGTGCAAATTCGTGGGGAAATGTTCTTGCTAGTATGTCTTGTTTGTTTCCGTATTCCATTTTGTTTCCGTTTACCCCAACTTATTTTCCGTCTGGGTCGAGAGGTTCACCTTCCGTCCTTGATCTGTTCATAACGAATGTCCCATCGCTTTTTACTCAGCCTGAAACTATAAATGTTATAGACTCTGATCATATTCCCGTTTTTTGTAAAATGAACGAATCGATAGAAACTAAAAGTCAATACTTCTTGGATTTAAAAAATGCTAATTGGAGTCGTTTTAGAACAGAAATAAGGTCCAAGTTAAGGTCAATTCCTCTTGATCTTGATAGTGTAGGTTCAAAAGAAGATGTTGATGTTCATGTCGGTACATTCTCCAACCATATTCTAGAATCCGTGCGGTCGAGTGTGCCTAAAAAAGAACTGAAGACTTTTGTTTTCAAAATGCCAGAATACATTCTTGAATATATTCGCATTAGAAATTCTCTTAAGAGGCATTGGCAACGTTATCGCTTACCTCAGTATCGCATTGAAGTAAAATTGTATAACAAAAAGATTTCGGAGGAAATAAGTAAATTTTGTAATAAAAGTTGGAATGAAAAACTTAGTAGGTTGAAAAAAGCGCTAAACCCTTTTGGAACATAGCCAAAATTATTAAAAACAAAAACAGAGAAATACCTCATCTTGAAAATGATGATGAACTAGTCTATCGAAACTCAGATAAAGCTAATGTCTTTCTCAGACCAAAAACTAACATTCAGAGAACATATTGCTAGAACTCTGCAAAAAATAAGCAAAGCTATAAAAATGTTATATCCCCTCATAAATCGAAAATCTCTTCTAAGCAAGGACAATGAAATAATTATACAAAAAGTAGTATTCCAAGCAATTCTTCTGTATGGATGCCAGGTTTGGGGTAAATGTGCAAAAAACCACCTAAAAAAACTACAAATATCACAAAACAAACTTCTTAAAATGATGCTTAACCTACCACGGTACTATTCCACAGCAGAACTACATAAGATGACAAATGTTGAAATGATTTCACAGAGAATCAGCAAACTGACAAATACCTTTTTCCGAAATTGCGAATATTCTGATAACCCCCTTATAAATCAATTGCTTCCTTAACCATAATTCCGATATTAGATATATAAATGTTTGAGTCATATTCATTCGTTTACCATAATTTGTAATTATTTGTTTAACTTATTAATCTATTTATTTATGTGTTAATTTATTTATTTTATTTATTTATTTAATTTATTTATTTAATTTATTTATTTAATATATTTATTTATTTAATTTATTTATTTAATTTATTTATTTATTTAATTTATTTATTTATTTAATTTATTTATTTTTATATTCATTTATTTATTTACTAATTCATTAATTTGATTACTTGTTCATTGAATTTATATAGGGTAAAAGCGGGAGACATGGCACACCTTTTTCTTTTTTTCAATATCTTCGAAAAAAACCAACATTTTAATAAATTATTGTATACTAATTTAATTTTGTTTATTAAAATACGAACCAAATATTAGAAAATGATGGTTTAGAAAAATATATTATTATTTAAAAAAAAAAAATCAAAAATGATTTGAAAAAAAAACATCTCTCCCTATAGGGCGGGTGAGATGGCAAAGCCTGTTGGGTGAGTTGGCGCACGTTCACTTTTCATTATTTTTTGCACATTGGTTGCAAGTATTTTCAAAATTAGTGCATGAATCGTGTGCCCATCTGTGACGCATAATGCACTGCAACCACTCGTCTTGTTTTGTGGTTGAACAACCTACGAAATTTTTTTCACCAAAGTCTTCTGATTCATCGGAATCCCCATGCAGGACAATCTGATCTTCTGATGATGATGAAGTGTTAAGGCTGGGTTTCCCATTGAAAATTTCGTTGGTGTTTTGCGCAAAACTGTGTAGCTCCCAAAATATTCCGAATATTTAAATGAAATCAACGACTATAGATTAAACATTTAATAAGCTAAGAAGTTAATAAGCTAAAAAAAATATGAAAAATGTATTTCATCCCAAAAGGGTCATGCATAACGAAAAATTATGAAATTTTTGGAGACGTTTGCGGTGGAACAGTTTTGTTGCCTTAAAAATTAATTTTTTATTCTTTTTGTTTTTTATCTATTCTTTAAATGTCTCAAGATTCAGTGACGTGGCTTTTTTTTAATATTTTGTCCAGTTTCGTCAAAAAAAATTAACGAAAACACGAAAAATGGGCAAAATTTAGCAAAAGTAGGTGTGATTTATTTGGAATAATTTCTAAAGTAATAAAGATAAAAAATTGAAAATATGTTTTTTATACTGTCGAAATGTACATAATATCACATTAATTTTTTAATTTTTTTATAAATTATTTTACTAAATTTTTTTGAAGTGCAAAGTAAGAAATTGCATGTTTTTCTTAGAATATTCTGCGGTGAACAAGATTCCAGCCCCATTTATTTTTACTCAACAACAAAAGTATTTTTTTATGAAAATTGAATATCTCTTCGACTCAGTAACGTTTTTAGAAAAAAAAGAAAAAAATTAAAACATATTTAAAAATGCATTTAAAAATGTCAGTATTTGTGTATCAATTATGAGGAGAATGCAGCAAACAATATTTTCAAATATATTTTTTTAATTTTTTTTCATATTTTTTATATAGAAATCAGAAACTAAAATAATTTTACGATTACCCGTTTATTTTATATTAATATTCGAAAATGGGTAATTTTTTTACATTTTTACAAGGAATATCGCGTTTGCTCACACACACTAAGGTACTCAGTTCAAACGAATTGAACTAGGTGGCGTTCTTTTATATTTCATTCTCTTCTTCTTCGTTTTTTTTTTTTGTTTTTTTTTCATAGGATAGAGAAAAAATTCCTCATACCAAACGTTCTCATAGAACTCGTTTGAGAATGAAAATTCATTTTTTATACTTCTGGAATGTTTATGATATGCAGACATATAGATAGGCAATAATTGTGATCACTTACTATGTACTTTGTAGGTATTTGATGAAAACGTTGTTTTGAGTACCTCTCTATATTTGTCATATTTGCATGCATTCATTTCGAATATGTGAATGCGCGTATTTTTTGTAAATGAGTCAAGTGCAATGGCTTGAGAAGTAAAATACCTGTTACGCAATGAGGAAACGATCTTTTTTTTCGGGGTGGTTTGTGCCATTTCTTATTATTATGACGTAAAGGGTTTTGTTTCTTTTTTGTTTTTTGTTTTGCTTCTGTTTTTTTGTACCAATGACATTTTTTCCTCTCGTTTCTCTATGCTGGTGGGATCGTAATATCCTTTTAGAAGAAGAACAAACCTGTTACCTACGCAATGAAGAAACGATTGTTTTTCGTGGTGGTGTGTGCCTTTTCTTAGGATTATGTAAAGGGTTTTGTTTTTGCCGATGATTTGAATTATGGTTCTTTCTTTGAGATCTTTGTTTTAGAATTATAAGAATTATAAAATTCAGTCTAATGTCTAATCTTGACCTAATCTTGTTTTGTTTTTGTATAACAAAAGATTGATTTTATTTTGCTTTAGTACATAAAGATAAAGGTACAAAAAAATAATTTTTGATTTTGGAATCATTTTTCTTCATAATATTATTACTTTCGTAGGTAGGTTTTGAAAAATAAATTTTATTATATTATATTATATTCCTTGAAACCTTGAAGAAATAAACCCCAATGCATTTGGGAATAATAAAAAAAAATGTTATAGTTTGAGTAATTTTTTGCCTATTTAAAAAAAAGCCAAATAATCTCCCAACCGTCCGTAACCCAAATCGGCTAAAGAAACAAACTCAGTTGAAGACAATCGGGTAACTTTGGCCTAAATTCCCAAGGAAAGACAGAATTGAGGCAATTACTTTTTTGATTTTTCTATCATCGTACATATAATCATGTTTGATCAAAATGTCGTCTTAAACTTTTTTAATTTTTCATAGCTTGTCAAAAAGTACCTACGTCTCTTTATAGATAAATATAAAGATGAAATCAAAGAAAAATTAAAATCGTTCGTCAGGAACCCAAAAAAAGAAACAATTCGAACACAAATGTCATCAAACCTCAAAACCATCATAATCCCAAATTACAAAATTTGCGAAGAAAAAAGAAAAACAAGAATTCATGAATGCTACTCCTACTCTAAGTGCACATAACATAATACGTATGTAGAATGTAGATGCATTTTTGTGTATGTCCACACCACTGTTTACAATTTCACATAGTAAATAGATACATGCGAAAATACCTCTTTTTTCATCCCTATTTTGTGGACCTTCGTAAGCGAATCTCATTTCTTACACATCGCTAACTGAATTCTGAGTGAGCAGAGAAAAATACAAAAACTAGAAATAGAAAACTAGAAATTTCAATTCAAGTGGCTATATGAGACGGAAATAAAAAAAAAAGAAAGGGAAATATTCACTAACACCAGTGCATGCTTTTACACGAGCTCGGAGTTCAAGAAAAAAGGAAACCCAGTCTTAAGTTTTGCTTTAGGGTTTGTTTATGACCAAGCGTAAACGCATCGCGCGATGCGACGAGAATCGCTACTAGCGACTAAATTCATTGTTGCTTATGAAAGTGTTTATGACAAAGCGATTTAGCGAAAAGTGAATTGAGCGATTACAAGCGTCAAAAGCGACGAAAATTTGCAATCAAAATATTTTGATCAGTTGAGCGATACGAGCGATCAAGTATGGACAAGTTTATAGAGAGTGTGCGTGATAAACATAACTTGCCTGATGTTCAGTGACAGTCTTTCCGTAGCATCAATTGGTACTTTCTGATTTCTGTTTTTGTTTTTTTTCAATCATTGCCGATATCTGCTCCAAGATGTACTCAAAAGTTTCTTTGCTCATACGATAGTATCTATTCCTTAAATCTTTCAGGAAATTTTAGCAGTCGTGAATGAAGATGATGAAATTCACCGTAAGTTCTTCTTTCTGTTACAATTGGATGCACTTGAAAGCTCTTATATATGGTTTTATTAGTTAAATATTTTTTACGCAATAAATAGCTGGTTTCTAATAATAAAACTTTCCTAGTCAATGCGCGCATTTTGCTTTCTTCACTGCCAAAACTTAAATAAAGTTTTAATATTTCAAACATTCAATCGCTTGAAGTTTCGCTCTACTATAAACACTCAATAGCTAGCGATAACGCAAGCGAAAATGTAACAAGTGATGGAGCGATTATCGTCGCATCGCGAGATGCGTTTACGCTCGGTCATAAACATAGCCTTAATAAGCCTCTTTTTCCTTAAACCAAGTTTGTTCTGCTTTTTTTGCTGACTTTTAAGAGTCCAATCTCCTCAACAGTGTTCAAAATCCGAGCTATATCAAATGTTATCTTCGCAAAAAATCTTGAAGAAGGCAATGAAAAACTATAGCGATGATGTCATATAATTCTGCACAAATACTTTCTTAATTTGTTTCCTGAGACGAAACAGAAAAAATATTTTTAATCATTAAAACAAAATAAGCGGGTGAGATGGTGGAGGGCTGAAGTAAATACAAATAGAACAGCGTACTATTGTGTGCGCCATCTCACCCTCAAAAAAATGCGCCATCTCCCTTTTTTCTAATATATTGATTTAAAATTGAATAAAAAAAATATGGGTTGATTAGGATGAAGTTTGCTTATAAATTTCATGGCTGATATGTGTGCGTATTTATACATGTAACAAAGTCATACAAGTAGGCGACATGAAAAAAAATAAAGATAATCAAAAATGTCAAAAAAAATTTCAGACAAAAATGAAGCATGTTTTTTTTGTTGTAAATTTTTTTCTTTTTTTGTATCATAGAATAGCCATTTAATATTGGCTACTTCGATTTAAAATGAAAAAATGATTTGAAAAGTCATGTAAAGGTTTCGAAATGGGTATCCGTTTACGAGATATTAAAAGTGTGCCATCTCTCCCGATTTTACCCTATATACATTTATGTATTTATTTGTTTATTTATTTATTTATTTATTTATTTATTTATTTATTTATTTTGTTTATTTATTTTTTGTTTATTTATTTATTTACCCACATATGTTTCTATTTATTTATATATTTTATTGGTTTATAACCATATGTGTTCGAAATACGTACTTAAATTATTTAATGTACTTCAAAATTAAATTACATAGATAAATACATTTTTCTGTTATGTACTTAAATTGTCTTTTAATATAAATTTTCTTAATTTACAAATTAGCAATATTGGAATTATTTTCTCAATCGTTAGTATACATTTATACTTACTCTTATTGTTACTTAACCTAAATAAATTGAGTCAAATTGTACCTGCCCCTCAAATTCACATTGAAGGTTTTTTTTGTATTTTCCTTCAACTTTCTTATACTATAGATAATTACTAAATTCAATAAAAACTTAATAAAATTATTCAGTAGAAAGATATCATATTTATTATGTGTTGTATTGACCAATTTTAGTTTTATATCGAGGGTGAAAAATTTAGTTTTCCGTCGGCTATTTGGTCACTTTGTTTTTAGTAAAGAAAACAAATTCTTTAACTTGTCCCGACGTTTCGGCAAGGATTGTTGCCTTCTTCAGGGGAACTTTATTTTATGAAAACAGAAATACATAAACATATAAGTATGCACAATAGGGTGGTTCTTATTTGCTTTTTTTCGAAAATCAATGAAGACATCTGCTCAATCGTCTCCAAATAAATAAAAAAAAAATCCTCTAATTTTTTCAGATTTTTATCTATACCCCTTACTGGCCCTGTAGCGAAGTGAAATTCTAATACTAGGGACTTTGCGGCTGATTTCTTGATTATTCCCGTATATCTCCATTTCAGCTTTACCGATTTTGTTAAAATTTTGCACAATTATACTTAACATTACCCTTAATAATATTGCATTCCAAGATATTTTTTAAAATATATTCTTGAATAACAAAAAAAATCGGAAAAAAAACCCATTTTTGTAGTACCTTTTGGGTTTATAACACTCTTTTCTAGATTTCTCAAAAACGGCTCAACCAATTTATCGGAAATTTCGTCAACACGTTTATATGCAATGTCTTAATAATGTTGCATACCAAAAAATTTCATAAGTGTTTTAATTTACTTGTAAAAAAAATCAGGGAAATAAGAACCGTTATGAAATTTTTTGGTATGCAACATTATTAAGACATTGCATATAAACGTGTTGACGAAATTTCCGATAAATTGGTTGAGCCGTTTTTGAGAAATCTAGAAAAGAGTGTTATAAACCCAAAAGGTACTGCAAAAATGGGTTTTTTTTCCGATTTTTTTGTTATTCAAGAATATATTTTAAAAAATATCTTGGAATGCAATATTATTAAGGGTAATGTTAAGTATAATTTTGCAAAATTTTAACAAAATCGGTAAAACTGAAATGGAGATATACGGGAATAATCAAGAAATCAGCCGCAAAGTCCCTAGTATTAGAATTTCACTTCGCTACAGGGCCAGTAAGGGGTATAGATAAAAATCTGAAAAAATTAGAGGATTTTTTTTTATTTATTTGGAGACGATTGAGCGGATGTCTTCAATAATTTTATCTTAAGGACCACCCTAATGCACAATAATTATAGCAAACAGTGATTTGAACTTACGTTTAAGTTTGAAGTTATGACATTAAACAAAAACTCTGATATGAATACAATTATTATAAAAACGTAAGCAAATTCTTCGTATGAAGATTTGTCTTAATTTGAAAAAAAAAAGATTTGTTCGTTAAGGTTTAGTGGAAATGAGATAGCAATAAATGGATGAAATATCTTGTGTGTCTTGTTTTCTATTCATGTTATTTTTGTTGTTAAGGATGTGTAAAGTTTCGAGCGTGTATCTCTTGGAGATGTGTTTTTCGGTTTGAAGAACCTCGGCACCTTCAAAGTCTGGATGATGTCCATTTTCAATCGCGTGTAATGCAAGAGCTGTTTTGGCAGGGTTATTGCTTTTTATGTCCGATTTGTGATTTGAAAGGCGTTGTCGTAGAAGTTGTTTCGTAGTTCCAATGTAGCATAAGTTGCATGGTTCTTGAGGTTTTCCTTTGCAGTTTATTTTATAGATGACGTCTGATTGTTGGTCTTTTTCAGTTTTTACTTTTACATTTGAGAAGAGGTTTCCAAGTGTCCGGTTCGATTTGAAAGCTAAACGAATGTCTTGTATATTATTTTTAATAGTCTGTTTGAAGTTGTCTGTGAGCTTTGGGATGTAGGTTACGCTGTTGAAAAATCCATTGTTGTTCGGTAAATCATCAAGTTCTTTCGGTCTTCTATGCTTGTGTTTTAAGAATAATTCCCGGATTATCGTGTTGGGGTATCCATTGTCTCTTAGTATGTTGGTTATTCGTCTTTCATTGGTCTGGTGGAATTCTTCATCGCTGATTGTGAGTAGGTACTTTATGAATCATATTGTAAACTGTATTTATTTTGATGTGTTTAGCATGGTTAGATCGAAAATTGATCAGTCTACCTGAACAGGTATCTTTTTGGAACCAGTCAAACTTTAATTTATTGTTATTGCGAATGATTTTGACGTCAAGAAAGGATATTGCACAATTATTTTCATGTTCTACGGTGAATTGTAATTTGGAATGAAATTTGTTGAGTGTTTGAAGTACGTCATCAATATAGTTTTTGTCAAGTACTGCGAAAATGTCATCAACATATTTGGCTATGAAGCTTGGTCGGTTTGGTGAGGAATCGAAACATTGGTCAAGTAGATGGTCCATAACAATATCTGCAATCGTCGGTGAAAGTGGATTACCCATTTGCATACCAAAAATTTGTCTATAGATGTCCGTTTTGTATTGTAGATAGTTGTTCTCTTTCAGACAAAAATCTAAAACTTCTAGAAATTTGTTTTGGGTTATTTTAGTGTGTTTGCTAATTGTAGTCCACTTTGTTTTTAAAAAATTTATTGCGAATTGTGTTGGGATGTTTGTAAAAAGGGAAATTACGTCGAATGAAACTAAAACTTCATTTTCTTTGATGTTGATTTTTTTCGCCTTGTTTACAAATTCAAAGGAATTTCTTACAGTGTATTTCGAGTTGTTTGTAACACATTGTAAAATCCTACCAACAAATTTGGACAATTCATAGCACGGTAATTTCATAGACGATATGATCGGTCGCATGGGCATATCTCTCTTGTGTATTTTGGTAGTCCATAAATCGAAGGGATTTGTGCGGTGTATGTTGTCATTTTTGCTTTTTCTCTATCGTCTATTATTTTGTTGTTGTGTAACCATTTGATTAAATTATTATTTCTGGTTTGAAGTGTTGTTGTTGGGTTTTGTCTTACACGCCAGTATGTACTTCGGTCTGATAAGAGATGACTCATTTTGTCGTCATAATCTTCTCGCATCATCGCAACAGTAACATTACCTTTGTCAGCTGGAAGAATCACAATATTTTTGTGCTTTTTAAGGAAAGAGATGGCTTGTTTGTTTACATTAAGCACATATTTAGAAAATTGGTCATTTTGTTGGTGTCGTTGGAAAGAGTGGAGCATATTACAGTATTGTGATCTGACTATGTCTTGTTCTTTTTCGTCTTTGACCTTTCTTATTATTTCTTCTCCATCAGCTATTAGTTGGAATAAAGGGAATGTTTTTTTGTCTGTGGGGAGCGCGAATTTTTTTCCCAATGAAAGTAGCCATTGTATTTCGATTAGGAAGTCAATGTTGGTTTTGTTTTCAAACCATTTTTCGTGCATTTTTTTGTCAAATTTTTTCCAAAGTGATGATTTTAGTTGGTCTATTTTGTAGATTATTGATGTTTCTTTTCTCTGATACATTGTACGGAACGTTTGTTTTTGTTTTGTTGTAAATTGTTTGTATTCATGTGGTGGGAGAACTTCTTTAATTTTTCTGTTGTTAAAACGAAGAGCGTTATTGATGCGTCTGATTTTACGGTACATCTCAGAAATTTTAAGGTTTAATATTTTTTGGTGGAATTTGAGCTCAATCTTGTCATATGTGGAGATGGATTCCTTGTTGGAGAGGAGTTTTCTTGAACTATGTGTCGAGTTATTTATGTGCTCGGGAATCAAACCTGACTGTCGGCAAATTAGTAGAAACTTCTGGGATTGTTTGTGAGAAGCTAATTTGCGTTGGAAGTTACTGTATTGTTTTAAGTTGTCGCATACCTGTAGGCCATATTTGTATTTAATGTATTCATAATAGTTCTTCATTTTTGATGTTGAGTTCTGCTCGGCTAGCCGTCCGAAATGATTATTATGATGTGTTGTATTGACAAATTTTAGTTTTATATCGAGGGTGGAAAATTTAGTTTTCCGTCGGCTATTTGTCACTTTGTTTTTAGTAAAGTTTCACCGACGATTGCAGATATTGTTATGGACGATCTTCTTGACCAATGTTTCTATTTATAATATTTTATAATAATTGTATTCATATCAGAGTTTATGTTTAATGTCATAACTTCAAACTTAAATGTAAGTTCAAATCACTGTTTGCTATAATTGTTGTGCATACCTACTTATATGTTTATGTATTTCTGTTTTCATAAAATAAAGTTCCCCTGAAGAAGGCAACAATCCTTGCCGAAACGTCGGGACAAGTTAAAGAATTTGTTTTCTTTACTAAAAACAAAGTGACCAAATAGCCGACGGAAAACTAAATTTTCCACCCTCGATATAGATATCATATTTAATATATCAAATCTCTGTATGTAAACTGTGCGGTAGCTCACCAAATGTAATTGTAATACGAAAAATAAAAATTGATTAATTGATTGATTAGCACTGACGAAAATTGATCTTACTATGGGTAAGGGTACACCACAGTTAGCCTCTTTTTAAATTGACAAAAACTTTATTATAGCACAATTTTTTTCTTAGAATATGAACAAGAAACATATCCCAAAGTATGGCAGACTAATTAGGTATAGGACACTCTCTATATGTTTTACCATTTATTATTTAGGATGGCTGAAGATAACTTCACCGCTACTATAGTAGGTATATGTTGTTTGTTTTTCTTTTTATTCTTTTGTTATAAAAAGTGCTGCACTACTTAAACATTATAAAACATCTTTGGAAATAATGATTTCATCATTCTGTTACAACGTACAAAAACTACATTCGTAGAATTCCCAAAAACAAAAAATTCTAATTCTAATATCATATAACCCTTATAAAACTACTTTCAACGATATTTTCACTTAAATTCAACATAACCAAGGCTTTTCTTCAACACTTTAAATCTGATTTGCATTGTTTGTATTTTCAGGCACTACTGACATCGTTCCTATATCATCACTAGCACAATACACTACCGCACCTACCTTCCTTGGGCCTGGATACATAATGGATCATGATGGAACACTGCACCGACCGACCATAACCACCACCTACAGCAACGACGCGACGCACGTCAGCCCCAACAACACTCAAAACAACAATGGTGGCCATGTCACCGCCAATTCCAGCATCGACACTTCGGCCGCAACAACAACAACAACAGCACTGCACAGATTTCCCATACGATGGAACCGCACCACGGACTCTATCGACCGGTGTTTCAGTCAACTCACTGTTCTATTATGGATGACAAAATCCAAAGGATGACAATAAAAGTTGTCTACCAATAGGGAGTTGTACTGTAGCACTACGTCTCTACACCAACTTAAGCAAAATTCCAATCCAATTATTCTAATAGACGCAGCTAAATCAAAAGATACCAAAGCTAACCAGCTGCAGAGCAGCATACAGCATAGCAGTGCGAGTTCCACAGCTAGCAATACATCAGAACGAATATATTGGCCCTTAGTAATAAACATAAGTAAAGTCGGTTTGAAAGTCACTTTTTGTTAGATTTAGAAAAGCTGCTTTTAACATTTCGTAGTAACAGTTCAAATTTAACAAAAGTCTAATTCTTCGCAATCATTGTGATTCTTTCGTTATTTTGAACTGAAAAAAAAGAACTGCTGTCACTTTTGAAGTTGACAAATTCGCAAAACGTATTATGGTGAACTTCGCGCCTACGTCAGTTCTCTCAAAACTCTATTGTGATTCCATCATTTTAAATTTGACTTAGATACAGGTGAGCTGCTTCTAAGCATATTTTTAGTTTAGAATTGAGATGTGTGTTTTATTACTACAGATTTTTTGTTAAAATCGAATTTTGGCTAAATTGGGTTCTATTACTAAGGGCCATTGTTTTTAAAATACCTTAAGCAACAACAAAAAAAGATCAAATTTATTCGAGAGGTTTTTACTTGTACATCTATGCTAATATATAAAGTAAGACTTTTGTTTGTTTGTCGGTTGTATGTTTGTAGTCGATAAACTAACAAACAAACAAAAGTCCTACTTTATAAATGATGCACAATTGTTCTCCCATGCACTGATTGTGCAGTAGGAGGTTCTGTGAGGAAAAGAAATAGTTAATAAGAACAAAAAACATTGATTTTTAATTTATTTACCCGAAATTTAGTTTTAAAACTCAGGAAACTGACAGATTGACAGGCGAGGCGACATCAATTTTTTGAAATGTCTCTCTTTTTTCATTTCATTTCCTTTTCATTCTTCCTTATTATATTTAAGGCTGAACTTCTACTTAAGCGTTTGGACCAAATCAATGTTTACACGCGAATTCTTGGGCACGACTTTCTGTGCAAAAGAAATTTTTAACTTCGATTTTTTAAAAAGGCATGGATTTAAGTTTCCACAATCTACGTGCATGAAAAACTCGGAAAACTCATTGGTTTTCAAAGGGAAAATTGCATCTAGTTGTAAGTGCATTTGATTTCAAATGGAAAACTGGAAGATTTCAAAACGGGTTTCCGAATGGAAAATAGAAAGTTCTTGAGGAAAAACTCGGAAAACTCATTGATTTTCAAAGGGAAAATTGCATGTAAGTGTAGGTGCATTGGTTTCCAAATGGAAAACTGGAAAATTTTAGGGGGCGCATATAGATCAAGGGATCAATGAGGTTATGTTTTCATTGTGAAAACAGTTTTTTCGTAGCAAACAGCGAGTATATGCGGGCGGCTTCGCCGCTCAAGGGGTTTTAACCCTCGATGTGTAGTGCACGACTCTGGCTACGCTAGCAAACAGCGAGTATATGCGGCGGCTTCGCCGCTCAAGGGGTTTTAACCCTCGATGTGTAGTGCACGACTCTGGCTACGCTAGCAAACAGCAAGTATATGCGATTTTGTTTAACTAATTAAAAATAGAAATATTATCGTCCTAGAAAAAATAAAACTTGATTTGTTATTTATTTTCAATTAACTAACTAATAATATCATTGGCACCTTCAAATTCCTGATACCTAGTAAGAAATGAGAGCCAATTTTAGAATGGAAAATAGAAAGTTCTTGATGAAAAACTCGGAAAACTCATTGGTTTTCAAAGGGAAAAAAATTGCATCTAATAGTAGGTGCATTTGTTTTCAAATGGAAAACTGGATGATTTAAAAACGGGTTTTCGAATGGAGAATAGAAAGTTCTTGAGGAAAAACTCAGAAAACTCAATGGTTTTCAAAAGGAAAATTGCATTTATTTGTAAGTGCATTGATTTTCAAATGGAAAAATGGAAAATTTTTGATTGGGAACTTGGAAAACTCGCGAGAGCACGAAAAATATCAAGACCTTAAATCAAGTTTTTGCATATAATTTGAGCTGCATTGTTAAGTTTGTATGTCCGGTAAGGACTCTATATCCGCTCAATCCTCAATGCATTTTTATAAAATTTTCACTTTAGGTTGGTATAGCCTGAGTAAAATCAAATTTTTGGGCCAATCTAACGTGAAAATCAGCAAAGATCTTTTATTTATCGATTGAGGCAGTACGAAGTCTGCAGGGTCAGCTAGTAGAATATAATCTAGCTATAGTTATTTATCCGAACGTTAAATTAGATCGTTTAAGCTGGAACACAAATTAATTTTAATTTTTTAGTTTGAGGTTATCCAAAAAAAAAGTGACTACAAAGTAAGTTTATATTATAAGATTGAGAGCAAACTTTTATTAACACTCAAAAAAAAAAGTTTACATACCGAGTATATATACCAGTTTTAAGGTTCCATTTTTTGTAGCACATCTCCATGTTTTTAACTCTTTTCCGTTCCCAATTGTGAAATACCCAAACTAACCAAATAAATTCCTTTAACGGTTTGTTTTACAAATTAGACCAAAATACAAATTTTATATGAAATCTAAAATATATGAAAAGAGAAAGAAAAAATAACTCAAACTATACTTATTTACTTAAGGCGGCGGCGCTACAGTCCGTTGTGAACTTTTGCACTCAAAATTGATTGAGGTCTTCTTCCACTTGGGTGCGAGCCCTGAGTCTCGGTCGTTCTCTATACTGCTTCGTCCCTCGGGAATGGTGCCGAAGGCTTTCCGCGCCGGAGCATTGGTGTCCATACGCTCTAAATGACCGAGCCATCTGAGACGTTGGACCTTGACCCTTCTGGCTAGATCCATTGTCGTTGTACAACAAGTAAAATTCGCCGTTGAATCTTCTACTCCATGCACCATCAATGCACATGGGCACGGGGTTATAGATAACCCGAAAAACTTTCTTTTCGAAACAGTCCAAAGCACACTCATCCGATTTTGTCAGGGTCGATGCTTCTGCACAATGCATCAGGACTGAGATGATGTTATATAAAGTTACCTCAGTTGATCGAGAGAGGAATTTATCCCTCAATTGATTTCTAAGCCCAAAGAGACAGTGATTAGCAAGAGCTTTTCTTTGTCTGATCTTGAAGCTGTTGTTATTGTCCGTGTTAATCACGGAGCCTAGGTAGACAAACTTCTCTACTACCTCGAAAATATATTGCAAGGTTCTGCATGAGCCGATGGTCGGTGTTGGGGGTCCTTCCTCGAAGGCAGTATACACATTCTTCGTTTTGCCCTCACGACACATCCTCATATGCCTTCTATTAAATTTGGGAGAAGTCTACGGATACGGAGGTAAATTAAACCCCTTCACCAAACTAAGTCCACTATTTGCTTTTTGTAATACACCTTTATTAAGACTCTTTTTTTTTGAGGTAAGAAACTTTGAAAATGAAAAAAAAACAAAGATTATTTTCAAATTGACATGAAATTAACTTTATTCGAAAGATATTCTTTTGGGTTTGTAATTTAATTATGATTTCTTACATATGACCGACACGGCTGGCTCTATTGTCTAACGGTTCTAATCTGGAGGTCCAATTTAAGATTACTTTTTCTATGGCTTAACAGCATGGACTAGCAGAAAATAGTCAAGCGTCATTAAAACGCACAATTTTGGAAGCCAATTCACGGGTCCGTAACGTGAAACTACACTGAAAAATGTTCTTACATAAATAGTATGAAAATATGAGTACCTACATCATACGAATTTTTTTCGTAGTTTTCAGCCACGAATAAATTCGTACAATGACCTCATGTTCGTATTATTGTAGTATTTATATAAGGAACTTTGTACATTGTACGAATGTAATGACAATATTTAATTTTCCATTCGTACATTAACAAAGAGCATTCGTTCATTCTACTAATATTTCGTATTATTTACGCCCCATTCGTAGAACTACCAAAATCATTAGTTCATTCTACTAGTACCTACCTTCTTCGTACCATTAACCATTACCATTTGTCCAAGCAAAATAACCTAGAATTGCGCATCAATACATATCGCATTAAATTATTAGTAGAATAAACTAATGCCTTTGGAAAAGGTACAAATGGAGGTTATAAAATACGAATTATTAGTAAAATGTAAAAATACAAACTTTGCATTCTACCAATAATAAGTGAATCCTACAAATAATTAGCTAAACTGTCGACAGTACATTTTCAACGAATATTGGTTTTGCTTCGTACATTTTAAAAATGCATCAGTTAATATTACGAATGAATGTGGAAAAATTACGAAATCATTCGTAGATACATTCGTTGGCTTACGAGTAATTTACTTCAATACACGAATAAATTCGTACAATGTACTTAGGTACTCATAATTTTGTTTTACGAATAATATTAGTACAAACAACGAATAAATGCGTATGCCTATTGTACTAAAAATTTAATCGAAATTTACTAATATATTCGTAATTATCTTATGACAGAAAATCTTCGTACAATCTACGAATATTCGTTCAATGTACGATTTTTTTTTCGTACGAATAGCATTCGCAGCAACTTTACTAATAAAATTGTTCAGTGTATGAGGTTATCACACGTTTCATTACGAGGAATAATCTCCGTGACATTTACTATGTAAGAACCACAGCTCCTGCATATCATGGTCGTTCAATTGATGAACAACAAATTCAGTAATCATGCCTGTATAGGAGTCACAATTGACGTTCTTTAAGGACCAATTATTCCACCAAACCATAAAGAACACGAAACAGTCCATTTTTGTAGATGTAACGTTGTGTCTTTATACACTTGACAGTTTTGTTTATTGACGATTCCATTCAACCAAAATAAAAAATCGCTAAATAAAATTCGCTAATGAAAATTGGAATCAACGACAATCTTCTTTTGGGCCATTCACCGAATCTACGCCTTGCTAGGTGATCCTATCTCTTAAATTTTTGAAATGCCAAACTAAACTTAACAAAAAAAAAGAGGACAAGTGCGAGATAAACTCGCTCGAGGAGGGTTCCGTACTTGAATATCCGACCCTACTTTTTATTCAGTTTTGAAAGATATTTTATACAAGGATTAAGATTTGAAACCAAACATTTTCTTGGAGAATAATTTGAATAGTCTTTCTGCCTATTTCCTTCAATGACTTCGAAACTGTGTATAATTTTTTCGTGTTTTTTCCTCACCCACACTTTTTGGTGATGAGGAGGGGGTAAAGTTTAGTGTTTTGCATTTTCGTCAGTTTTGTTGTGTTTTCTTGAATAATTTCAAAACTATTTGTCTTAAAAATACAAAAAATATATGTTTGTCATCGCAGGCAATTAATGAATGATTGTACTTAATTTGAAGTCAATAGGGTTACCACCTGTTCAAAAAAATGGTTTTAAAATTTTATGAAATTGGAAATTAGTATATATTGAAAAATTTTGCATGTTTCATAAATAACTGTGACTTCTTATCATTTTTCCGGTAATATTCATGGTATAGACCTATATCTCAATTTTTTTAAAGAATTTTAGGTCCAGTAGTTTCGGTGATTAGGGGGGGGGGGAGGGGTGAATGGCCTGTTTTTGACATTTTTGCCTATTTTTCCATAGTGTCTTAAATAACTACAAAACTATTTCTCTTAAAAATATAAAAAAAATATGATTGTATTTCTACTTAACACGTTGATATATTGGCCAACTTTTAACTCAATCGGTATAACAGTTTTGGAGGAAATAAATGATTGTAAAGTTGAGTCAAAAATTAAAAAGTTACTCCAAATATTGAGTCATATCTGTGTTATATGTAACAGTACAGACTTTTTATTTGCTTTTCTGTCATCTACAGGTTGAGACCTATTCTAAGTATCTTTTTCATAATTTTAGGCCCAGTAGTTTCGGCGATCAGGGGGGAGAATGGTCATTTTTGTATTTTTTTATCTTTTCTTTTAAATAACTTCGAAACTATTTATTTTAAAAACATGAAAATAACATTTTTAGATTACTAGTGAATACTTAAATATGTGTACCAAATTCCATTGCAATCGGCTTAGCAGATTCGAAGAAATCGCTTGTGAAAGACGAATAAACAGAAAACGAAGTGATGTTATAAGGGTTTCGCTTACACTCTGTGTACGGAACCCTAAAAATCACTTGGTAGCTGACAAAATGGTCGTCAGTTAAAAAGTTTCTCCGTAAAATTTCAACAAGAAACTTTTAGCAAACGGATAGCCCCCAAATAACGAAAATTACAAAATTCAGCCCGGTTGAACTCATAGACCAATCAGTGGCGATTCCTGGTCAAGTTTTGTGGGTTAGCTATATCAGCGTTCTTCGGCAAAGTTTAAAATACAACTAAAAAAATTTGCACGACTGAGTCGAACGCACTTTGCTCCAGTACTCCAAACTTAACACATAAAAAAACATTTAAAATAAAAATAAGTATTTAAAATTCATAAATAAAAACTTAAAGGTACATAAAAAACACATTTTATTTGAAAAAAATTATGCCATAAGATTTCTTTAAAAATTGTTTATTTAATTTTTTTTTATTCCATGGAGAGGTTTTCCTTAAATTATTTTTGTATGCATACAATTTTTCTAGGATGTCCTAAAATTAATGTGGGTATCCAGTATTGAAAAAAAATATTAATATACTCGTACGTCTTATATTGGAATTGTGAAAAAAAAGTTTCAAAACAATTTTTTTTAAATCCAAAAATTTTTAAATGTTTTTTGAAAACAAAATATTATTTGTGCAATATAATATGTACATACTCTTAAAAAAAAGACGTTAATCGGACTGCAGCTGCCCGTGGCTTAGTGGTTAGGTTGCCAAGCAGAACGTAGTGAGTTCGAGTCCTACTCGTGCCCATAAAGTTTTTAGTTCATCTTTCACGGGTACTGCCTCTTGCGAAGAACTGACAAAACTTCTACTCTTTCTTCAATCTGTCATGAAAAAGTGTTCTCAACTTTGCCGTTCGGAATCGGCGTTGAATTGTAAGTCCCCTCAAGTCTTCACACGCGCCCAGAGAATTGTTGATGAGAGTAAGTCACTTAGGCCTTGGCTCTTCAAGAGCTGTCGTGCCACTCTATTTTATTTATATAATTTTAATCGGACTATTATTTTTAGAGGAAATCTATTGACAAAAAAAAAAAAAACGGTTCTATGAGAGGTACCGTTTTGGAGCAATACAAACATAATTTTTTACATTAAAAACACCAGTGTTCCGAAAAAAATTTACGAGGATGTTTAAGAAAAATTGGAGGAGCTGTTTTTGAGAAAATTGAAGCTTTTGGCCGAAAAAATTGTATGGTGGTTACCCTAAAGTTTGATTTTAAAAATAAAATAAAAAAAGCGACCCATCCAAATTCTCTCAAACTACTATGTATATTTAAAATTAATTTGAAGTCAACGAAAGCAGTGGTTAAAGCTATAGGTGCAATTACAGACAGACAGACAGACAGACGGACGGACGGAATCGTCGGAGCAGTTTTTTCGTCTTCTCTATCATCGTTTATTTTTGATTGGAATCTCAAGTTTTTTTTACGAATGCAATTTTTGCCATATATTCTAATATGTCGCAAGTAAAAAATAAATAATATAAAAATTAACATTAATATAAAAAGAAACAAGGTTCATTTTTGATATAAAGTTCAGTAAGAAAAGCATAGGCATTAGGCATACAGCCGACAGCGACAGCCCACAGGCCACAGCGCGCAGCAACAGCACAACAAACAGCAGAAGCAGACTCGTTTTCGTTACTCGTGTAATCGAATCGTGTTCGTGTTTCGTGTACGAAACGACTCGTATCTGTCGTTGTTGTGTTCTCGTTTCATAGTTAGCTGTAATTTTGCGCTAACCCTTCTGTTCATTTTTGAAGGCATTTATTCAAATGTGTTCATTTTTTGTTTATGAAGATTGTATGAAATCTGTTAGCGCAAACTTTGGAGCTAAATAATATAGTTTCATGATAGATTTTTGCATGAGAGTTTTGTTTATATGCAATGAAAAATACATATTGGTAGGAAATTCTGTTTTGTTGCTATTAAGTCCCTGCAATATTGTAACGTATTCGTTGTCGTTTATTGACTTTTACATAAGAATAATGTTTATATTTATTAGAAAAAAAAATTAATTTGTATTCTGAAATTATTGGTTTAGCGCCGCTAAACTAGCCAACTATGAGGAATCGCCCCTGAGACCAATCCTTATAAACAACTTTTAAAGGTTTAGTTTTGAGGAAACGTTTCATGTAAACATCAATATTATACCCTGTTAAGAGTTTTCTGTTATGCATTTTTCACGATAAACTTATTCTCTTTTGGACCATGGGAAACTCAGTAGGTAAATGCAAGCGAAAAAAAATAGATACGACATTGTGATTCTTAGAAAGAAAATGTCAACGTGCTTATATTGAGGTATTCCAAAGGGAAAGGAACATTCGTTCTAAGAAAAGTATACTTTTGTTTTTCCTTTGAGTTGCTTCCTTTCTGTAAAAGCATTGTTCATGTTTTTTAAATGAATGACAGCGTAGAGCACAAGAAGAAGTATTCATATGAATCGTAAAATTATAAAAGTCACTTTCAAGTGCAAAATCAAAAAAGGAAAGGAAAAGAGTCCGGAATTATTGGGTACATCGAAAAATTATTCTGAAGCAATAATTTAAATACAAGAACAAATTTAGTTTCAATTCTTAGATTTTTAACTTACAAATTCTCCTTTTCTCTAATAATTTTATTCGAGTAATAGCCTAGGAGCCCCCATACAAGGAATTCCCGTCATCGCACCCACTAAAATTTTCAATGAGGAATAAAAGATAAAGCCAAGACGAATAAGATTCGCTTGGTCGGCGGTAATTAGCCGGAAAGGCCGCGCATACCTGTTGGAATGTAGTGAATGACGGTTAAATGTCTCCATCATCACGGATTCTATTTCTGTTTCTTTCATTACACGCGTCCTTATGTTAGATGTAGAAATACCTTGGTTTGCTTGCTTTCAAGCTTTAACTTTTATTCCTCATTAAAAATTTTAGTGGGCGCGATGACGGAAATTTCTTGTATGGGGGCTCCCCGCCGATAAATACAAACCAAAAATAAAAATGTATCTCCGAGTGAACACACATTTAGATTATTGGGCAAAACACGGTTTTCACCACTTTTTTAGACATTTGAAGCCAATCAAAACAGTGCGTTAAGGGTGTAGATGGTAATACAGACGGAAGGAAAGACAGACGGAATCTTGCGATTAAAGCATCCCCTACGTCAATTTTTCCCTCTTGGCTATATGATGCAACGCATATCGCACTGTATACATATAAGAATCTCCTCCAACCTTATATGTTTTCTAAACAATTTCAACTGTTACCTTATGCAATATAGGTTAGGTATACCTCCTACCAACTATATATATATATGTACAAGTACATAAGCAATAAACATATGAAATTAATACGAACACTTAAAGCAGAAACACAATGGCGCTTTAGGCATACGCGTCCTTGCGTTACGATGCACCCGCTTCACGTGTGCTTTGAATGACAGTTCTCCCTCCATCATCATCAAACAGATTTGCCACTTTACTCCTTTCGAAGTAGTCTACTTCGATTTTTGAAAAACTTTGAATATCTATTCCAACTTCGCACCATCAAGAATGTTTTGAAATCTACTTCACTCGATTTCACTTGATATTTCCAAAATCTGCTTCGATTAACTCATTGAGTAATTTCATGCCTACAGTTCTCTTATTTTCATCAGGAAAATATATAATCGATAAGTTTCTATCCTTATACACGAACAATAAGCGGACACACTTTACAAACACGAAATGTCAACCCATACATATACGCAAAGTATGAGTTACGTGATTGTATTAAAGTGTTTACTATTTTACGCCGTGCGCAACTTGGGTTGGAATGTTGGTTAAATTTAAGCACTAGTGTCATATTTTAGCTTGCTAGTTAAATTTTAACACATCATATCCGCCATGTAGTGTCAAAATTAAATCGAAAGTCAAGTTTGTATACACATTTTAATACAATTCACACACGGCTCTAATTGTAGATCTGTCTATGTATTCATGGTCAATATAAAATACACTATTTTAAAATCTTTTTCGCTTTTTCTCAATCTACTTCGCTTTATTCCCAAATTTACTTCGCTTCCATTTTTTTTTTAAAGTGGTAACGCTGCTCCAAACAACAAATGAACAAACAGCTGTTGAGCTGTCAGACAAAGCAAAAGTTCAACCAAGTTGAACTTTTTTTTGACAGATGGTGGCTTCTTTACGTTTTCTTACGTTTGTCAAAAAAAGCGTACGTAGGAAAAGCGTCATTGTGTGAGGTTACACAGATTTCCTATAGCTGAACTTTTCGCAGTTGTCAAAATCGACGGCAAAGCGCCATTGTGTTTCTGCTTTTAAAGTCAAAATTAAGACATTTTATAGGAACAGGACCAATGCTGAATGAACTTAAATAAAAAGAAAAAACTATAAGTCCCTTCAACAAATAACATCCAAAAACTCATTTCGTTGTTTACCCTTGAAATGGAATTCTCTCTGTTACTTTTATTGTGCCTTCTTTTACATTTATGTTCAAGAACTCCCACCTACCCAGTTGCGGCAGAACAACACTTCTGAAAGCTTCCAGGCTTCGTTCTTCTTCTTCGGATTATTATAATTTTTTTGTTCAGCGCTGCATCCAATTTTGGCAAAACTTGAAATGAACCAGAAGTACGACATCAAGTGCCGGTCACAAGTCGCACCAATAGTACACTTGAGTGTTTTCCCCTGCTTTCAATCCAATAATAATTCGATAGTAAATGTATTTTCTCACATTTGCTTGAATTGAATTGTTAAAGGAAAACACAGTACATACTGAAGGGTTATTTTTCTTAACACATTGATCCCAATCAACAATTTTTGGTTAAAAAGCCGCTTAAAAACCTGATTATAACTGGGGTTTAAAACCTAACAAGTTTGAAATTGGTTCAAAAGACGTCTTAAAAACCTTTCAGGAGCATCTTCATGACCGAAAATGGTCAGTTACTTTGTAACCCCAGTCAAATTGAAGTTAAAAAAAACCCTGTATTTATGACCCGTTCCAGGTTATTTTGCTACCAATTTTTTTAAGCTTTTCTAAAACCGTTTGTTGACTGTTTACGCAAACCTATTTTTGAGGTTATTTCTCTACCTCTTGCTAACGTTTTTTGAACGTCGTTGAGACGTATTTTAGAGCCATTCCAGTAAGGTTACATCGCTACTAATTTTTTTTAGCTTTTTTATAACCGTTTGTTGACGGCTTACACAAACCTATTTTTGCAGTTATTTCTTTCCCTCTTGCTAACGTTTTTTCGAAACGTCGTTGAGACGTATTTTAGAACCGTTCCAATAAGGTTATTTCGCTACTAATTTTTTTTAGCTTTTTTATTACCGTTTGTTGACGGTTTATGGAGAACTATTTTGTCGGGGTTATTTGTTAACCTTTTGGAAACGTTTCAATACAAAGTTTTGTGAACGTTTCAAAAAGTACAATGCCTTGTATATTCAACGCAAAGAAAAGTGTTAATGTTGCCGTTGTGAACAAAATCCTTCGAGTCCTTAAGCTGAAAAAGAAGTCTTTTTTCAAAATTAAACAGATAAGAAATTTCCTTTGGACATTTATTGATAAAATATTTAAATTATAATATCAATAATAATTAATTAATTAAAACAATATACAAAAGTAAACAAATAACAAAATAAAATACTTTTTTTCAGTGATGTTTTTATGGTGTATGTTCACTGGAATGTGGAAGTTGTTGTAGTTGTTCTTTCCCTGAAAATAAAATAAACAAAAGAAAAAAAGAATAACCATTAGAAATTTATGAACATTTTAAGATGTATTAATTTTTACTTACATGCATATTGTGAGTCTGAAGCGTGCGCCTTTAAAAAGGCGGTTTAGTTATGGAGCGGTTTAATTAGGTTGTTGTACTTGTTGCACTTTCATCCCTGAAAATAAAATTTAAAAAAGGAATAAGATTTACTATAAAGAATTAAGAAGAAAGTAATTAATTAATTTAGGCTACTCATAATCATATTACATAAAACAATTTCGAGTCAGAATTACATACATGCAAAACATAATTAAGTATGTGTATCAGAATTTATAAGTAATAAGTACGTTGCTTGAAAAAATTTACGATTCAAGTTATTGTTTTTATTTTACTTACAAGCATTTTCCAAGTCTGAAACGGGCTTGCTTGAGATACGCCTTAAAAAAGGCGGTTGCATCTGCATCGCTGAAGGTTGGAAATCTTTCCCTTACGGCTTCCAGAATGACGTCGAATGTATATTTGTAGTGCTCGAAACTCTTCTTAGTCGCAGTTCCCAACCATTAATCACTTGATACATTTATACGAGTAGGTATGTATGCACAATTGTACATTTGCCGTCAATATTGCCGAGAACTTTAGTTGTCTGATGAAAAGATACATTGAAACTAATTAAACATACGTATCTACATAAAATGCACTTTTAGTAATAAGAGTAAATTTTTTTATTTTTATTCGACGATCAACGTTTTCAAAATTTCAAGAAGTAAAAATCCGTAACATATATAGATGTATATGCATGCAACTGTGATCGTCGAATTTAATTCACCAGTCCGTTTTGTATGTAGTTAGAAAATATAAACACACATTGCGCTGTTAGAGTTGGTTCAAAAAATATTGTTTGAATTGATTCTAACTATGTATTGCATATGTGTTCACAAAAATTATAAAAACAAAACAAAGAAGGACTGCGTTAAAGAGAACGGCATATTGGTTGTGAAATAACTTTTTTTTTACGGTTAAAATATAACCTTTTATGAACACAGCTGCTTTGCACAAACAGTTATAGTTAAAACGTAACTTATCACAAGCAGCTATGTACTTCGTGTGTAAAAGGTTATAATTTAACCGTAAAAAAAAAGTTATTTCACAACTAGTATGCCGTTCTCATTAACGCAGTCCTTTTTTGTTTTGTTTTTATAATTTTTGTGAACACATAATGCAATACATAGTTAGAATCAATTCAAACAATATTTGTCGAACTAACTCTAACAGCACATTACGATAATATTTTCTAGCTATGTACATACAAAACAAAACAAATTTCACTAGCCCGAATTGAATTAAACGATCACAATTGCATGCAATATAAACTTACCTTAAATTTCACTTAAGATTCTTTCACTTAGATTCACAAGCACAAACTTTTATTTTTAATTTTTAAAACTTATAAATTTTTTTTTCTTTGCTGTGAGCAACTTTGCTAGGTATGTTCTTTCCACTTTGATACACAAGACAACAATGAGATTTGGATGTTTGAACTTTGAAGTAGGAATATAATGTTCAAATACAAATCAGGGATGAAATCAAAATAAAAAGTGTATCAAATTGTACTTTTTGATTAGTTAATTAGTTAGTTTAGGATACTTGGCGATATTGATTTTGGTAAAAATATTTATGATTAAGCAGAATACGTATAACATCAAGTGAAAGACTGGAAGTGCACAATTGTATTGAATTTAGTAAAAGTGTATTTGTATACTTAGGGGCCAGTTAAAGCGATCATTGGTTTTCATCAGGAAAAATTGGAACAGGAGGAATCTGAAATTTTTTCCTGATGAGCGTTTATAGCAATCATTGAAAATTTCTGTCAGGAATTTTTTTCCTGCCGTAATTCTATCATTGGAACAGTGAGAAGTTAAAACAAAGATCATTGAAATTGTACAAAATTGAAACGCAAATCATTGGAACGATTTGTTTTATTTTTTGACAAAAATCCATCAGCTGTTCAGGAAAACGAATTTCCGTACGGAAAATAGAAAAATACATTTTTACCGAAAAATTAGTACGCAAACTTATATCTTTTTTCCCAAAAAAAAATTCTTTAAGTATTTTCCAGTCGATTGGTATATAAATTGCATTAGTAATAAAAAGAAAACTTAGTTAAATATCCATTCAAACATTTTTCCTGATGCTTTTCAATGATCGCTATAACTGGCCCCTTAAGGAGAGGTAAGTGTATCGAAAAAAGTACAATTGTATCGAATTTTCCAACCCAGATACAAATACAAATAGCAGATGGCAATAGAACACGAACACGAGGATAAATTTAAAACTGTAATTCCTTTTCCTACTTTTGTGCTGTGCAGCTGCACATAAGAAAAGACGTTGAGCACGTCGTTGTATATGTGCGGAGAAGTATATGCCGTCATGGTCTGGGCTGGTTTGCTCGACGCTCGTATGAAAATACGTATTTGTGTATTGTGTTTGCTTTTTGAGCTAACTGCGAATTTCACTGTGTGTATTTGTAATTGAGTTATCGTTTCATTTGAGTTATATTTTTACCAAGGAACTAACTCAAGTCAAATAAAGGTTTGGGTTAAACCCAATATTTGACCGTGGTTACGACATAACTTTTCTCTATCCAATTTGTAACCAAGGTTTTAAGAAGTAATATTAGAACTGGTTTTATTTTTACTTCATAATTGCAAGTCGGGTTACTTGATGGCTAAAAAAGAACCATTTTTAAATGCAGGTTCCGTAGACGATTTTGGGTAACCAAATTCTAACTCATGCTCTTAAGAAACCTCAAAATAACGATTGAATTTTACCAGGAACTAACTCAAGTCAAATAAAGGTTTGGGTTAAACCCAATATTTGACCGTGGTTACGACATGACTTTTCTCTATCCAATTTGTAACCAAGGTTTTAAGAAGTAATATTAGAACTGGTTTTATTTTTACTTCATAATTGCAAGTCGGGTTACTTGATGGCTAAAAAATAACCATTTTTAAATGCAGGTTCCGTAGACGATTTTGGGTAACCAAATTCTAACTCGTGCTCTAAGGAAACCTCAAAATAACGATTGAATTTTACCAGGAATTCACTCATGTCAAATATAGGGTTTGGAAAAAACCCAATATTTGACCGTGGTTGCGACATAACTTTTTTCTAGCCAATTTGTGACCAAGGTTTTAAGAAGTTTTATTAAAACTGAAGTTATTCTACAACCAAGGTTACAAATTGTTGATTGGGATATTACTGTTTGAAATAAAATTTAAATTTGTACCACAATATTGAAATGAAAATTACAATTACTCATAAGATACCTCCATATTTATTTCTTCCGCAAAACTAATAAAGTGTTTTTTAAGGAATTTTGATCTGTGATATTATTTTTAAAGAGACTTTGTATAAGATAAATAATATAACAAAATGTAATATTGAAAATAAAACAAAAAAAAAACGTTTAACAAAATAAATCATTGAATGGAAGACAAATAGAAAAATTGCAAGAAAAAAGAATTACTGATGTTACTTTTTTTAAGGGTGTTTTTAATTTTAAGAGTTAAACGAGTTAGAAATATTAAAGAAATTGTGAACAAAGAAAAATAGTTGATGGATACTTTAGGAACAAACAAAATTAGTTTAAGCAACAAAAATTAACAATAATTGTAAGAAATTAAATGAGTGATTGTACATTAACTTTTGAATTTACTAACAAATAAAACTATGGGAAAAAGAAAACAACTTTGTAATTAATAAATTTTAAGAGTTAAAGTATGAAATCCAATAAAATTTAATTACATAAATAAAAAAATAAAAATGATTTTGAATTTACATAAAAAGAAATAATTTACTTCACAGTGGTGAGAGGACCAACACATGCCCTGAGCACCGCTCAACTGTGTGCATTTGGATTGTGTTTGCTTCAATTAGGACAACTTTGTTGACTGGCTTATCTTCTGAGTTTGAAGTTGAAGAGGCAAAATAGTTCATCTTACATTAATTTCATCCGGTTTCACATCTTCCATGGATACAAAACTTGCCCCCTTACTCTGTGGTTATTTGTCACTCAATCGCGCCTAAACTACTGAAGTGATTTAAATGAAATTTAGATCCAGAGAAATTACATTGTTTCTTGTTAAATTGACAAAAAAATTTTAAATAGTATGAAAGCTACATCATTTTAAGGCTAGAAGCTACCTGTTTTGTTTCTTTGAAGGAACGCATCAAAGAGGGAGAATAGCTACTGTGATCGCCAAAATTCAATTTACTTTGATTAAATGTATCACAGCATGTTTTGTAATAATTAGATCTGAAAGCTGTCGTTACTGAAGAAACACAAAGCTTCGAGCTTCAATTATTTATTGTTGTATTGTATAGTATTTTCTTACTTACTTACTTATAGTGGCGCTACAGTCCAGGTCGAACCAGGGCCAAATCCAACAAACGTCTCCGGTCAGCTCGGTCCCTAGCTAGCTCTCTCCAGTTTCGCATGCCAGGTTCAGGTCCTCTATTACCTGTAATCACAGACTGAGAGCAGCAGTCGTACACTGTTTTAAGTTGCTATGTCCACGTCAACCTTGGAGTAGCCCCTTTACAAAAAAATAATGAGAGTCTTTCTATTTAGGTATTTCTACCTTTATAATAAATTATAACATTCGAAAGAATTCTGATTTTATTGAAATTTTATTGTTCCTTTAATGATTTCTGAACGAAAGCAAACTATGACTTATAGTCTGGGAGGCGACCGTAAGATTACCTACCTCATCAGCAGAGTGGAAAGTTTAGCCACCATCTAATGTTAAATGACATGAAATTTTCAAAACCAGTGGTCGGAAGGACTTTTCCTGGGCCTTTTGGCTTCTATATTGCACTTTTGGTTGCGTGTTTTGGTGTCAGCTTATACCATGGCATGGGCAAATTGGAAAAAGTAAGTAGAAGTCAATAGACATTTCGTCGAAGATACCAAATCATATGGTCGGACAGAAATAACCCCGGCTTTTCCCTTTGTCCGACCATCTTAAAAACGGTATTTTTGGTGTCATCCTACCTCTTCGGGTGAATGGGCAAATGGGGTATCAAATGAAAGCTTAGAACGTCTAAATTAACAATCTGCTGGTCGGACAAACTTTACATGGGCCAATCATGCGACCGACCGCATTTTTCAAAAAAAGTTTGTTAATGACCTTAATGTCGCATGATTGGCCCATGTAAAGTTTGTCCGACCAGTAGATTCTTAATGTAGACGTTCTAAGCTTTCATTTGGTACCCCATTTGCCCATTCACCCGATGAGGTAGGATGACACCAAAAATACAGTTTTTAAGATGGTCGGACAAAGGGAAAGGACGGGGTTATTTCTGTCCAACCATATGATTTGGTATCTTCGACGAAATGTCTATTGACTTCTACTTACTTTTTTCAACTTGCCCATGGTATAAGCTGACACCAAAACACGCAACCAAAAGTGCAATATAGCCGCCAAAAGGCCCAGGAAAAGTCTGTCCGACCACTGGTTTTGAAAATTTCATGTCATTTAACATTAGATGGTGGCTAAACTTTCCACTCTGCTGATGATGTAGGTAATCTTACGGTCACCTCCCGGACTATTATGAATTTAGAATTCAAATTCATATACAAAACGATATCGATGTATGTAATGAATAGGTTTCATTACATTCCCTTCCTTCTTCGGAGACCAGAACCTTCACGTTTGGAAAGTCTTAGCAACGTGGAAACAAAACAAGTATATTAGGGTGGTTCTTATTTGCTTTTTTGTCGAAAATTAATGAAGACATCTGCTAAGTCGTCTCCAAATAAATAAAAAAAATCCTCTAATTTTTTCAGAATCTTATCTATACCCCTTACTGGCTCTGTATCGAAGTGAAATTTGAATACTTGACACTTTGCGGCTGATTTTTGGATTATTCCAATAATATCTCCATTTCGGCTTTGCCGATTTTGTTAAAATTTTTCACAGTTATACTTAACATTATCCTTAATGATATTGCATTCCAAGATATTATTTCAAATAAATTCTTGAATAACAAAAAATCGGAAAAGAAATCTTTTTTTGTGGTATGTTGGGTTTATTACACTCTTTTCTAGATTTCTCAAAAACGGCTCAACCAATTTGTTTGAAATTTCAGCATGTTTATATGCAATGTGTTAATAATGTTGCATATCAAAAAATTTCATTAGCGTTTTTATTTCCTTGTAAAAAAAAATCAGAGAAATTTAAAAACAGGGAAATATCGTAGTAGACTCACAGTCATCGCTGAGGATATGGAAGGACTACTTCTGCAGACTGTACAACGGCAATGACGAATCAAATTCCGCTGTCAGGCAGAATGAACCATTCAATGAAGACAACACAAGCCAAGATTTCCTTCTACCCGACCTTGAGAACAACAAGGCCGCGGGAGCTGACGGCATCACTGCCGAACTCTCCAAAGCAGCCAGCGATGACTTGGTTAGGAGCACGCACCAACCCATCTGCTGAATATGGTCGGAAGAGAGCATGCCCGATGAATGGAACCTTAGCATTGTTTGCCCGAACCTGAAGAAAGGAGACCCTCTAAACTGTACCAACTACAGAGGCATCAGCCTCCTAAACATGGTCTATAAGATCTTTTCTGCAGTACTATGTATATATGTATGTGATCGCCTAAAGCAGTTTGTCAACAAAACGATAGGTAATTATCGTGTGGCTTTAGACCAGGAAAGTCCATCATTGATTTTTTTTTTCATTTTTATAATCAACGCGCGCTCAAGGAATTTTTTTACCCAATTATCCCAATTATCCCAAGAGCACAGTGCGAGTATTAGGGAAAGGATAGAGGATGTAAAAGGAGGTGTTGGTGAACATTGGTTTTGAATTCTTGAATATTGCAATGACTGGGGAAGACAGAGTGTGGAAGAGAGTTCTACATTCGCGGAGTACGGCTAAAGAACGATTCTCTGTACTTCAAAGTACGTCCGAAGTTGGGCTCGAGGGTGAACTTATGGGCATTCCTGGAGGCGTGTTTATTACGGTTGAATGTCTTACGGGGAGGAATGCAACTGGCTATTTCACTAGAGCATATACCGTTGAAGTATCGGTGAAACAGGGTGAGACATGAGACATTACACCGATGTTCTAGAGATGTAAATGATGGTATGATCACCAATCTTGAATGCTCTTTTTTGGATACTGTCCAGAAGACTTAAGTATGTCACTGGAGCACCAGCCCAGACATGGGAGTTATACTCAAGCTTTGGACGTATGTAGGTTTTGTAGATGATAGCCAGAAGGGGAAACAAATTTCATACACCGCCTTAAGAAACCGAAACATTTGCGGCATTTTTGGCGACATCGCATATGTGCTCGTTCCACAAGAGGTGGTCAGTGATGCACATACCGAGAATCTAGAGATGTTCGGTCTCATTGATGCAAGTGCCACTCATGGATAGTGTCAGAGTTTAATGAGCTTATCATATTTTGCCTTTGCAGGTCCACATCCGAAGTGGAGGGATGTGAATCTGGGAACGAATATGAAAAGCTAAGGGTACTATCGTCAGCGAAACAATGAATTGGATTAGAAGTTATAGACAAGAGATCATTAATGAAAATGAGGAAGAGGGTTGGAGACAAAACGGAGCCCTGGGGCACACCAGCATTTATATTGTGGGTTTCAGACTTGAAACCGTTCAATGCAACTTGTTTTCTAGTAGTTTCTAATCCAACGAAGAAGGGATTCATCGATACCGAAAACATTAATTTTCGATAAAAGAGCAAGATGCCAGACTTTATCAAATGCCTTTGAAATATCAAGCGCAACAATCTTACTTTCTCCAAAACGATGTAAGGATTTGTTCCACTGTTCGGTGAGATAGACCATCAGATCACCAGTGGACCTGTTGCTGCGAAAGCCGTACTGCCGGTCATTAAGAAGCTTTCGGTCTTCGAGATATTTCTTGAGCTGATAGTTTATCAGCGTTTCCATGACCTTAGAAAAAAGGGACGAAAGTGCAATTGGACAATAATTGTGGGGAGAAGAAGACTCGCCTTTTTTTGGAATTGGCTGGACAAATGCTGTTTTCCAACTGCTCGGAACGAGCCCAGAAGAATAGGATAGATGGAAAAGCTTACGCAAGGGTTTTGCCAGCGTGGAAGAAAACCTCTTCAGAATAATAGCGGGGATACCATCCGGACCAGTGGATTTATGTATGTTGAGATCCTTTAGGACCCTCGAGCACGAGCGCGAAAGAAGATTTGTCCCATGGAATCATTAACGCGCTCAATAACTGGAGGAGTCATGACACTTTCTGGCAGCGAAGAGTTGGAGGCAAACTGCCTAGCAAAAAAGTTACCTTTCGCGAGAGAGCTAACATCTGGAGTGTCATTGTCAACGAGCGTAGGGACCGAGGAACAAGAAGAATTCTTCATATTTTTCACAAATGACCGAGAATTCTTACAGTCTTTGGGACATTGCAGTATTTTTTGCCTTAATTTTTGGTCATGTAAAAATTTGATCCGTTTGATGCTTTTAACCCTATTCGGGATAAAAGTTTTCATTCCCAAAATAATCATGTTAGTAATCATATCTGCGCTGGAGTCTACGTCACTAACGAGGAAGCATAGTGACCAGTTAAAGATCCGGAAGAAGTTATTGAAACCGTCCCAGTTGGCTTTCTCGTATTGCCATACGGTTCTCTTCGGAGTTCTTTCTCTAACTGGATTAGTTTGACACGAGAAATTTGCGGATATGATACTATGGTCTAATCTGCCTAGAAGCGTTAATACAGAGATAGTGTATTTATCAGGGTCAGACGTAAGGAACAAGTCAAGAGTTTTTTCCGTTTGGCCATCAATGTCCGATATTCGAGTAGGCTCAGTGACAAGCTGAGTAAGGTGGTTAAACTCAGCAAAGATCCGGCACACATTCCTTCGGGTGTTGTCCGGTCTGAATGGAGAAGCCACGAAGAACTGTGTACATTAAAATCGCCCGTAATAACGATTTCATAGTGAAGATACAAGGATACAGACAGAGTGTCAAATTCACGATTAAACATTCACATCACGGCAGATCCTGAATAAAACCCAAGAACTCCAAATCAACACCTACCATCTTTTTATCGATTTTAAGGCCGCGTTTGAATGCATCTATAAAGAAAAACTATATAAAGATCTGTGGTCCTGTATGCATAAACGGTAATTGGAGGATATAATTTCATCACGAACTGTACGGGCTGTACATCGACACTAACCTAGCTAAAATTGTGAAGTTCCAAGGACTCATATGGTTTGGTCACGTGGAGAGGATGGACACCAATGCTCCGGCACGTAAACTCTTCTTCGTAAAGTCAGGGGGGCGCGCAAGTTGAAGATGACCTCAACCAACTTGGTGCGTGAAATTGGAGACAGCTAGCTAGGGACTGAGATGGCTGGAGTGGTTTGTTGATTGAGGTTCAAGTCCACCCCGGACTGTAGCGCCACCTTAAGTAAGTACTAAGGTATAAAATTTTCCTAAGATTTAAGGTTATTTATGAGTTCGTTTCCTCTTGCTAATACTGGTATCAATGACGTTTAAAGGATAATATGAAATTGATTAAGTAGGACAACGATATACGGCAGTACTTATAACTGAGTAATCTTCTCTCTTATAGGGTTTTTTTGTTTTTTTTTTTGGTAATCTGGAAGTGGTAGACAGAACTGTTCGATTCCGGATACCAAATCAACATGCAAACACATTTTTTTGCTTCGGATGGTTGAATGTCTTTGTATTTGTGAAACCGCATATATGCAGAATTGCTGATGACATAACATTGTCTTTATTTACTTTATTTGTAAACATGGCGGACAGTACGTATGTGCAAGTGTGTGCAATTGATTTTTTTTTTACCAGGAAATTAAAGCACTTATGACATTTTTTGGTATGTAACATTATTAAGACATTGCATATAAACGTATTGACCAAATTTCCGTTAAATTGGGTGAGTCGTTTTTGAGAAATCTAGAAAAGAGTGTTATAAACCCAAAAGGTACTACAAAAATGGAGTTTTTTCCGACTTTTTTGTTATTCAAGAATATATTTTAAAATATATCTTGGAATGCAATATTACTAAGGGTAATGTCATAGCTGGGCACCGTTAATCAAAAAGTTAACTTCGTTAATCGCTAATCCGTTAATTAAAAATTTAACTTCGTTAACAGTTAAAACGTTAAATTTTAGAAAAATTAACGCAAGTTAACGTTAATCGTTAATCCGTTAACACGCCATAAAAATTTTATTTTCTAATAAAAATTGGAAGTTGGAAACAAGAAAAGACAAGTAATTTTTTTTTTAATACTAGGTGTGTTTTTTTTGTCAAAGCTATCCGTATCCGCAGTAGTAGACTGCATGTATAACAAAACAACACGATACAGCCGATAAAAGTAGAAGTAGAATCATACTGCGGATAGAATTTAGAAAAATTCAATAATCGTCTTTGTAATGATAGCAGCGACCAACTTCTAAATACAAATATTTAATAACTGCGGATGCGTTTTTTTGGTAAATCCTACTGCACTGCGGATAAATTTGCCAAAAAAACATACTTACTATAGTAAATTATATTTTATAAGAGTTTAACAGCCCTATTAATAAAAACTGCAGATATGTCTTCTAATTCACCAATTAACAAAAACATTGATTAAAAGATAATGCATGAATTAACATTTCCTAATAATAAAAATATAAGCACCCTGCGATAGCTAATTGACGTTTAGATAAAAATTAGTACCAAATTCTACTACAATTAACAAGAACCCTGTAGTGACCATAGATTATAAATTGGTTTGCACATATACTTTCTCATCTAATCTCAACTTTTACACACACACTGTCTCATTGAATTGCATTTAAGCGTGTGACGTTTAGAACTTCAATTAACTCGTTAATCCACCTACTTTGGTGTATTAGTTAATAGACAAGTTAAGTAACGTCAATTAACTCAATTTTTGTTTTCTTGATAAGATTTTGCACTTAAGTCACTGATTAAAAATAATTCAGGTTTGATTTTCGTTTATTATTAGGGGTGTAAGTGTTAAAACAACAATTAATTCAGTCATGTATATGAATTGGATTGTTCCCCTTCATGAACATCAGCATGCTGAAATTCTCGTCGGAAAGCGAGGCTCTTTTCGGCTGAAGTATATCCTTGCCCGTGGAGAAGAGACGTTCAACAGCAGCGCTTGAGGGTATGGCAGTATTGTATTGGATAAACACATTTGCCAATACTTGTTCCCCGAGGAATGCCGCTTCATTTAACGAGTCTTTTTTTACCAATAATCTAATTTGAATGTGTATCTGTATGGTATTTGTGTTCGATTAACGATTAACGGACTTTGTAAAATTTAACGATCGTTAACATTTTTTTGAAGTTAACTGAAAAGTTAATCCGTTAATGGGAATGTTAACTTCGTTAATTAACGATTAACGGGTTAACGAAAAAATGCCCGTTAATGCCCAGCTATGGGTAATGTAAAGTATAATTGTGCAAAATTTTAACAAAATCGGCAAAGCCGAAATGGAGAAGGAGATACACGGGAATAATCAAAAAATAAGCCGCAAAGTCCCTAGTATTAGAATTTCACTTCGCTACAGGGCCAGTAAGGGAGGGTATAGATAAAAATCTGAAAAAATTAGAGGATTTTTTGTTATTTATTTGGAGACGATTGAGCAGAGGTCTTCATTGATTTTCGAAAAAAAGCAAATAAGAACCACCCTAATGTGCATGTATGCGTGATTCTGTTTTTGATTACGACTTCAAATTCGGAATCATCTTGTGCCAAGTGAACGAATTCAGAATCGTTCGGAACAGTTCCGGAAGACCAAAAAAACTCTATTACTGTTAAGAATCGTATGATTTATATGTACCGAGTATGATTATGTAGCTATATCAATCAATTGCAAGATTAATGGATTGAACCAAGAAATGGTCTCGTTATAATCATCATTGCCTACACCAGTTTTTGGTTTTGCGTCGTGCCACCTTCCTCACTTTTTATAATGTAACTATAGCAAAAATGTTTACTAACAGGGCAGAAATGTCATAAAAAACAAACATTTTAAAGTACTTTTCGTCTCCGATCAAAATGATATGCCTGTTCACACGAGCTTTTAGTTGGCAGCATAATTTGAATCGTTTTTCTACAGATGTTCACTTCCCTCCATTTATGATTAAGACCGTGGTAACTGTTTTGGCACTTAAGCAATTAACGAAGATTATATCTATCAGGACTCAGGAGTAAAAGGATAAAAGCAACAATCTTCTTAATGCGACAATTTACCTGTCGAATCCGGAACCCGTGTCAATTTTCCGCATTTCCGGCGACGTTCTATTTAATTAAGTTCACTAGATGGCGGTGGCCTTCATCAAGAACTTGATTTTCTACGCCAACAACAACCACACCAAAGCAACTCCTCCTCATCTACCCATTACACCACACCTGTTTATTGTTTTCAGAATTCAATGGCTACCTATTCGAATTTATGTTTGCACGTATTTATGTAAATTTGAGTAGGTTAAAAATTAATTTTGAAGTTTTTAATTAAAAAGTAAATGTAACGGGCTTGTTGTTGGGTTACACGAAAGGCTCGCTTGCCACATTGCTGCTGAATTCTTCTATACCAGAGACCATAGAGACATATATATGTAAAACATTTTGTAACGATTTTTGTATTATTTATTTACTTAACTATAGGTACTTGAAAAACAATAAACCTTATATCTGGTATACCTTCTTAATTCACAGTAAAAGCAGGGTGGCCCTAAATTGTAACTTTTAAAAAATATTCAATCTATCTGTGCGTGAAAGTCAATCCTCATCATCTAAACCTCAAAGTATTTGGTTGATTACCGTCAAATTTTTAAAGCATTGGCTTTAGAAATTCGCGTATGGTTAGACATATGAATACTTCTACTAGAACGGAGTCCTTCGAATACGCTACCAAATAATTTTGATCCTGGTTAGGGTAGTGTAAATTCCAAACTTACAAAATCATTAGTCCCTACATATGTTTTGAACAATCTTTATTGACCTTAATCCAAAAGCCAAACAGTGAGGATGTCGATGCAGTTGGGAACATTTGTGCAGAATATAGCATGGAAGACGTAACTTAATGAAGATGTTGCGTTGTAAATACTGTTTGAAAGTTGTTGATCCAACTTAACAATGTTGACTCAGGCTTGTGGAGCAATAATATTTTTCAGGTATATTCATTATTCCTTTACTTAAATCCGAGGTTGAACACATTTTCAGAGACTCAGCGGAGGAGCGGACATGGAGCGGATATGGCAAAAACTACTGCCCCTAGTAGTTAACGAACTGCTAATATCCCTCGAGAAGGAAGGCTAAAGAGTGATTGCGTATGCAGATGATGCTGCCACAGGAAAGCATCCTAATACCCTGACAGACCTTCTATAAAACGCACTTAATATGCTCACTAGATGGGCTGATCACTGTGGACTTAATATTAATCCTCAATAAGCAGACCTCGTCCTTTTTACACGGAAATACAAAATCCCAGTAATTGTACCTCCTTCAATAAAAGGTGTACCACTAATTTTTACCAACTAAGCCAAATATCTTGGTCTGATATAAGACAAAAAATTAAGTTGGAAACCTAATATTTAGGAATGAGTTAAGAAAGCTACAGTAGTTCTTTTCTCTTGCAAGAAAGACATGGGAAACAAATGGGGTTTTCAACCTCGTATAACCTATTGGCTCTATACATCGGTCATTCGACCAATACATATACAAACGATAAGCACATGAAGAATGAAAATATAAGATTACTTCATGAAATTAAATTGTAATTAGATGTAACTTTCATTTCACCTTACATTAGTTTTAATAACATCATGGTAATTAAGAAAACTGATACAGCACTCGCCCTATAGGTGCTTTTAGGAAATTATTTTCTTTTTTTAACGTTAGCCTTCTACCAATTTCCAGAAACACAGCAAAAAAGAGTATGAAGCGACTGCTAGTGCCGTCGGCATCTACATTGCAGCTGAGTTGATCAAACATGGTGACCATCAACACATTAACCCATCCACCAAGTTATATGTAAGCAAATGAAGAGACAGGGATGTCACAGGAATAAAATAATAATTCTGATGACACTGAAATCTTGAAGGAACCAACAAGCTGCACAAACTTCATTTCTCCAGATCGAGAAGGTGGCGAAAAACCTGGGGCGCTGCATACTAATGAACAACAATGCACGCCACAAAATTAAATTTTAAAAATATAAAAATTTTAATTTCTTTACTTTAAAGAAATTAGGAAAAATACAAAAAAATATGTATTGTAATATTCGGCTTGGTCCGAAAATTAAAACTTATTCACTTTTTAAATAAAACACAAATTCACTTTATTCAAATCACTCACAAACTTATTTATTCAACACTTTCAATTACACCTTTGCAAACACAGTGTCTTTACTTTATCGCAGTTCACAATTAACTATGCCCCGCTTCGCTTTCAAATGGGGTATTTATAGGACTGAAATGGTTCTAGAAACTACTTTGGTTCTTGGAGAAGCTGAATTTTCGAGAAGTTCTCCTCTTAATCACTAGATGTTACAAATACAAAAATACTGGGATTTTGTAGGAGCTGAATGTTCTTAATGCTAAACAAAAGTTCTCCTCTTAATCACTAGCTGTAGCCTCTCATTTTAACTGTCCTACACAAGTGTTTACTACTACAATTAAACTTATTCCTTCATACTTACATACTCACTGTAAAACGATATTAGAGTAATAGAGATAAAGAGTGTATGTAGGTACATTAGATATAGACAAAGATACAGAGATACAGAGAGATAGAGATAAATAAAGTGTATACACATTACAGTATGTTGTAGGTCCTATTTTAAAATCAAGACTTATTCGAGATACGGTTTAAATTTTTATATACATACACACATAAGCAGCTATCACTATGGAGACATTTTATTTCCGGGTATAAGCCAAATGCCAAAAAATCAACATTTCGATGTTTCGAATAGAATATAGAAAGGTTGCATGGATTTCAGGAATTGAAACATCAAACCGTGACAAAACCAAAGAAAAAAATAAATACATAAATAGCGATTGCGATCAAAGGAAAAGCAAATACGAGGTAAATGGAGGAGAAGAATATTAGAATTAAATACTTAAATAAGCTTACAAAACCATCACGAGTTAACATACAAACAACGCAACAGCGGATAAGAAAGAGGAACTTTTTGGCATGTGGTTGGGTAGATAATGTGATACCCCTTGTTCTTAATATGTATTCTGTAAACTCGAAGCTTTTTGTTAGATTTGCAGTGCTTAATGTAGGGTATGTAATTGAATTTGTCGTAATGATTCATTAAATCGAATCAAATGTTAAAGACGAACGCTAAAGATGTTATTTGTTAGCAAATCTCGGGTATGTGTGTTGACTGAGAAAAAGAAAATATAGAAAAAATCGGAATCTGCTTGCAAAAAAAACAAAGAGATATAGGTACTATATAATTAAGCTAAGAATACTTCACATCATTCGATCTCTGACTAAGCAAGTGTGAGGACGCCAACAGAATTTATCGGCTTTTTAAGTAAAAATAAAACATCGAAGCTTGTTAGCTCAGAGGTAGAGTGTTGGTGTGAAGTACATTGGTTTCTGGTTGGATTAGAATCAGTAGGTATACTGACAGACATATAAATGCTGCTCAGGCCTTCGCTCTGACGAAATGGCTGCTTTACTATGCTTGAGCGGCTTCTAACACCAGATGCATTCCTCTATTTGCGGTCTAAAACTGGACCGATGGGTGGTTCAGCAAATCTATCCAGTCAGGCGAACAACCAAAAAATTATTTTAACACATTATGATAGCAAATAACGCACATTACATTCAGGAGTGGCAATAACTTGCGATTTGTTATGGATGCGACGTTAATTTTGATCGTTGTAATGGAATCTCATCACTAAGGCTAAATTTGAAAATATTACGGAAAAATCTGGAAAATATCTTTACAACGAATATATGAATGTGGCGCAGGCGTCGCATAATAGTATTAACTACAGCAATGCGAAGTATAATTTTCAAAACAAAAAAATTACTTCCTGGATAAATAAGTACTCTAGAAAGAGAAGATGGCATGAGTATTCTCGAATGGTGGCCGAAATGGGATCCAGTTTATAAATATACTAAAAGTGCTTTGGATTTTTAGTTACAAATGAGAATAAATTGGAAATTGAATTTCGAGTAAATTAATTGATTTTATAATAAACTAGCTGACCCCGCGAACCTCATTTCGGCTCCCTTCAGACCAACTACAGAAAAATAATGTAACACAAATTTTGTTTATATGCAATGTGATTTATTTGAATCTCATTAATGATTATGATGATGAAGACACACTGTGGCGTATTAGTACTTTCTTATATTTTTATAAACAATGTTTACCGGGTCAGCTAGTAAGATAAAGGGTACCCTATGGCCGTCCACTTCTACCTCTCACGAATTTGAGACAAACCGGTTCAGATATTCTTAGATACATGGAAAAGTAACTTTTGTTGGGTCAGCTAGTAGGTTAAGAAGCATTCTATAGCAATCCCTTGATTCTGAGCTACCTGCCTTACAATTTTTAACCCAACCGGTTCTGCCGTTCTTATAAATTATGTACTACTAAATGGCAAAAAAATGTATCGGGCAAGGTTATAGGATTAAAAGCATCCTATAGCCGTCTCTTGGTTCGAAGCTATCTCCCCATCAATTCACAGCCAAATCGGTTCAACCGTTCTTAGAAATTACTTATATGGAAAAACAACGTTTACTGGGTAAGCTAGTAAGGTAAGAAAGTATCATATTCTCGTTTCCTGCTTTTGGCCAGCTACACACTAATTTTGAGCCAAATTTGTACAACCGTTCTTAGAAATTATTTATATAGCAAAACAAAGTTTACCTAGTATAGCTGATTTATAGTTCTAAACCATCTAGGGCCAAACGTAAAGAAAAAAAAAACTTAAATCCGTGCAACTGTTTAGGAGGAGTTCAGTGACATAGAGAATTATAGATACCAGGACGCGCGCAGCCACCTGAACGCATATACTGATAACACTGATAACAGACATTGTTTTACTGTGGCATAGATACCACGCCATTATAAAATATGAAAGAAAGAGTAAATTTAAAGATCTAGGTTACTACCTTACTTTGCAGGTACATTGTCCTTGGTAGTGTTTGGTTCTTGGTGGCAGATAGGTCATAACCTCATAACCATTACAAAAAAAAATCACATGTTTACAAAACATCAAAATTTGTAGCTATCTACCTACAGTACACCATTCAGCCCACAATATGACCTTCTTCGTTACTTACTTACTTATAATTATTATAAATATGACATTGCAAATGACTGGTCATGCTGATACAGCAAAAGATTCACATTCAAATTACATTTCATATCCAGTTCCACACCCATTTAAGGTATGTACTGAACTGAATGCCTTGCCGACCAACTGACAACGATAAAGTCTTCTTCTTCTACAAAAAAAAAAAAAAAAATACACAATGAAGTCACAAGTAATGGTGACAACAACTAACTGTTTCAATTACTGTCTCTTAACCTCATGTAACTTAGTTCGTGTGGCATGAAAAACATTACGATCTCCTGCAAGTCTAGCCTTTATTTTTGTTGTTCTTTATTTCACAAACTAGAATAAAAACAATGAAAAGCAAAATGATTGAGAACTGCATTTGAAAGGCTTTGACAACAATAGAAAGGCAATAGAAGAATAGTGCTTGATAGTTAGTTGTCGCTTTTTTATGTTATATGCCACTCCTCAGTACCTACTTTTTTTGCATTATTTGATAAAATAAAGGCAATGAGTGAAATAAAGGCGCTGTAACGGCACGTTTATTAAAAGTACTTACTTTAAATAAATGAAAATGCGATGAAAAAGTAAGAAGGAAATAAAATGTATTGGCGTAAGTGAATTCTTTTTTCTTTTTTTTTTACCAACACTAAATTAAGCCCCAATGCGACCACGAAATCCAAAATTCATGGGAAACAAAGACAAAAACACTCTTCTTAAATTTCATAAGGAAAAACTACTTCTTGTATTTTAGTTATTGACAAAGTGACAACACAGTTAATGGTTTGGTCTCAACGGCTTGTCCGATATCCTTTAAATTTAGAAGGTTTCATTTTTTAGTCAGGTTTTCTTGTTTACTACATTTAACAGTTTATTCCTTCCCAGATCATAAGCTTTAGAATTTTTATGAATTGCTCTGTCGGACATGTAGAGAGTAGGAGTTGAAATTATGTTTTCAGGGAAAATAAAACGTCCTTATAACCTTGCCTCTGCTGGAACATGCTTCATTGATTTGCAAGACAGAGCATTTTCGTTACTGTACTCTGGTAGGAATTTGAAAGAATTTGCATTGCTATCAGTTGTTTTTGCCTTGTACGAAGAAATCAAGGGATGTTTGATGAGTCTACAAAAAGTACTATATTTTCAGTTAGTTATTCGCTAAAAATATTAAATGATCTAAAATATGGATCAGCATTAGGTGCGTTTTTTTGGAAAATCTATCCGCAGTGCAGTAGGATTTACCAAAAAAAACGCATCCGCAGTTGTCAAATTTTTGTATTTAGAAGTTGGTCGCTGCTATCATTTTAAAGACGATTATTGAATTTTTCTAAATTCTATCCGCAGTATGATTCTACTTCTACTTTTATCGGCAGTATCGTGTTGTATTTGTAATACATGTAGTCTACTACTGCCGATACGGATAGTTTTGCCAAAAAAACACACCTTATATTATATTTGATGAATGATGATTATTAAATTATTGCTCTGAAGGGTGTGAAATAATTTCGGCTGAAACTATTAAATGATAATAATTATTTGCAACTGTAATAAATCATGAAATTATTTCCTACTAAAGGTGGGAAACAACTTCACCCGAAAGTGAAATTATTCCCCACTAGATGTGAAATTATTTTCCACTAAGAGGTGAAGTTATGTAAAGTACAAGTACATGATCTAAAAAATTGAAAATAATTTCGGTTTTAACCTTTCAGTTCTAGCTGTATTGATTTGTAATATAAACATAAAATAAATTAAATTATTAAATTAAATAATATTAGTAAATGGTTTCAGATAATCTGCACGGTAGGAATGACTTAACTATACCAGTTTAATCCTAATTAAAAAAAATAAAATAGTTTTATATCAATTTTAATGTTTGTAGGTACAAACCAAAGTAACTTCATACGACTCAGCTGTAGTCCTTCTCCTTTTGTAATTTGGTCAAGTTAATTACATTTTTTATAACTGACTCTGATATAGTTCGTTGCAGCATTTAAACAGAGCAGCAACTTTTTTCACGAATTCGTGGTTATAAGGAAATAAAAAATAAAAACCATTAGGTATTATAGTAAGACATAGTTGCTTTTAAGTAATTGATTTTGGGAAACTCTTTATCCTAGTAAAGGAATGTCTCCATAAAATGGTGAACACTTTTTCTGTAAATTAATTCAAGCTTTTGAATCAAATTTGATGTGTTTTATATTGGCACCTAACTAGATGTCACACATTGGTTGAGAAAAACGATATGTTCAGCAAAAAGCTGAAATTGAGTAACAACTACTAGATACTATCAAAAAAAATTAAAACTCATTTCCATAAGTGCTTAACTGCTATGAAACATTTCCTTTAAGGTTTACAACGGCATTAACTCTCCCTTGAAAATGTATGTAAAAATGAAAAAGAAACATTTTTCTTCTAGGCTACTTTAAGATTGACGTTTAGGAAAGTTGAAATGATACATATTATTTGATATAAATGTTATGAAAATAACCTGTAAACGGGTCCCTTGAGAGCCATCGTTTTTTTTGCTTTTTTTTTATGGGCCACATCGCGCTCAACATAAATGAAGCTTGGTAGCGTTAGAGCATAGAAAGAACAAATTTCTTGGGGACTAAGTACTCAATTGACAATATAAGTAGACCTTTTGAAAAAACCAGAGTACCTTTGATTCTATTGCTTTGTTTATTTGTTAAAAAATTGTTAATTTCTTAATTTATATATCTTAATTATATAGGGTGTCTCAATAAGAGTACACATTTTAATTTTCAAATGAAACCAAGTATTTCATGACGGTGTTGTGATACTTTTATTGTATTGTAAAGAAGACATGTTCCGATTAAGTACGGAATCAAATTTCCAGCAAATGACCCCCAAGCGCCACCAATGACAGGCCATTACTCTTTTCATGAAATTTTCCATAACTTTTTCACAGAGATGTGGCTGTATATCACCAATTCCAATGACACGTTTGTGACCAATTTGAGCTCAGGAATTTTTTCGAGTTTATTCGCATAAACCCGAGATTTCACAAAACCATAAAGAAAAAAATCGCACGGAATTGAATCGCACGATCTTGGTGACCAGTTCACATCAGAATTTCTTGAGATAATGTGTTCTGGAAATCGTTGCTGCAATAAGTCGATTGTTTCATGCGCGGTGTGGCAGGTTGCACCGTCCTGCTGAAACCACTTGTCCAGATTGATGCCGTGCAGTTGAGGCCACAAGAAGTCCGCTTTCACACTCCTGTAACGAACGCCGCCGCGCCGTTCACAGTCACTGTCGAATTGATGTTTTCGGGTTTTCGACAACACTCTCGTTAACTGCAGCAATGTTTTCAAAAGACCGACCAGTACGTGACGCAAAGGATTCTAACCATCCATAATTGACCCATTTTCTTCAAATTTTTTGACCACTCTTCGAATGGTTGACATTTTAGGTACACTCTTTCGACTGAAAATTTGGTGGAGTTTGCGAAGCGTAACTTTCCCCATTTTTGTAACGAGTTTTTACCATTATAACGTGTTGTTCTTTCAAAAAACGCTAGATTTTCAGTAATCGGAACAAACAGAGTTAACATCTGTCAAATTTCAGAGTTGCCACTTGCATGACAAAAAAAATATTCCAATTTTAAAAAAGTCAGCTCTTACTGAGACACCCTATATTAAGAGAATTGAGTCTCGTATCGCGTTCTTCTGTGAAGTAAATTCTGGAAATACTGTTGGAAGAAGTAATATATATTATTATATATTATTATCTTGCATCTTGAATTTTGGTGAGAAACCTGAAAATATTATGTACCTACTTATGTAGGTACTTTTTATGTCTTTTATTCTCTTTTCAATGAACCAAGAAACTAGAAATGAAAGCTCGAATTTTTTCGACATTTTTTCCTTAAAATAAAAATCTAGGGCTGCTCCACATTGTGATACCAGAAAAATAGCTAATTTAAAGTTTCAGATGATGAGTTCAGATGAGTGACTGCAATTTTAATTTCAGAATTCAAACAGGCCTTATCAATGCATTTAAAATAAATAAAATTTGTTGTATCCCTTGTTTTAACTGAATGCTGATATCCTCCAACTTAAAACTGATTATGTATTATTTTTATCTGCGTGTATGCATGCATTTGAGAAGTTTTAAGTGCTTTTTTCGGGTGTATAAGAGTTTTAAGAGTTTATAGAGATGACATTTAATAGAAAAACAATACTCCTGGGGCAAATTGATAGCCTTTCGAGGCCGTAAGCATAAGCACTATTCACATGAGCACGAAGAACGACCAACGAATGAACGAATATTTGTCGATTTTGACATTTCTTTCATATGAGAGTTTTTAATTTGTCACAACCTAAGCACACAGCAAGAATATATGCCATAATTTTTTTCGTTGTGCGTGTGGAGTGTGTGGAGTGTGTGGAATGGGAGTAGAGTTTGGTAGGTCGTATCAACAATAATTGTTGAATAAATTTGTTTTCTCAAACTTATTAACATTTGAGATTATAATTCTACATTTTGTTGAAAATTTGTAATGATATAACTACAACATAAGTTTTTACCTCATAGTATTATTTTTTTGAGTTTTTACCTCATAGTATTATTTTTTTGAGTAAATTTAAGCTCGATCCTTAAGAAGTTTTTTTTTATAAGGAAAACTACAAAACAATGGCAACGAGGAAAGGATATTTTGTTTTCAAAAGCTATTTAATAAAAATAAATTCTTCACACCACATTGAGTGATATGCATAAAAACAAAGTATTTACTTAAAGTAAAAGATAAAAGTAAATACTTTGTTTTCAATTATTTCAGTATTTACTTCGTTTCGTATGCATAAAAAAAGTAGATACTAAAGAGTAAAAACTTTAAGTATTTACTGAATTCATCCAAGTAAATGCTGTAATTCATCTTAAATTCCTAGTAAATACTTTTTTTAAATTTTATTCAATCATAATGAAGTTTTTATACTTAGAGCCAACTGAAGCAACTGATATTTGAATACTTTGAGTTTTGCACCCATTCCTAAATTGTAAAACGTAGTGCAGTGAACACTCAGTGCATCAAATTTTCGTGTTTTACTTTTCTTTTAAGCTAAAGACAGTTTCATAAATGACAGATTAGATTACTAACTCAGAATGGTTTAACAGTTAGCATTAAACACTATTTGGTCAAGTTACATATCCCACTTGTAACACTGCTACAGTAGCTCACCAGGGCTATCAACATTCAGCAGGCTATCAACTAATATCTGGGTGCATGTGTTCAATCGACAGGACATCTGGCTAATCCCAGGAGCGGTTGAGATATTCTTCTGGATGCAATTTTGTTTTTAGTATGGAAATCTGTATTGTTGCTCATAATTTAACGGAAATTTTATCCAGTTAAAAGCTTTGTTTCCAATTGATTTCGCAACAGAATTCACTGTTCTACAAACAGTACTTTGATGGACACCAATGTCTTCACCAACACCAATTTGGAAGCCAGGATCTCCAACATACCTAAAAAATGAAAGATGAAATTAAAACTTTTATGGGCACGAGTAGGACTCGAACCAACAACCGACGTTCTGCTTAGCAGCCAACGCACCTAACCGCTAAGCTACGGGCAACTGCCACTTAAAATCCTCACCAATAAAGTATTCACTTAACCAATCCACATTTTCCTTCTCAAAACGGTACAGATGCTTAAAATTAGACTCCGAATTCGATCTTCTGACTTTATAAACTTTTTGTGAATTAACACGCATAAATTCTGCCATTTCAACAAAAATGAAAAACACAACAACAAAGGAAATATTAATAACTTGAACCTGATGTCAATGTTCTTAACACTTCAATTAAAAATGTAGGATTGAGGGAAAAAAGTATTTACTGAAATATTTTCAAGTTGCTATTTTGTAACTTTGAAAAAATTGAGTAAATGCTAAAGAAAAAAAGTATTTGCTTGTTATTATGCATACGGAATAAAGTATTTACTGAAAAAATTCATCCAAAAAAAGTATTTGCTATGAAAAAAAGTATTTACTATATTTGCGGCTTTTACTTTGTTTTTATGCATATCGAAATAAGTAAATATACTTAAAAAAATTTCAGTAAAAGTATTTACTAGGTTTTATGCATACGGCTCATTGTCTTGAATTGTTGATTAATAAATCATTCAATAATTGACTTTTCAAGTTGTTCTATTCCAAGTTGAACTCTAACAAAAAAAAAAAATATTTCTAGAAATGTCTTTATGTGACGTATTAGGAATAGGCTCTAAAATCTTATCTAGAACTAGCTGACCCGGCAGACTTCGCACTGCCTAAATCGAAAAATAAAAGATCTAAACTTTTGTAGCCCACTACACAACCCGCTAGCCTGCTACCCTGCTACCCCACTACTCTGTTACCCAGTTACCCCGCTACCCTGCTACCCTACTACTCTGTTACCCAGTTACCCCGCTACCCGTCACCCCACTAAACACTGCCGGCTACCCAGTATTTCTACGCACTACACGCTACCCCGTTACCCGTTATCCCGCTTCCTATTACCCTGCTTCTAACTACTCACTATTCGTCAACCCGCTACCCGCTTCCCATTACCCCGCTACCCCATCAACCACTACCCTGGCCATTTCTCATGAAAACGGCTTGGTCCATTTTGTACAAAATACTAAGAACCCATCTACGCCACTAACCGAACATTCCCTCAACATTTGCTTCTAAACACTCCACTGGTATAAAATCAGTGAGTCCTCAGCGAATTTGTATGAGATTTTTATATATCTAAGAAAACAACGTTTACTTTGTCAGCTAGTAAGGTCCTGACAACTCAGAAATCTTCGTTGCCTCATGCACAACAACTTTGTTAAGGATATGGTCAAATGCATAGTTAACGTTCAATAGGAAAATTGTGTTTCCACATTTTTTGCTATATCTTATGAACGGCTTGGCCGATTTTGTACAATTTTCTTAAAAACCCTACTGTAATAATACTCGAAATAATACTCGATCATTTTGTCAAAATTTGATGACAAACGGCACGAACTTTCCATTTTACCATTTCAAAAGTAATGCATTTCATTTGAAAGAGTGTTTTTGAGATTTTGTTTAATCAATTTTTTGTTTGCATTTCAAATTTTCCATTTTTTTTACTTTTTCTTGCATTCTAGTTCCCCATCACAAATGTTCCAGTTTTCCATTTGAAAACCACTGCACCTGCAATAACATGCAATTTTCCCTTTGCAAACCGATGAATTTTCCGAGTTTTTCATCAAGAAATTTCTATTTTCTATTCGAAAACCCATTTTGAAGTTTTCCATTTGAAAACCAATGCACCTGCAATAATATGCAATTTTGTATTTTAAAACCAATGAGTTTTCCGAGTTCCTTTCGAAAACCTATTTTGAAATTTTCCAGTTTTCCATTTGAGAACCACTTTACTACAATTACATGCATTTCTCCCCTTGAAAACCAATGAGTTTTCCGAGTTTTTCATCCAAAAAAATCTGATAAAAAAAATGACCTTAGCTCTTGTACCCTGCTAGTACACTGCCCACTACCCTCCTACCCTCCATAAGTACCTGCTACCCACTACCCGGTACTTCTACCTGCTACCTGCTACCCGCTACCCTCTTACCCGCTCCTCGCTACCCCACTACCCCGCTACTCCACTTCCCGCTTCCAAGGCCATATCTCAAAAGAAACAAATCTAAAAAAGGGAAAATATCGACAACAAAAAAATGTCAAGTAAAGTTTTTTTTTCGATGAAAAACAATTTTTTCAAATATTTTCTTCAATGACATTTTTCTTTTTTTGTGTGATGAAAATAAAAATATTTGACGAAATTTTAAATGAAATTGATTAATCGTAGGTATATTGATATATTTTGTTGTAGTGTGAAAAGCATTATTTTTAACATTTGAAGCGTTTGTGATTTAAAAAGTTCTAATTTTGTTTGTCTTAAACAATCTACCCTTAATCCTCTTTAGTTTAAGACAAAAATTAAGAAAATCGGCCAACCGGTTTTTATGCCTATATGCCGCAAACGAACGGCGCTAGATTTTTATAATATGTATATATATAGATGGGGTCATTGAACCGTTTTTCTTTTAAAATATCAACCGGAAGTCAGTGGGAAGTTTTCTCACTCCTCCAATGTGAAAAAGCGAGTATTTAAGAGTATGTTCTTCTAAGTGTGGTGAAAATGTTGAACATGCGCATTATTTTCATTACAGTGGTTAACCTAGGCACTGATAACAAGCCACCCTGTAATGCTGTAATACGTAGCAGTACAATAGGCCTGCCCTACTGAATGAGTAATTGCAGCGGGACATGGGATGATATTTGACACTGAAAAGGTTGTGCCATATAGATAAGAAATCAAAGAGAACTTGTTTTCTTTCACTCACCTAAGAGAAATATAAAATTTACTCTTTTCACCATATTTTTGTATTATGGAACACTGATACTGATAACAGCATCAATTCAGTTTGTTTCATGATGTCGATAGTAGTCATGTTGTGATACACCACGGAATAATAAGAGGGAATAAATCGAACAGCAAACTAATGAAAACATAAGGAAAAATCGGCGTAAATTGCTCTGTTTAAATAAGTACATTATTTAATGTTGACAACATTTAATAAATATTAGCTATTTCCCACAAAATTGGTGGTTAAGTTTGTCTAATTAAAATACATGGTTTTGAAATCTCAGTAAATTTTTTGTGAATTTCTAATGTGTTTTTTTAAAAATGTGCTTCGTTGCATCTGAATAAACATGCCAGCAAACAGTAAGTCCGGTTTGTGCATTATTAATTTCTGATCGTTTGTCGTTGGTGTTGTCGGCGGTAATGCTCTTGAAACCATTCATTTTGTGGTTTTGTTTAATGTGAAGAAATTTCTTCTCGTACGGTTACATTAAAAGTGTTTGTTTTTTTTTTTTTGGTAATTTTAATCCACCAAACAATATTGAATTTAGTTGATGGGTTAAAGCTGAAATTAGCACCCAGCGTGGGTTCAATAATATTTATTCATGTCAAGTTCATGCAAAAAGAAAAAAACGAATTCGTTATTTCATTTGGTTAAGCCGAATTTACTGCATTTTTTTGGAGAATTTCCGTCTGTTTTAGCTTTTGAGTAAAGAATAAACCTACAATCCGCATGGAGTGAGCAGCCAATGGGAATTGTTTATGTGTCTTACTTTTTTTGCTTAAAAAATGTTGCTGCTTGTAGTTTATCACAGTTACAAAACGAATACTCACTGACAAACAGAACAGATGTAGAGTGAATAAAATCTGCAAAACAGCATTAATAAAGAATCGGTACGCCAAGCCAACGGATGACGTGCGTCGCCCTGAAATCCCCATACTACTTAATCGCTACAAGTTCATAAATTCTCTGTGTATTTAAACTCTGTGCAGAGTTCAACTTTGGTTCCTTCATATAAAAGATTAAAAGGTATGGAATGGTCTTAAAAAAAGAGGATTACCGTTATATGTTATAAATCTGTACACTGTACACTGTGCCGTGTCCTGTGCACACTGAATTCGAGGCTATCGCGCGAGGGTTTTTAAACGGTTGTACCGTAATTCACCTTTAGTTTCGTTCGTTTTCGTGACGGATACCCATATTTTTTTGCTTTTTTTTCTCTCCTTTCGGGGCCAGTGTCGCGTTGATATATTTCTTCTAGAAATAATTTATCTCAAATTTATGGTGAGTTTATTCAGTGCGAGGTTACTCTGAGTGCTTTTTTTCGTTGTCGTATATAGTTTGTGGCCGTAGTCGTGTCGTCCTGCCGTTCTTTTCGTTGTGTATAATAGTTCTGGAGAATTTGAATAAACACAAGCCTTGTGAAATAAATATTGAAACGAAAATGCAATCCCCTTACTCATCCTCCCCCATCGCGCACCCAATCATACATAACATGTGCATAAAAATAGCTTAATTTGTATGTGGCGACAATATAAAGCCTGTTATACAAATATTTGCAACCGCTTTGGTTTGAATGTTTATGCGTTATTATTCGTCGTTGTTGTGATCTTTGTCGCCACGTACCATATTCCATTTCTTTACTAACCAAGCAAACTACCAGCAAAGTGTGATTATGTTGTGTCACTCAATATCTTCCGGCGACCTTATATAATGTCCTACTGCATTGGATAAATTATTATCGAATATTTTTAATACCATTTGATGCATGATGGCAAATTGGCAATGTGCATTTAATTAAGTGTTAAACCGTAATCTTGTCAAGCGTGTGACGTGTTTTATGTTTGTTTCATTATAACTTCCTGCTGTTAGGTCGGCACTAACTACATAATATACAAAACAAAAACTTAACAGTAATAATCCGTTGTTTGCTATAGTTTAATATTTAATTAATCTGATGGAAAAATACAACAGCAGCAAAAAACACACAAATTAAGGAAAATAATCTGAAAAAAAATTGGATCAGCATCAACACACACTACTATCTTTAACTGCAAGGCTATAAGCATCAGCTGTCAGTTATCACACAACAAGTCAAGGATAATGGATTATGCTTTTTGGATACCTAATTGGAATACTCTGCACTGTGAGTGCATCAGCTGAGATTATCCTTCGAGTGGACCCGTTGGGTAAAGTTTACTCCTTGTATACAATTTAACTTATCTTGTTGAACCTATGAGTTACTGAAAAAATAATTTCTGCTATAAACGTTTTTTTTTCTTATCAAAACAAACTGTTTAAGTGCATAATATTACTAGTATTTATTTATGTTGAGACGGATCTTCATTATTTGTTCTCATTAAGTTTCCAAGGTTGTTCACTTTATTAACTGTAATAATGTACATTGAACATTGAATTTTCAGTACTTCGCACATGAATGTGACGAACTACAGACACATAGCAGCACTGGTGACTGAGACCATCGGCTGGGACAGAATAAGACATTAATACAACAGAGAGAGACAGATAGATACATGGAAGGAAAACACATAACAGAAACCTACGTGGCTCAGAGGAGGAGACAAAGATGTTATATTGTCTCATGTTATCGCACAGGTGGCTCAGATAAGCTGGCGATTTTCGTAGAAAAAGAATGCTGCCGAAGCTGGGGCTTGAACCCGCAGCATTTGGCTTAGCAGTCAACTACTCATTCCTCTGAACCATGGCCACCTGCTGTAATTATGCATTAATTTTGTTTTCTAATTTTCTTGTTTTTGTTTCATTTATGTTATGTGTGTGATGAGCTGGTGGTATTCCTATCATAGTCTGCTATATGTTGAAAAACCTTTGTTCGTAGGACTGAACTTGCTATAAGCTCTTTCCAACCAGTTCCAGTGTAGTTACAAAAATGATAATGTAGCTTAACTAATTGAATACTTCTAATAACAACATTTCTTCAATGTGTTCAATGAAATGCAGGAAATGAATCATATATATGTAGTTTTTTATTCTAGTTTCAAATAAGTATACATTTCCTTCCTCATTGAAAGCAAAACGAAAAACAACTAAGAAATTTGTACCTTGTAAATGGGATGAAAAATATACCTACAATTCCTAGTGTATATTTCGGTTCCTGTTGAGAGGACCTTGCTTGGCATGCTTGCAGATTGGGTTGGTCCTTGTTCTTATACAGCAAGTCTTATTACGCAGAAGGAAACGTAAGCTTCATGCCAAGACTTGGAGTCTGAACTAACGACGGAGAACTTAACAACTTCACCCTACTAAGGTTAAACGAGTGATTGAAAGAAGATTACATCGAGTGCCTAGTTTCCCTCCCTGTATCGGATTTTGGCAATGCCTTGAGAGCACACGCGTAATTTTAGCTTGCTTGCTATTTGTTTTTTTTTTTTTCGTCTTCCCTGTTAATGTTCTTAAAGTTTGTGATGGTTAAGATTAAAAAAAAAAAACTACTAAAATGGTCACCATTGCGTATACTTACTTTTTTAGGGTTCCGTACACAGAGTGTAAACGAAACCCTTATAACATCACTTCGCTACTTTCGTTTTCTGTTCATTCGTCTTTCACAAGCGATTTCTTCGGATCTGTTAGGCCGATTCCAATGAAATTTGGTACACATATTTTAGTATTCAGTAGTAGGGTAAAGGTGTCAACAGTGAATCAGGGTACACAGTGAATCACAAGCTCTCACGCTGTATATTTTTATTTTATAAAACATCTGGAAAAGAGAAAAGAACACCCCTGTACACTTCCTCCCTTAGAACCATCAATCTGCGCGATCCCTTGATCGAAGTAGATTTTTTTCATGTTTTTGTGTTTTCTGCATTGCTAAGTAGTTTTTTGTTTTCTATTTGCTTTTCTTCTTATTAAATAACAGTGCATCGTAACTTCATTTGAGTATAATATTTGTATTTCTGCTTACATAGACTTAATAATTTGTGTCAACTTGTTAACTTATGTGAAATATTATACATAATTTTAATGTGTTTTTGTTAAAATGGCAACATGGTACACAGTGGATCAATTGAAAAAGGTACACAGTGAATCACTGAATCAAGACTCAAAAATTCAAATTTTTTATTTTCTGTTGATTTTTCTAACATGAATGTTCGCACCAGAAAGCTATTCATTGTAATCAACTGAATTGCTTTTTTCTTTAATTTTTTTCTTTATTTTAAGCTTATAACGTTTTGTGATTTTTTTTGTACACATGAAGAGTTTTATTTAATTTTTTTTTTATAAATGGAGAGTATTTTTTTTTGTTTAGTTTCTTATCTTTAAATAAAACATGAATAATAAATATAAAAATAAATATTAATAAATTAATACTTAATTAATAAATTAAAGACTGTTTTTAAATCCCTGATTCACTGTGTACCAGTCACTGATTCACTGTGTACACCCAGAGTACACAGTGAATCATGTGGTAAGGTATTTTAAAAACATTTTTTTTAATTTTTTCCAAATTAAAAGGTTTTGAAATTTTGTGCTCAAACTAAAGAAAACATATTGAAAAAGCTGTGGAAAAAAATGTTCATGGCTACTATGATAAATGCGAGTTTAACAGCCCAAGAAGTAAAAAGTGATCCACTGTTGACACCTTTACCCTAATCTAAAAATGTTGTTTTCATGTTTCTAAGATAAATAGTTTCGAAGTTTTTAAAGAGAAAAGATAAAAAAAATACAAAAATGACCATTCTCCCCCCTGATCTCCGAAACTACTGGGCCTAAGATTATGAAAAAGATACTGAGAATAGATCTTAACCTGTAGATTACAAAAAAGCAAATAAGAAGACTGTACTGTTACATATAACACAGATATGACTCAATATTTGGAGTAAATTTTTAATTTTTGACTCAACTTTACAATTTATTTCCTCCAAAACCGTTATACCGATTGAGTTAAAAGTTGGCCAATATATCAACGTGTTAAGTAGAAATATAATCATATTTTTTTTATATTTTTAAGAGAAATAGTTTTGTAGTTATATAAGAAAATATGGAAAAATAGGCAAAAATGTCAAAAACAGGCCATTCCCCCCCCCCCCCTAATCTCCGAAACTACTGGACCTAAAATTCTTTAAGAAAACTGAAATATAGGTCTATAACATGAATATTACCGGAAAAGTGATAAGAAGTCACAGTTATTTATGTAACATGCAAAATTTTTCAATATACTAATTTCCAATTTCATTAAATTTTAAAACCATTTTTTTGAACAGGTGGTAACCCTATTGACTTCAAATTAAGTACAAACATTCATTAATTGCCTGCGATGACAAACATATTTTTTTTTGTATTTTTAAGACAAATAGTTTTGAAATTATTCAAGAAAACACAACAAAAAAACCCGAAAATGCAAATAACCAAACTTTACCCCCTCCTCATCACCAAAAAGGGTGGGCCTGGAATTTCCTAAAAAATTTCAAAAAATAGTTCCATACGTATAGATTACAGAACAACAAAAAAAATTGCACTAATAATGTAAATAACGATATATTTTCAAGGCAAATGGTTTTGAAGTTATTCAAAAAAAAAAACCAACAAAAAAGGACTATGAAAAACACTCAATTTCACCCCCTCCTCATATCCGAAAGGGCTTGGCCAGGCATTTCCAAAATAATTTCAAAATGTAGTTAAAACGTGTAGGTTACAGAAAATACAAAAAACATTACAGTGATGATGTAAATAAGCATAAATCCGAATATGTATTAGGGTTCCGTACACAGAGTGTAAACGAAACCCTTATAACATCACTTCGCTACTTTCGTTTTCTGTTCATTCGTCTTTCACAAGCGATTTCTTCGGATCTGTTAGGCCGATTCCAATGAAATTTGGTACACATATTTTAGTATTCAGTAGTAATCTAAAAATGTTGTTTTCATGTTTTTAAGATAAATAGTTTCGAAGTTTTTAAAGAGAAAAGATAAAAAAATACAAAAAAAATTGCCCCCCCCCCCCTTTACACTCTTTTATGGGATTTTCTTTTGTTGTATTGATATTGTACTCTAAGTGTTGTGAATAAAATTTTCGTACCGTTCCACCGGATTTGAACCTAGATCACTTCACTCAAATGCCAGACGTCGCTAACCATTCGACCACGGGCCCTAATGTACTCAACTAGTACAGTTTGAATACCATTATAATTTTTTGAAAATTTGTATGCTCTCATCCAAAATATAAGACATTTGCCACAAGACAATACATGTGTGGTGTTAGCTGGATAGTAGAGTACTCGCCTGCAGTCGATCTCTGACTTTCGAGCAGGAAAGACTTTGGCAGTGGAGTATTATTGTACTACACTTGTAGTGTGTGAAAAGTAAGAAAGTGTTAAATAGCTAGTTAGTTGCTATATTTTCAACTGATCGAATAGCACAGTGGTAGTGTCAGGCTCGAGAACTCAGGGTCGTGAGTTCGAGTCCCAGCATAGATTGAGTTTCTTATTTCAATTACAAATTGAAATGATTAACTTAATCAAAGAGAAGGCGAAGACGAAGACATCGGTTGCTAACCAAGTAGCGGAAAAAAAGAAAAATCCCGCAAGCGGCAGCAACAAAAGTAAGAAAAGGAGGCGGAGACTAAATCCAACGCCGAATTTGGCCACAAAAAGGCAAGCCACCATCTCAGACAAGCTGCAATCTGAGGTGGATGACACGTCAAGGGCAGCAAAAGAAACGGCATCGAAGAAGATCCAACAGCAGTTGGAAGAATACTCTTCTTCTGATGATACAATAGAGTACATGTCCGGAGAGGGGGAGGGACTGTTCAGGTCCGGCGGCAGTAATCGTTTCGAGGGGATGTCCTCTGATCTCACAGATGAGGAGGTAGAAGAAGCCCTTCTCACAAAACAAGCCAGCATCGACAAATGTGAGCAAATAATTAACACGCTAAAGGAGGAAATAAAGCCCCTGCTGCTCCGCCTGGAGCAAAAGCAAGACGCGCGCCGCGAAGAAGAGGCAGCCGAATTGAAACGGAGGCAGCTCCAGAGAGAGCAACAGCTACAGCTACAGCAGCAAAAACAACAACAACAACCACAGCAGCAAAAACAACAACAACAACCACAGCAGCAGAAACAGCAAAAGCAAGTTGCTAAGCAACCACAAATGCAGCCGCCGAGAGACAACACAGGGGCGGCACCATCTGGCCCCAGCACATCGGGGGCCCCCAAGCAATTGGAGGCAGCAGCACCTCAGCTGCCCGCAACACCAGCAGCAGCTACAGCACCAGCATCAGCACCAGCATCAGCACCAGCAGCAAGACCAACATCACCACCACCAGCAGCTTCAACATCGGCAGCAGCAATGCAGCAACACCAGAAGCAGCCACAGCCCACAAGGAATAATAAGAATGTGCCACCTATCCGGACCCACAAGATAGACCTGGACGACGTAAAACAGGTATGCAAGTCGGCCACAAATGGTAATTTTTACATTAAGATCATAAATGAAAAAGAAAAAAGGTATTCGGTGAAATGCTTCACATTGCCCGAATACAACACTGTTAAAGATTTCTTGACGGAGGCCACAGCTGAGTTCTTCAGCTTCACGCCTCGAAGCGAAAAATTGAAGACGGTCCTTCTAAAGGGCATCAGTTCCTGCACGGAACCTGAGGCGCTCTTAGATGAGCTCCGTCAAAAAGCGGGTAACGATCTCGAGTTTATCGGGGTCAAGCCGTTTTCAACGGTCAAGTCTAGGCGTGGGGGTTACAAGCTCCCAATGTTCCTAGTAACATTATCGCCCCAAAGCAAATTGGAAAGTCTAAGGAGTATTTCCGTCCTAGACTTCCAAGTTGTAAGATGGGAAAAATTAATGAGGCACGATGACATGCTACAGTGCATGCGCTGCCAGAGGTTCGGCCATGCCGCAGCCAACTGCCAAATGCAGGAGCGCTGCGTCAAGTGCGCAGAAACCCACATAAGAGGGGAATGCAGGTTAGGTACGGAGCGGGTTGAAGACTTAACCCAGCTCAAGTGCATTATCTGTGGTAACGAGGGGCACCCTGCTAATTATAGGGGCTGCCCTAAGGTCCAACAAATGAAAGAAAAACAGGCCAGTCAGAAGGCCGTAGAAAGTCGACCACTACGACAAGCTCCAAAAGCAAATTCATTCGTAAGGCCCGATATTTCTTACGCGAACTCTGCGAAAGGAATGGGTAACGCGAAACAGGCTCCACCACCGGTCGCCCCACAGGCCCAAGTGCCTAAGGCACCGGCGGGGCAGCCAGACATTGTGGCCTTGTTGGTTGCCATTCAAGGACAACTAGCAGGACTGCAAAGTCAGATCTTGGAGCCAGCCGGAAGAGTAGATAAACTCTACTCTATGATGGCTGGCCAAGCGCAAATTCAAGGTTAAGGGCGCGCTGCCGGAGGCGCGCCTAAAGATCCTAGCTGTGAATGTAAATTCACTGATTAGGATTGAACGCCGAGCTAATTTGTTCCAGTTGTTGAAAGACCACAGTCCCGATGTCTTCATGGCTAGCGAAACCAAGCTAAACCAGAAACATAAACTGACTAACAACAATTACAATATCGTAAGAAGGGATCGACCCGACTCTACTCAAGGAGGCGGGTGTGACCATCTTCATACGAAAGGGCATTAATTATAAAGTCATGTACAATAATGATTTGCGAAAGCTCAGGACGCTAGAAGTTTGCGTCGTATGCATCTCTCTCACTCAAGGGAAGCGGATGTATATGATTGCGGCTTATGCGGCTGAAGCTCCGCAGGCTAACATCTTTATTTCAGAGCTCGAGATTCTTTTCAGAGTACTAAAACTGAGCTTGGAAGAAAACTACTTCGTTATGGCCGGAGATTTGAACGCCAAACATGAAGATTGGGGAAATCAAACAAATAATCCAAGAGGTAATCATCTTTTTAATTTGATGAATCTTCACAGTGTTGAATATGGTGTCGACCTGCTGGCTACTGAAAGGCCGTCGTTCCCAAGGAGCGGTTCCTTCCTGGACCTTTTGCTGTACGATACCAGACTGACAATAACGGACAAAGTGGGTAATCACCCTCGAAACTGCTTACAGACAATCGAGTACGACAGTGATCACTGTGGCTTGGCTGCTGTAATTCACATCCCGAACGAGCGCGTGGAATTGGATGAATACGTTCCAACGTATTCTTACAATTACAGTAAGATGCGCTGGCCTCGTTTCACCAACGCCCTAGCGAGAGAACTCCGTTCGAGTGACATAGCCCCACCAAATAACAGGAACCTAACAAACAACGAAATCGACCAACATCTACAACAGATGGACGAAACGATAAAACGAACGATGGAACGGACAATACCGAAATACAAGGAACGCGACCAAAACGACGTCTACAGAAACGCGACTATAGACGCACTTCACAGACATAAAAGTGGACTACTGACAAGACTGAAAAACTTGTACAGACGCTTCACAGACCCACACGACCTGGAGATTAGGGCGCTGAAGTCGTCGATCAAAAACATCAACCAACTGATTAAAGAAAACTATAGACTATCTATCAATTTGTTTTGGGACAACAAAATTCGGGCCGTTAATTCTAGCGACCCGAGTATGTTTCCCCAAATCAATAAGATATTTAGAAAAAATAATCAGAACGACCTTCCGTGCCTGAAACTCCAGAGAACTATAGAGAACAGAGACGTACTCCTGACAGCGCAAATTGATCCTGAGGAAGCCGTCTTTGACGATGACTTCTTTGTGATTGAAGATCCGCAGGAGAAAGTGGAGACAGTTGGTGCTGCTTTCCAGCAAGTGTATAAGGTGAATGCTTGCACTCGCCCGAATCACGACCTGGAGAACAGAGCCTTACTTCATCACTTCTACCTGAGGAATGATATTTCGCAGTGGCGATCCGAGAACCGCGGTTTTACACGGTTTGATGACGACCTTTTAGCAAACGCTATAATCGCCGAACGAACGGGGCCAAGTCCCTTGCTCATCACGAAGGTAGAACTCCAGCTCATCTTCAATTCAATAAAGAACAAGAAGTCAGCAGGTGTCGACGGTATATCCAACTTTGTACTAAGACACTTACCGATTGAGGCAATAGACATCTACACCACTCTGTTCAACAACGCGCTGAATAATGCATATTATCCAGAGCGTTGGAAGACAGCTGTGGTTCATCCTCTCCCGAAAAAGGGAAAGGACAACTCCAATCCGTCAAATCTTCGGTCGATAAGTCTTCTTCCAAGCATCAGCAAGGTATTCGAAAAGATAATCAATAGAGCTCTGGCTGAGTGGGCTGCGGACAACAAAATAATTCCGGATAACCAGTTCGGGTTCAAGGCGGGACATGACACCATTCATGCCGCGTCTAAGCTCGTTTCTGATATCCAATGGAATAGGTCCAAGAAACAATGCACGGGTGCTGTTCTGGTTGATTTAGAGAAGGCCTTCGATACCGTATGGTTAGAAGGTTTGTACCTAAAGCTCACCAGACTAGGCATCAGTAAACCATTGTTGTATATGCTTCATGATATGCTCAACGGTAGAAAGTTTGTTGTCAAAAGTGGCAATGTAACTTCTACCACTACCTTTGAAATTAAAAACGGTCTTCAACAGGGAGCGGTGAACTCGCCGATCCTCTTCAGCATTTACACCAGCGATCTGATAGGTAGCCTTTCCCAGGCAATTGCGTATGCCGACGACCTGATTGCGTACAGAACTGCCCCAAAGGTCGAAGTCATTAGAATTCTCTTGCAACGTGACTTCGAGAAGATTCAGCGATATTGCGATGACTGGAAACTGAAAATAAATGTCCAGAAATGCGAACAATTCTGTTCCGGACCTCGTTGGCCGGGGCCACGAGGGATACACGCAAGAATTGGCGCAAGATGGTCATCGTTGGGCCTCACGGACAGCGATTAACGAGCAAAAGTGAAGTGAAGTACCTCGGTATCTGGTTGGACCAGTATCTGTATTTCGACAGACATATAGATGCTGCTCTGACTAAGGCCAGAGGAGCCTTCGCTCTGACGAAACGGCTGTTTTACAGCAGTCGGCTTGACCCCAGAGTGAAGGTAATTTGCTACATGGCCCTCATACGGCCGATGATCGTTTATGGCTGTCCAGTGTGGTTCAACGTTGCACCATCTCAAATGGAGAAGTTTCGGGTGTTCGAGAGACAGTGTCTTCGGCGCTGTCTCGGTTTGCATCGGACACCGGAATCTTCTTATGTACATTACTATTCTAACGAGGTTCTGTACAACGAGGCTCGGATTAACAGAATTGACAATTTCGTGATAAAACTTATTCGGGGTCACATTGCGAGAGCTATGACTTCGACGAATAATTTGATCTTTGGGGCGTTCTATCCGAACGACGAATATTTTGATAGTGCACGCTCGAGCGGCTTCATTCCACCAGAGGCATTCCTCCACCTAGATAAATGCGGTCTGATACAGGACAGATTGGCGATCCCGCTAATCTACCAGGTCAGGCGGAGAACCGTCGATCGGCGGCTCCTTTACCATCGAGACGTCCTCGCACAGGACGGAGCAGAGCTCCTCCGGTTCAGTAGAGCTGTGTCCGAACGGGACCGAATTGATAGGGTGAAGCAGGAGCACCAGTTCTGGTGGCTTCAGTCAGCACTTGATAATGGGTAGTCGGGGTGGGGTTTTGAGACTTGGCCGGCTTGCATATTTGTTTTAGTCTAAGGGTTTTGGGTTTAGGTTTAAGTAGTGTAGGCATGGTGGCACAAACATTGAATAGGACATCAATTATGAAATTACAAAAAAAAAAACGAAATAAAAATAATATTGACAAAAAAAAAAAACATTTATCGAAAAGAAAAAAAAAATATGAAAAAGTGAAATGAAAAAAGAAAAAGTTAGATTTGCTGCTGTGGTTGCTCTATTTTGTAAGTAGTTGGTAGGTAGATTAGGTAGTTTTAGTTAATTTTAAGTTTTATTTTTTAAGGACCTAATTTTAAGTAGTATGTAAGGAAAAATAAAAATGATAAAGAGTTAGTTTTTTTCAAAAATTTTCTAACATAAAAAAACAAAAAAGTTTAAAAAAAAAAAAAAAAATAGTTCATAAGCCGAAAGGCATTAATCTTAAGTAACCATGAATTATTTAGAGCGCCCGGTTGGGGCCAGTAAGTTAAATATAAGATTTAGATCATAAGCTAGTTTTGAATTCTTTTGTCTAGTAATAAGTAGTAGATGCTCTTGATGTGCCTGGTTCGAATCTTGTCGGGGGATTGTTTTTTTTTTTGTATGTGTATTTTATGTAAGAAAAAATAAAGTTCCTTATTCCTTTCTTACTGTGGTGTTTCGTTTTGTTTGCCGATGGGCAAAATTTTTGTTTCGTTTTAGGGTACTTACACAGGTGAAAACGAAAACCTATAAGATCAGTTCGGTTTCCTTTTATTTGTCTTTCACAAGCGATTTCTTAGAATCTGCTAAGCTGATTGCAATTAAATTTGGTTCACATTTTCTAGAGTAGATAGAAGTGATCCGAAAATGCTGCTAGCAGATTTTTAAGATACACAATTTCGAAGTCATTGAAGGAAATAGGCAGAAAGACTATTCAAATTATTTTCCAAGAAAATGTTTGGTTTCAAATCTTAATCCTTGTATACAAAATCCTTCAAAACTGAAAGAAAGTAGGGTCGGATAATCAAGTACGGAACCCTCCTCGAGCGAGTTTATCTCGCACTTGTCCACTTTTTTGTTATGTGAATTCTTTTATTTCAGTCGATTCGCAACAAGTCATACATTACAATAATTCTTGTTGATTTGAATTATAATAAAATTGTGAATGAAGCTAGTTATCTTCTTATTCGTCGTTGTCCTTTTCTTGTTGTCGCTTAAAATTGTTCAATTCACTGTTATCATCCTCATTATCGGGCATATTCGTCTCTAAACCTTCCGTTGATTTCTTCAATGGGATTATACTTGGATAAAGTGGAGCGTTGAAGCTAGTTTGTCAATTTCCTTAATTTTTGAAAAAAAAAGTTTAAACAAAAAAATCAATTTTAATTTCAAAATTTTGACTCTCCTTTTTCCTTGCCCGGCGGCCACACGAGCAAGTTCTGGCTAGCATGTTGGCATACAATCAAATGTTTTACTCACACATTCAAACTTTTAGTACTGGCTTTAGTACTGGCCAGTCAACTGGCTTGCGAATTTTCGAGCCAGTAAACGAGCAAGTAAAATGGGCAAGTAATTTGACAGGTTTTGCCAAATTTATCAAAATTAACAAAATTAACAAAATTAAATTAGAATATTAGTTGAAGCGAGGATTTTAACTTACTTTTTTTGTTGGCGACATGTTCGAAATTAAAAATTGGATGTTAAAAGCAAAGCTTGTAAAAACTCGTTGAAATGAAAAAAAAAATGTGAACTTGCTGGCAAGTTGACTAGCAAGTTTTTTGCCACCTACGTCACAGCAAGTACACCGATAGAGATTTGACAAATAATATATGTAGGTTACTGGCAAGCCAGAACTTGCTCGTGTGACCGCAGGGTTACAGGGAAAAGATGGGGAACTTTCAAATTTTGTTTTTAATGATATTTTAAGCAATCTTACCGATTTTCAGCTTGGTGGGAATTGATGTAACTCTACTCTTATTTTTTGGTCTAATTTGACCGGACTATCTGAAAATTAATTTTTCAAAAGCTATTCATTCGAACAACTTAATTTTTCAAAATGTTATAGCACGACTCTGTAAGTATTACAGTGATTTTTAATATTTGTTTCTGTTTTAAGTAATTTTTTGTAGAAAATTGCCGCTCTCGGCTAAACGAGTTGGAATAGACATCCCCTCTCATTTTTTTCTTGTCTCAACTGAAACTAAATAAGCTCTAGCTTTGTGGCACAAGATGCACACTCCATTATTAAATAATGCTTGTACGGGGAAGTTCTCTTATCGAAACATTTATCAACCAGTTAAAGTTTATCAAAATTGTGAGTTTTCACCAATGCTCCAGTAATAGTTTTTTTTGTTCATTTGTAAATTGCGCAGAAGTTGTGTTACAGCCACTTAATGCGTGTAAAATTAAAATTTGTTTTTTAGAACGAGGATATTGGTCAATACTTTTACAAGAGTATATTTGTGTCTTAACATTGCTTTTGCTAACTTTTTTTCTAGAAAATTTCCTGTTGATGTGACTCTTCGCTGTCCACCCCTAAAACGCTTGATCGTATGAAATAATAGTTAGTTCTCTTCTTTTTCTTCTTCTAATAGGTGCAAATTTCATGGAACAGAAACCGAGATATTCGCGAAAACCCGATTTTTATGACGTTTGACCTTCAATAGGTATATGAAGACGTGTACAGGATGGAAGTTGTAACTTTTGACACATAATTTAGGACGACAAGACAGAACAAAGGCTTATACCAATTTACAGCTTATTATCCTCTTATTCCGAGATGGGTAGGTATATAATACATTGTTGGGTTGGTGAATTGAATGACAATCAAGGAGGACGATATTTATAAAATAAATAAATAGAGCGGCGCGCGTGACAGCTGTTGAAGAGCCAAAGCCTTAGTGGCTTACTCTCATCCACAATTCTCTGGGTGCGTGTGAAGAATTGAGGGGACCTAACGCCGATTCCGAACGGCAAAGTTGAGAAGCACTTTTTCATGACAGATTGATACTCTTGAAAGTTTTGTCAGTTCTTCGCAAGAGGCAGTGCCCGTGAAAGATGAAATAAAATCTATGGGCACTCGTAGGACTTGCTTAGCAGCCAGGGCTTCTAACACCTAAGCCACGGACTTTTGACTTGGGGCGTGATTAAAACACATCTATTTGTATAAGGTAAGAAAAACTATTTACCGAAAGCGAACACATAATTATAGGCTTCCCAATATTTTGTTCATCGTAGTTCTGTGTCCTTAAAGTGCTTTCAATTTCTGCAGTGATGTTAATTGGAATTAATTCAGGGAATAAAACATACATACATATCATTAATTTCAATTACACATACCACTTATTAAAACATTAAATTATGATGTCCTCACATCCATTAATATATCCGCATAATTAATTTATTATTCATGGAAGCAAAAATAATGATTATCAATCAGTGAAAGTATTAATTTGTATTTAAGCACGTTTCTTTTTTAGGGGAGTGAAGGTAAAGCGGTTATTGAGCTGTGTAATGCATGACGATGATGATAACAGGCCGACTCCACTAGAGATAATTTCTCTCAGAATACTCATCCTGACATGAAAAGTCTAATGGAGTCGCGTTGTTTGTTGTTGTTTCAACGCGACTCCATTGACTTTTCATGTCAGGATGAGTATTCTGAGAGAAATTATCTCTAGTGGAGTCGGCCTGTAATGATGATGATGGTTATGAAGGATCGTGATGTTTGGTAAATCAAGTTGAAGAAACAAGAGAATCAATGATTTAATTATTTATTCAAATTAATGGTTCAAAAAAGAAAATACATAAAAAGAAAAAGGCAATAGATAATAAAAAGCAAACATAAAGGGTGAAGAAATCGACACTGGCTTTAGGTTTAAGGCCTTTTGTTCTTAAGGATAACAGGTGCAAACTAAAAACATAAAAGAGAAAAAAGGTAAAACAGGATCAAAAAGAATAATTTTCAAGTATACAAACGGGTGCATAATTAAGTGGAAAAAATAAAATAAATACCTCTTGTAAGAATTTAATGTTGCTGAAAAAAAGATATTAAGAATTATGGCTATCTCAATAAAATATTCTTTTCTTTAGCTGTTTTCTAATATTTCCTTGTTATTTTTGCGTTTTTATAAATAGTAGATTAAGGTCCATTCAAGGAAGAATTTATTTTTGACTTTAGTTCAATTTTTCTGTTTGAAGATTTCGAATAAACTTATCTGGGACCGACGACGTTATAAAAAAATAAATAAATAGAATGGCGCGACTGCTCTTGAAGAGCCAAGGCCTAAGTGGCTTACTCTCAACAACAATTCTCTGAGTGCGTGTGAAGAATTGAGGGAACCTACAATTTAACGCCGATTCCGAACGGCAAAGCTGAGAAGCATTTTTTGACAGATTGATACTCTTGGAAGTTTTGTCAGGTCTTCGCAACAGACAGTACCTGTAAAAGATGAAATAAAAACTTTATGGGCACGAGGAGGACTCGAACCCACGACGACGTTCTGCTTAGCAGCCAACGGACTTAACCACAAAGCCACGGGCTGACCGACGCACAGTGTGACAAATCGCTGATTTAGCGGGATTTAATTAATAGCTCTCTATAATATAACTGTTTTTGTTCGGGTTTTTTGGTTTTTATTTATTGAAATTGTGCACAGAATTGAATACAACAAAGTTTTTTAACATATAACTACAAGTTTTGAGACAAATGAACACGTGAAAAACAGTTTTTTTCATGTTTTTTTAATTATTTGGTACCTACATCTAAAAGTTTGAAGACACCGTGTTCCATATTACTTTTTTTTCTTCTCGGAAAGCATCTTATAGTTGCTTGGAATGGATCTGAGGAAATAAGTAATCGATTTAAGAGGCCAATACTTGTATCTACACGTCTTATTTTTTTCGCAAGCAGTTCCCTATACACCTTCGAACGAAAGAAAATATCGTTGTTTCTTGACTCTTGCGTTTCTTTTGAAAGTTGTCCGACTGGAAGTATACTGGAATGGAATAATGGAAATTATTTTTTCCCATGAAACCAAGACGTTATGTACACTTACTGGCATAAAATGCAAGGCACATTTTTAAGGGATTGTTCCTTGGTGTCCTTTGCGTAGCTCAAAGGCATCTGTGTCAATTGGGATTTGGGAACCAAGACCCAAGAGTTTTTAGGATGATATAAAACTTTGTGATAATTTCTTTATCAATTCCTGTTTTATTTGGGCAGTCTTTTCTTTATCTCTAAGAAGTCTTCGTTATTTCGTTATTTATTCAAATACGTTAAATACTAACGTTAAGTTTACAATGATTACTTAAAACTAAACTTAAAACTAACATTATTTAACTACTTATAACAAAAAAATTAAATTTAAAGCTTGCAGATCTGATATTGTCATTAGTAGAGTCAATAAGAAAAGAAAATTTATTAAAAATACTGATTAATTAATTAAGAGGACTGTTAACGCCATAGTTAGATCTACTAAAAATAGTTCGAATAGGTAAATTTCTTCTTAAGGTGGCCTGACTCAAGTTGAAATTCAATCTATAAAGAATAGATGGACATGAAATAGTTCCATTCATTACTCCTGTTATAAAGCAGAACTGCAAATACTCTCTGTGACCAGAAAGAGACGGGAGATTTATTAAGGGAAGCCTTTGAGTATATGGGGGTAAATGAAGTCTATCAGGCCAGGGGAAAAAACGAAGACAAAATCTTAAAAATCTACGTTGAATACTTTCAATTCTATTTATATGTATAGAGTAGTAAGGCGCCCATACAACGCAAGCGTATTCGAGAATTGGCCTGACAAAAGAAACGTATAGAATTTTGATGACATATGGATCACGGAACTCACGCGAAAATCTTTTGACGAAACCAAGTACTTTGTTAGCTTTTTTTATTATAAAATTATAGTGATCAGTAAACGTTAATTTTGAGTCAAGTACAACACCAAGGTCAGAAAAATTAGATAATCTACACAAGGAGGTCGAATTCAACACATAGTCATAGTTTATTACATTGCGTTTGCGTGAAAAACACATTGTTTTACATTTGTCAATATTTAAAATCAAGCGATTATTCTTGCACCATTCCCAAAACTTATTTAGGTCCTCTTGTAGATCTTCACAGTCATTGATCGAGTTAATAATTCGAAATATTTTTACATCATCTGCATAAATAAGTGATAAAGAATTGTTTAAAACAGAAGGCAAATCATTAATAAATAAAACAAACAGCAACGGGCCAAGGTGACTACCTTGGGGTACACCAGAATTGACTTTAAATTGACATGAAGGGTTACATCTGAACATGACACTATAATATCTATCTTTAAGGTATGACGAAATCCACATAACAAAACGGTCGTTGAGTCCAATTTTACTCAATTTACTAAGAAGAATATCGTGATTTAATTTGTCAAAAGCTTTGCTGAAGTCTGTAAAAATGCAATCGACTTGAGAGTGTTTTTCAAATGCATCCAAACAAAAAGTAGAGAATTGTAACAAATTAGTTATTGTAGATTTGTGTTTAACAAATCCATGTTGATTTTCACATATAACAGATGAACAATTAAAAGAAACTATATCACAAACAAGGGATTCAAACAATTTAGGAATAGCGGACAATTTTGCTATAGGACGATAGTTAGTAACTAAATTTTTGGAACCTTTTTTATGGACCGGCGTTAAGTATGAATATTTCCAAAGATCTGGGAACTTAGAACATTTCAGAGATTCATTGAAAAGAAGAAACAACGGATAAGAAATATAGGACACACATTTTTTCAACATAAAAGATGGAATTCCATCAGGACCAGGACTAAAACATTCATTTAGCTTTAAGATATTGTCACGTATAGTAGTCTCAGAAATTGAAAAATTTATTGAAGAAAGATGACTGTATTCTTGAGTGTTAGGAGTGATAAAAGAACAAGTAGTGTTTGCAGAAGAGAAATCTTCAAAGGCAGTCTTAAAATAATCTGCAAACATGTCTTCTTGCCCTATTTCCGTCATTAGGGTTGCCAGACTATTGAGTTGGCATATCTACCAATAACGTTTGTTTGTATTCTAAAAAAAATTTGAATTAGTTTTTTTTTCAGGCTTTGAATTTTTTCTTGCTTGATCTCTAACCTGTCACACCTTGACATCTAGTCTATATGCAATTTTAAGGATACATTTCATAAACCGCATCCATGAGCCAAGTTGGCTAAATCCTAAGGACATTGCTTTCTGATTTCTTCACTTTTTCCCGGTCTCCCTGCTTTAGACGAAGAAGGAATTCGGTACAAAGGTACAAAATGTGTCGTGTTAAGGTTTGATTTTCATTAAGCCACAGAAAATTTGAATTTTCGAAGCGCTCTCTCTCAAATTTTGAAAAAAAAAAGTTTTTAAGGTAATTTTATTGACTTTTTTGCAGCCTCAGAAAATATTATGAGGCTAAAAAAACCCATAACAAGAGAAAAAGCAGCATAAACGCGCTGAATTTTGACTTTGGAAATGCAAACGACCAAATTTTGCCTTTTAGTAATTTCGATGGCCATCCTAAGAAACGAAAAATTTAGTATGAGTGTCGCACCTGTGCGCAAGAAGTTGAGACACATTTTAGACATACATATGCAAGGCTTTATAACAAACATGGTCTCCAACTTGAACAACACTGAACAACTATACTTTTCGTCTAATGAAGACAAAAAAAGCATATTTTTTCAATTAATTTTACTTTCATCAACCCATTTTATTAAACTTAAGCTTAGCTTATATAAAAAAAATTATTTTTATACCAATTGACAGTTTATCTATTGAGAAAAAACAAAAAAAAGCTATAGAATATACGCAAACAAATTAAAAATAATATAAACACTTGCACTCTATATTGACCTTCTTATAAGAAAAATTACACACAATTTGAAGTTTGGGTTGATTTTTTTGTTGTTGCACTAAGCCGCAGCAAAAAAAAAAAGTATACAGCCATTATGTGGGAGGTTTGCCCTGTGAGAGAAACCGGTTTTTGTTTAATTTTGTGCATGTCAATATTTTAATTAAATCCCGCTAAATCAGCGATTTGTCACAATGTGGGGCGCCACGATCCAGGGGCGCCGCGACAGCTGGCATAACGTCAACAAGTTGTGAAGTTGTCAAGCTCTTATATTGAAAAGTTTCATGGCTTTCATCTTGTTTTGTTATAGCAGACTATTTCCAAATGTCATTTTGTTTTTATTTTCACCATACACTACACATAGAAAACACAAGAGTAAATTGAGGTAGTGTTTGGTAAAAAAAATGAGTTTTGTTATGACATTGTATTTTTAATCGCTAAAGTTGACGCTGTTAATTTCTTATTGCGTTTTTATTATCTATTTTAGTAAGGCATCTTTCCGTTTAAAGCGCAACCAGTCAAAATCAACATGGACTTTTATAGAGATTAGAAATACAATGCATACGCATATCACATTATACAATTATTATCATTAGAGAAGAGATTGCAAATTAGGTATTTTACAATTACTGTCAACTATTTTTTTTTATTATTGTTTTTGCTGTCATACAGCAAATTTTGTTGTAATTTTCCTCTGTTCTTGGCATTTTGATATTTTTTCTTGTAAATTTGCGAAATGATGAAGAATCAAATATCATAATATCTTTAGAAATACATTAAACATGGTAATACTAAAACTAGCAGGAGAGGCGCAGTGACCGCGGAGTCACTATGTATGTAGCGACTTAAGGGCTAAGAACACCTATGAGCCCCGATGAAAAAGCTAATGTTGTCGTTAGCATGAGGTAAATTAGAAGTTATGGAATGATATTTAGAAGATTATTTTGTGGTATGGCGATTTTCGGCTCAAGGCCTATTTCTAAACTTTCTTGTATTCCTAATCTGTTTGAACAAATAGTATGTGACAGTTTATCCAGTTTACTGTAAAACCATCATATGCAGTGAGCAACATGGCTTTATGCAAAAGAGATCAAATGTCACAAACCTTCTTGCCTTTGCGCATAATTGTCTGAACAGTTTAGAACATGGACTGGAAACTGATTGTGTATACACTGACTTTTCAAAAGCTTTTGATCAACTGTCTCACTCAGTTATCAAGTTGAAATTACAGTTATTAGGTTCCCCCCTGGGCTTGTTTCATGGATTTCTTCTTAGCTTGAGGATAGAACTTATCAAGTTAAATTCAGAGATATGTTTTCGAAGACTTTTACTGCAAAATCTGGTGTTCCACAGGGTAGTCATTTACGACCTCTTCTATTTATTTTATCAATAAATGATGCACCGTTATGTGTTCTAAACAGTGAAATTCTTATTTTTGCAGATTATATGAAGATCTTTAAGAAAATTACATCTAACAATGATCGCATTCTTCTGCAAAATGATATTAATAGGTTTTCTGTATGGTGTAATAAGAATAGTTTAAATCTTAATCCGTCGAAATGTCAGGCTTTGACATTCTCAAAGAAACGAGCAACTTCGACTTATGAGTATTATATATCTCAGCAAAATCATTCTCGTGTTTTTAAAGTACGGGACTTAGGGGTTCTTTTTACACCGAATTTAGATTTTACAGAGCACATTAACAACATTGTTAATAAAGCTAATTCTATGCTAGGGTTCGTTTAACGTTGGTCAAAAGAATTTCTTGATCCTAATGTCATCCATTTTCTTTATAATTGCCTTGTTCGTCCCCACCTTGAATATGCTTCACAGATTTGGAGTCCTTATTATGACGTTCATATTGACAGGTTAGAATCGGTGCAACGTAATTTTACTCGTTTCGCATTAAAAGGTATTCAATGGCATGATCCTCGAAATATTCCATCTTATGAGGATCGAGTATCACTTCTTCAAATGCAAACGCTGTCTCAAAAAAGGACCAACAATGATATAGTTTTCCTTCATCAACTTATTACAGGCATCACAGATGCACCAGACCTTCTTAGTGCTATACTTTTTCACTATCGGGGAGGAGGTTATCACCTTCGTAGCACCGATTTAATTAAAGTCCCAAGACATACGACCAATTACGGAATGCATGAGCCCTTGAAAAGGATGAGTAGGCTTTTGAATTATAATACGGATCTTATTGACTCATATTAATAAGAATAATTTAAAGATTATACTTAAAACCAGTGTGGCACGCTCTTAAATGTTTTTTGTTGTCTATTAATGTATTTTTTTTTATTATTATTTGTAAAAAAAAAACAAGAAACTGACTCTTTTTTATTTTTTTTTCTTGTATTTTTTACGAACTTTACAAGTGTTTTCTAAACGCGCATTTACGTTTTTCTTTGTTTTTTATATTTTTAAAAATTTTTGACTTAAAAATTTTTAAATTTTTGATTTTAAAATTTTGCATTTTTTCTTTTTTTACTTTTTGTAATATTTTAATATAAAATTTTAATTTATTTTGTTTTTCCTGTTGTACCTGCTTGTATTAAGCAGTCCCAAACTCTTGTCTTCTTGGTACCTATTCGTGTCGCCATCACTTTTTTTTATTATTTTATTTATTTCAAATAATTTCAAATAAAGTGCCGATACGACTTGCAACCGTAATTGTAATCGTACTCGGTGAAAATGGACCCCAGCGCGTGCGGTATCTGGGGGGGGAGGGATTGGGAGGCGTGGGATTAAAAAAAAAGCACGTTTTTTCCACGGTAGTCCAAGGGGAGCAAACCCAATTGGCCATACTAGCGTGCCTGTCGGCAACTCAGCCCAAGGACAACCTTAACAAAATAGATCAAAATCCTTGAGATATTGTGGACCACGGTATAATGGTGTATTAGCATACGAAAGCAATAGTTAAATACTCGTAGGAACAGATTTAAATACCGTTATAAGATCTAGCCCTTAAAACTAGTTTTAGTTAAATTTTAGAGCTCATTTGAGCTCCTACTCAATTCTTCTCCAAGTTCTTACACGTTAAAACTTTGATTTAGAACTTTGTCATAATTAGAACTTCGATAAAATTAGACCCTCCACCCTTCCATTTAGGGGTCTAGTGCCTTGAAAGTCGGTTTATTTATAATTTAGTTTTTTCAACGTTTAAAATAACAGACAATAATAGGTGGAGGGAGATACGAAAATGGATCAAATTTTCGATGATTTCCTATTTATGGACGTTGATTTTGAGAACGATGCGAACGTTATCCTGGAAGAACGGCGTATTTATCGAAAGCCAATACGTGCCACTATTAAAACATGGGACGACACTGATTTGTTTCCGCGCTTCCGTTTAACAAATCAAACGTTTATAGCAGTCCTTTAACTGGTGGCAGAAGACCTTCAACATCCACAACCACGGCTAAAATTGGAATGAATTTACTACGCACTTTTTTTTCTTGACAGTTTTTCGAATCCCACATTCTACGTAACAGCCAACGCACACAAGCACCACACCACGGGCATCAGCATCACAAAAATAAAAATAGGTACAAACACACAAGAAAAAAACAAAAATGAGCGCAAAGTCAAAAATTATTTGTATTTTGTTTCGGATTGAAGGAAATATTTATGTCAAAAAATACTGCTGGACCGGGTGACTAAAAAGTTTCAAAAACATGCTTGAACTAGGTTTCAAAAATAACAAGTTCTAAGCGCTTAGAACTCAATGATGATTTTAGATCGAGTTCTTGAGAAGTGAAGAAATGTCGGGTACCAAATATTCTAAAAACTAAGTTCAAACGTTAAACCGAGATTCACTAGGGCGAGTTTTAAAGGGAATTTAGAACTTGGGGAGGAAATTGGGCGTAATTTTATCGAAGTTCTAGCTATAAAAAAGTTCTAACGAATTAAATTAAAATTTCACTACGAGTTTTAAGGGCTTGAACTTTGTCAAGAAACTAGGCGTAAGTGTTTTCGTGTTTGACATTTTCAAATTCAAAAGAAATCAATATTAACAGGTTACAATTAATTATTAAGAAAAATTAATAAAAACTACATGTAAATATGAATAGTTAGCGTGTAATATAGTGACTTCAAATGCTTATAATATTTGCGTATAGAAGAATTCGCAAGCATAAATTCTACTATTACATCAACTTGCAAATTTGCAAGTTTAATCTTTTTTAATTCTGGAGGAGGAAGTAAAATAATTTGTAATTAAAAAAAAGGGCGCCAAATATTTTACTCGCCTGGGGCGCCAAGATAGCTAAGGCCGGTCCTGACTGTATACTAGTCTTAAGTGATAATTTTCTTTTAAAAAAAAAAAATTATCAAAAAAGGAAAAAAATGAATCAATCAAAAATAAAAAAAGGCCGACTCTTGTACAGCTTGTACATTACCAAGTAGGTAGCTACTTGAGTAGCTTCTCCTACTTAAAGTTTTGTTGTTTGAAGCGCGAAATGCACTTGTGGTATTGATTTGTTTACATTTAACTGATACCTACATGGATGGATAATTCGAAAGAGAATGTGAGGAGGAATTGTAAGAAAAATTTATTTTTCGAAATAATATCGTCATTTGCATTCATGAATAATAATTCGTGAATACCCACACCCACCATCAATAGTTATTACATCAAGTTTATCCTTCACGGATTCCATCAACTAGATTATTAAATCTTCACTTGAAAACAGACCCTTAAATCTGACGCACGCCATCTACCAGTTCGCACCATAAGCGAACGTTCATACAGAAAAGGTAACGCAGTTTCTGTGCTGTCAGTTGTCATTCCTGCAGAAAAATTGCCAACGTGGCAATTACAACAAAAATGCAATGGGACCACTGCAAGAATATGAGTAACGGAGTGCAATACCGACGCTAATTGCCAATACGAAATCTGATTGGGATTTCTTTTTCTTCGAGCAGCCGAATCATCCAGTACATATTTTTCCTACAACAAGTCTGAACTAGTTAAAGAAACGTTTTATCTGAATCCGTATATATTTGCCTTTTTGTGGTTTTTTCCTTTTGGTCTAATTGAAAGTGGTGAATAAATCAAGTAAGTGATTTCTGGAAATTAAGCAAAAAGTGAAAAGTAGATTGCAAAAGTTATTCCTTCTCCGGGTTGGTTAGAATTCCTTTACCGCGTGCCCAGGACACGAGTTCCTATGCGGAGGGCATTCCATCGTTCCCCGGAATTGAAGCTGCTGTCGGAAAAATTCGTGGACGGAACTCCGTCCAACAAGAAAACGCAAGAAAAGGGAGTGAAAGATTCCTCCCCAGAAAAGAAAGCAACAGGTAATCATATCATTTCTTATCCTTAAGACTTAGGGGCTTAACCCCAATCTCAGAGAGAACGAGACTCCCGTGGACGTCACTAATAAGAACCCAAAATTTCCCGCAGGTGACGCCCCCCCACGGACAGTATCCTGGCACGCCCAAAATTTTAACAAATACCGAGAATTTTAACAAATATCGTTTTAACAAAGTGCGAAGTATTTTAACGAATACCGAGAAATTTAACAAATAAATCAACATTTTAGTAATTGGTGCAGAACTTTGATAATTTGCGAAATTTAACCTTAATTTAACGAAGTGCGAAGTATTTATCAAACAAAGCACCTTTAACAATCAGCACCTACGCGTTTGCGTTTTGCGAGATTTATCTTGATCACCTGAATTCGATGAATTCCACATTTTTATCCTCGCCACAAGCACCCACAAATTTCCTATTATATGTATCTATATGTCGTATGGAAAATCCGTAAATATACGTAGAATCCTCCGCTACCTTTTTTAAACTCAATTGTCGGAGTGTCATAGTTGTATGGAACACGAAAATCACGTCCTATATATCCTTTAATTGGACGCCTCATCCTGGACTCAGTGGAGTGCCCAGAGACCCCAAATCAAGCATAGTAGTACTTGTCGAGATACTGGTTACCGCCCCTGGCCGTATCCAGAATCGTACCTGGACATCCAACACCTCGTCGAAAGCTGCAAAAGAAAGAGTCGGTACTGGGAGTACCCAAATGATTTCTCCCCGTTATATCCTTCAGAAAAAGAAGCAACACCGAAGGATCGGATTCCCTTTGAATCCCCGATCAACAAATCTGTTCATTTATCACTTTTTATGTTTGTTTTTGTTTGGCACTGTTTATCTTTTAATTTCGTATCTTTTAATTTTTGCACTATTTTATGATTTTTCACTTAAATATCCTCCTGGATATGACTCAATAATAATCAAGTTTGAATTCAAAAAGAGTTTGTTAATGGTTCGGTAACTATAAGAATAAGAAAACCATCAATCAAGTCATCTCAAATCAAAGTTACGAATGCATCAAGAAAATATTTTAACATCATTCATAGAACATAAAGTCAACACCCACAACATCCGAGTACGGGCAATGTGCACATTACCTCGAGGGATGAAGCAGTTAAAGTTCAACGGTATGACGCAGTAAGTCAAAAGCAAGATCGGTGAGTCGTTTTAAAGTTCTATTTCTTATTGGATTTGGTACCTTTGAGATTGATATTTGAGAATTTGAAAAAATTGAAACTGAGTCGAAAACAATAATTCTAAGCGTAACGTAAAACCTTAACGAGGTTGAGAAAGTAGCTAAGCGCTACCCAACCGCCAACTTTTTTTTGTATTGAGTGCAATTTAAAATCATAAAACACCTGGAAGTGTCCAGACCCTCCATAGGTCCCGTGTACCTGAGGGATAGAAAATTTACAGAAAGTCCTTGACTTCAGAGATATGTAATTTCAAGAATATGATAATGAAATTTTTAACGACCCTTGACCTTTAAATAAGATATTGTTATAATGAAATTGATATTATTGAAATTTACTATTTGGATATTTGATGGTCATTAGATTAAGTATGCTAGTATAAGTTTTTTTTTTGTTATCAATAAAGTATTAAGTAAAGACAAATCTTTTATCGTTCCTTTTTAAGTAATCTGAGACGTAACAGATTACATGTCAAGTATTGAAGACATTTAATTCTTTTTGGTATAAATTTAGGATGAACTTAATAATGGTTTAAGTTGTTTTGGAAGTGAGTGAACCTGGAAGACGAAGAGCTGGACCGAGAGTTTTAAAGATGTAAGTTAAGTGGTATGTAGTATTGAGTTACATATTAGTATTGTTTCATTAGGAATTAGTTTCAGTTAGGGAATATTTAGATTTCAGTATGTAAGTATATAGTAAGGTATCTTTTTTTTTGGTTCTTTTGATATTGGGGATTTGCAGTAACATTCTTATAGCAGTCACGCAAATCATAGGTTGGCTTGACCTAAGGATGTGTGTCTGGGTCAAGTCAACGGGTGGGTTTTGAGACTGCGAGGGGGAAACTTACCACCTCATCTCCCCCTCACCCTTTTGTGACACATCTACACATATAGCCTAGGGATAGTAGTTGTTGTCCGTGGACACGTATACCCTGAGGAGTCACGAACATCTATGTGCTCCAATGCTGTCGACTCCACTCTGCTCTCTCTCCGCTTCTCGGAGTGAAGCAGAGCTTTAAGCTTTACTGTAACGGAACATTAGCCTGGTTTTACGTGGACTGGTTAATCATCTTCAGATTGAATCTCATTCACCGCCTTACCTTCCCTTACGGAACCTTCAGAATTTGACTCAACGGTATTCGGGCCTCAGCCTAATCTCAACATTCTTCCGCCAATTACATCTGGCAGGTCTGCTTATTTAAACTGTAACACAGCCTAGTACCCAGCACAAGATCCCCCCCCCATCCGGCGAGTTTAAGCGATGGCACCCAGAAGCAGGCCGCTGCTGCTAAAGGGAACTTAGGCAGCAATTCCGTTTCTGGCGTGGACGGGCCAATGAAGACGTAATCATTGGTCCTAAATGTCTGAAGCGGTTTTGTCTCGAAAAAGAACGAACCAAGTTTCTATGAGAAGATATGTACCTGTGGTGATTTCTCATTTATGCTTGGGATATCTAGAAATGTACTATCGTAAGGTCGAGTTTGTTTTCGAAGTGTTAATGATGAAACCGAATGCGCATAACAGCAACGCGTATTCAACCCTTTAAGGTAGAGGGGGTAGGCAACCCTCTACTATCTGTGCCTTGATTTGAATAGAGATTTTCTTTTTGTACGGTTATTTAGTTTTGGTTTAGGTTTGAGGTCGAGTACCATTGGTTAGAGTACATTTTGGGAGAATATATATTTTTATTTGATTTGTATGTAATGTTTAGCATTACATACAAATCAATTTCTTTTTCATCGTTACAGATGGCGCCCAACGTGGGGCTCGAATACGTTAGTCCCCTGAAGGTAACGTTTGTTACGATTTTCGCCCTTTCGAAGTCGGTGAATTCAGTCGTACCGAGGACTTGACACCGTTAGTCCTCGAAGTTAGTTATGAGATTTATTTTGAAGATGGGTAGTGTAAAGCAAGGAAACTTGCTTTTGTCTGTCTATCTTTGATGTTTTGTTTGAAGGTCCTATAGTGTCCGTATTTTGTTTCAGTGACCGGGGGATCGATTAGAAGTATTCTCGATTCCAGCCTGCTGCATTGAACAGATGCGATCGCTTGGTTCCTTCAGTTTCGTTCAACTTTTATATATTCCATGTCCTAGCTGAGTAGAAGGTTTGCTCAGTTGTAAGATGCAGGGAATTTTTAATAGCAGAATTGAATAGGAGTAGTAAGGTTGTGCAGTATGTCTTTAGACCGGTGGTTGATGATTTTTCTTAACGCACGTCTGTTGCTGAAGGTACTGGCCAACTAAGCGAATCCGCCTCAAAGAAGATTTTGTTTTCCGCACTTGTTTTTTCAAGATGTTTAGAAGTAACTACAATTGCAGTAATGAGAAGTTTAGTTTTACTTAGTGATTGGGAAATGTCCCGCACGTTATCCGGTACTTGGTGATTACCCCCGAGATACGTCTGTTGTAGCGTGGAGACCAATTCCCGAAAGCTTAGTCAAGTTTAGGCTCTCCTAAGCTTGGAGAGTCAGCCATCCACACAAGAAAGAATTTTTCTTTCTTTTCCTTTTTCTCTCGTCATGTGGAAGTAGACATGATTAGAAGTTTAGCTCAAGTTTTCCAGATTCACTCACTAATTATGATTATTTAGTTTTTTCGTATAATTTTGATTTTTAATGATGCCTGGTGGCTTATTTTTGATAGTTTTTTTGATTAAGTATTTTTGCCTGGTGGCGCTATTACGTTTATAAGTAATTTGGGACGTAACAAATTATCTTGGTTTCGTTTTTGCGAGATAGATTGGGACGCAACGATCTATCTCAGTTTTTCAGTATTTTTGCCTGGTGGCTTATGTCATTTAGGGTAAATTGGGACGCAACGATTTATCTTGAATGACTGGTGAAGTAAGTTGGGACGCAACAATTTACTTCAGTTTTCATTTATTAATTTTTTTTTATATTAGTTTCTTTTTTGCCTGGTGGCACATTCATTATTGATAGTATTATATTATATTTTCTTTATTTGCATTTAAGTATTTTTTTTTCTTTATAATATTCAGGTTTATTTAGTTTAGCACTCACATTTATAAATAGTATAAAGTGGTTGCTACCCTTTTAGTTTCTTCAGTAGGAAGAGTAACTAACTATATATCGTAAGTTTTTTTTTTCATCAGACCATATTAATTAGTTTATTAAGTTTTTTTGATTAGTATATTATAATCATTTGACAGTCGACCTTGCAGTAAAGAGTAGGAAAATGTCCCAAGCAAACTCAGATGTTGTTGTCGACGATGATAATCGCGACAAAGAAATAGAGCAGATGGCTATGCAACTGTTGTCAGGTGATGAACCGTCAGGTAGTAACCAAAGTAACCAACAGCTAATTCAAATTACCAATTCTGGTAATAGTCCAGTAAGAGAAATAACAGCTGGCGAGGTAAACCAGTGGTATGATTACATACAAGATGCGGTTACTTCCTCTCTTAGTACTCAACGTGAAGAAGAACGTCAGTTCTTCCAGGAAGAATTAGCTCGGAGCCAAGCGAAGATGTTAGAACAGGTTATGGTATTGCTTCAGAATATGGCAAAGCCAACGAAAACAACTTCGCAGAGCTCGGCGTCTACACGATTGCCAACTGTTGCCAACACAGCCCCTGTCTCATCAGAGCCCTCCATTCCTCCAGTTACAACGAATGTAGATTCTGCTAGGATATCTTTTAGGATGCCCGTGATTAATAACAGACAGACGTCAAAAAGAGTCTGTAGGTCACGACCATCAACCGTCTACGTCTAACCCTACTACTAAGAGAGCGTCTCAAGTGAAGATACTCGATAATGTGACAATAGTACCTTCTTCCCATTCCCCTGTTGTCCACCCAGTGGATATGGCACAAGCGAAGGACTTAGATGATTTCTTAACGAAAATGGGAGCGATGAATTTCGACAACACGTCCTCGCCCTCAGCTTCCCCAAGAGCTCACACTCCTTCGTCGTCAAATTCCACCGCGAAATACCCAATGTTCCACAAATGGGGTATTAAATTTGATGGTCGCAATATGCCCATCGATGATTTTTTGTTTAGACTTGATAGAATCAGGAACAGTTTTAATGTGTCATGGGATGAAGTTGTAATCAACTTTCACCATTTCGTTTCCGGCCCTGCAGAATCGTGGTATTGGATGTATATTAAGTCCAACCCAAATGCGCCGTGGCTCATCCTTCAAGGAGCTCTTCTCGAACAATATCGAACCCTTGAAACCGATTCAGAGCTATCACGGAAGATGCAAGATAGGAAGCAGATGGTAGGAGAATCTTTTAATGAATTTTATGACGCTTTGATGCAACTTAATTCAAGGTTGCGAGTTCCAAAACCACCCAGCGAAATCATCGAGATCATTAAGACCAATGTGAAGAGGAGAATAGGAGAACACTTGATCACTTTCAATACTAGTAGCTTAGCACAAATGGCGTATGTTTGCAGGACTATAGAGAAGTTCATGGAGAGAGCTCCAGAGGTTAACAGATTTAGGGACTATGCCTAGTAATTTCAGTGCTCCGCCAAAACGGCATGTCAGCGAAGTAGGAAGGACTAGTGAGAGTAGAGAAATTGCGACACCACAACAAGTCGAAGCTATTAAACGCGAAGTACATACTGAGCGATGCTGGAACTGTAAGGGCGTGGGTCACAGTTTTCGAGACTGTACAGATCCTAAACGGACTTTATTTTGTTATAAATGCGGTTTGCCCGAGTTTGTAAACACCCAATTGCCCACGATGTTCGGGAAACCTGAACCAGAACGGTCTTCCTTCCGGGGTAAATCGTTCGGGGAGGTCATACCCGGAACAGTAAAGACACATACTCCATCCGAGACAAAACCCATCCAAATTTTAAAACCTAGTAGTGACAAAGTAAATAACCCAATAGTAAGTAACAAGACCAGTGAAGAAAAAGTTGAATTACCGCGTAAGACATTCCACGAACGTCTTCGGAATTATTATGCGGCAAGAGAAAGAATATTATCCGTTCCCACATTGTCTAAGCGTATTAAAAAATTCAGAGACCGCTTTCGAATTAAACGACTCAATTATAGAAACATCGCAACCACTACGTTGCAAAAGGATTCAGGTGATCCACGACCATATGTGTCAGTGGAAATCTTTGGAGACCAATGGTTAGGATTGTTGGACTCTGGCGCAAGTATTAGCTGCCTTGGAACCAATACCCTTAAATACCTAACTGAGAAAAATGTCGTTATTCGAAAAGTCGCGTCCTCAGTGTCCACAGCAGACGGTAAAAAGCAAGACATTGTCGGGAAGGTTACAGCAGATGTACTCTACAAAGGTATGGTGGAGAGTATCGACTTTTACGTCGTGCCCTCATTATCTCAACGCCTATACCTGGGAGTAGATTTTTGGAAGAAGTTCCACCCAGCCCCGCAAATAATTTCAGAGATGTCCGTAAGTCCATCCCCGATCGAAAACGAGGATTACAAAAATCAATACAATTTGAACAACGAAGAATCAAAAAGGCTACGGCAAATAATAAATGGATTTCCGTCCTTTGCCACGAGAGGTTTGGGAAAGACCCACCTTTTGGAGCACAGGATTGATACTGGAGACGCAATGCCAATTAAACAGCGGCATTATCCCGTATCTCCAGCGGTGCAAGCCCTAATGTATGCGGAATTGGACCGCATGCTGGAGTTAGGTGTGATCGAAGAGAGTTCAAGTGCATGGAGTTCACCGGTTGTGCTAGAGCGCAAACCGGGTAAGAATAGATTGTGCTTGGACTTTCGAAAGGTTAACTCAGTAACGAAGAAGAATGCAGGCCCAATTGCGCATATTGAGGGGTTGCTGGCGCGCCTTTCGGATACCCACTTCATTTCGAGTGTGGACCTTAAGGACGCGTTCTGGCAAATTCCGTTGGAGAAGGGATCCAGGGAAAAGACAGCCTTCACGGTTCCTGGGCGCCCCCTTTATCAATTCACTGTTATGCCATTCGGCTTATGTAACGCTCCACAAACCCTCACCTATCTCATGAGCAAAGTGATTCCATCGGCCTTAAGAGATCAAGTGTTTGTTTATTTAGACGACTTACTCGTCATTTCAAAAACCTTCGACGAACACTTGCAAATTTTAAAAACCATTAGTGATCGTTTGACAGATGCAGGTCTAACGATAAATGTCGGCAAATCGAAGTTCTGCTTCAAAGAACTTCATTACCTCGGTTATAAGGTAGAACAAGGATGCTTAAAAGCTGATCCCGCCAAAATAGCAGCCATTGTAGATTTTCCGGTGCCAACAACCCAACGCCAAGTAAGACGATTCTTAGGTATGGCCGGTTGGTACCGACGATTCGTCAAAAACTTCTCTACTCTAGCAGCACCCCTGACCGACACCCTTAAGAAAGGAAAAACATTCAACTTCGGTAGTGAAGCTCAGTCAGCATTACAAGACATCAAGTTAGCCCTGACAACAGCACCCATATTGATCAACCCAGATTTCTCCAAAGAATTCGTTATTCTTTGTGATGCATCAGCGTCCGGCATCGGATGTGTTCTCTGCCAACGGGATGAGAATGGAACTGAACGTCCCATTTATTATTACTCCCAAAAGCTAAACGCAGCGCAGAGGAACTATTCCGTTACCGAACGCGAATGTTTAGCAGCATTCCAGGGGATACAAAAGTTCCGCGCCTATGTGGAAGGATATAGATTCAGAGTCATCACCGACCATTCTAGCTTGAAGTGGTTGATGAGTCTGAAAGATCCTACTGGAAGATTAGCTAGATGGAGCATGAGGCTCCAAGGTTTCGACTTCGTAGTCGAACACCGCAAAGGTACACTTAACGTAGTACCAGACGCGCTCTCAAGAGTCTATGAGAACGAAGCGTTAAACTGCCATTTTCAAATGTCTAGCGTGATACAAGTCGATCCCTTGGAAGTCCTCCATGTGGATCTGAAAGATCCTCAATTCCAGTCAGAAGAGTACACTCAGCTCATCGACCACATCAAGTCTAACCAAGAACGGTTACCAGATCCACGAGTTTCAGATGGATTCATCTACAAAAAGACCAGACATGCAGTGGGAGATCCGTTGCATGACGATTTGGTTTGGAAGCTCTGGATTCCGTCGGTGATGACAGACGATCTGATTGTCCTCGCTCACAATCCACCACGAGCAGCGCATGGTGGCATCGCCAAAACTTTGTATCGCCTGCGACAGCAATTCTATTGGCCAAATATGTTTGTGCAAGTCAAAAACTATGTAAGTCGTTGTGAAGTTTGCAAGGCGAGTAAAGCCTCTAATGTAACCTTACGAGCAGAAATGGGACAAGGATTCAATGTAGAAAGGCCCTTCCAGCATCTCTACATTGATTTCCTCGGACCCTATCCACGATCAAGAAGCGGAAACACCTTCATTATTATTATGGTAGACCAGTTGACAAAGTTTGTCTTATTGAAACCGTTGCGCAAAGCTAATGCAGCCAGTGCCATTAAATTCCTTCAAGAAGATGTATTCTTGATATTCGGTGTTCCGGAGAGTATTCTCTCCGATAACGGAACTCAGTTCATAGGACGAGAGTTCTCCAAAATGATAGAAGTTTACGGCATCAAGCACTATCGCACGGCAGTTTACTCACCGCAACCGAACGCAAGCGAACGAGTGAACCGTTCAATATTGGCAGCCATTAGGTCTTATATAGATCCAAAGCAGACTACTTGGGACTTACACTTGTCATCAATAGGAAGTGCCCTTCGAACAACCGTTCATTCAGCACTTACAATGTCTCCATACGAAGCCCTTTTCGGACAACGTATGGTGGAGCATGGTTCAGATTACCAACTACTCAAGAAGCTAGGAGGTTTAAATCACTCGGAAATTGATTGGTTACCCAAAGTAGCAAAGTTAAACATTTTACACTCTTATTTGAAATCTACTTTAGAAAGTGCTCACACTAGCTATGAAAAAACATACAACTTAAGGAGTAGAAATATCTCTTTTAAGGTAGGAGACACCCTCTACAAAAGAAACATAGTTCTTAGTGATGCAAGTAAGCATTTCAATGCAAAGTTAGGACCCAAATTCGTTAGAGTCACAGTTACTAAGTTAATTGGCAACAATTTATACGAGGTAATAGATAGTAAAGGTTATAAATCAGTGACACATACGAAAGATCTTAAAAGGTAGCATGACTTTGACATTGCCCGGCTTCAGCTGTGCATGAGACTCTAGTAGTATTTCAGATTAAGTATTTTATACCAACACTAAGCTACATAATTTGATGACCATCATCACTAGGATTTTTCCTTCCTTGTTTCTTAGGGTAAGTCGAGGACTGACCCAAAGCAACAAGTTGTGTAAGAAAAATTTATTTTTCGAAATAATATCGTCATTTGCATTCATGAATAATAATTCGTGAATGCCCACACCCACCATCAATAGTTATTACATCAAGTTTATCCTTCACGGATTCCATCAACTAGATTATTAAATCTTCACTTGAAAACAGACCCTTAAATCTGACGCACGCCATCTACCAGTTCGCACCATAAGCGAACGTTCATACAGAAAAGGTAACGCAGTTTCTGTGCTGTCAGTTGTCATTCCTGCAGAAAAATTGCCAACGTGGCAATTACAACAAAAATGCAATGGGACCACTGCAAGAATATGAGTAACGGAGTGCAATACCGACGCTAATTGCCAATACGAAATCTGATTGGGATTTCTTTTTCTTCGAGCAGCCGAATCATCCAGTACATATTTTTCCTACAACAAGTCTGAACTAGTTAAAGAAACGTTTTATCTGAATCCGTATATATTTGCCTTTTTGTGGTTTTTTCCTTTTGGTCTAATTGAAAGTGGTGAATAAATCAAGTAAGTGATTTCTGGAAATTAAGCAAAAAGTGAAAAGTAGATTGCAAAAGTTATTCCTTCTCCGGGTTGGTTAGAATTCCTTTACCGCGTGCCCAGGACACGAGTTCCTATGCGGAGGGCATTCCATCGTTCCCCGGAATTGAAGCTGCTGTCGGAAAAATTCGTGGACGGAACTCCGTCCAACAAGAAAACGCAAGAAAAGGGAGTGACAGATTCCTCCCCAGAAAAGAAAGCAACAGGTAATCATATCATTTCTTATCCTTAAGACTTAGGGGCTTAACCCCAATCTCAGAGAGAACGAGACTCCCGTGGACGTCACTAATAAGAACCCAAAATTTCCCGCAGGTGACGCCCCCCCCCACGGACAGTATCCTGGCACGCCCAAAATTTTAACAAATACCGAGAATTTTAACAAATATCGTTTTAACAAAGTGCGAAGTATTTTAACGAATACCGAGAAATTTAACAAATAAATCAACATTTTAGTAATTGGTGCAGAACTTTGATAATTTGCGAAATTAAACCTTAATTTAACGAAGTGCGAAGTATTTATCAAACAAAGCACCTTTAACAATCAGCACCTACGCGTTTGCGTTTTGCGAGATTTATCTTGATCACCTGAATTCGATGAATTCCACATTTTTATCCTCGCCACAAGCACCCACAAATTTCCTATTATATGTATCTATATGTCGTATGGAAAATCCGTAAATATACGTAGAATCCTCCGCTACCTTTCTTAAACTCAATTGTCGGAGTGTCATAGTTGTATGGAACACGAAAATCACGTCCTATATATCCTTTAATTGGACGCCTCATCCTGGTCTCAGTGGAGTGCCCAGAGACCCCAAATCAAGCATAGTAGTACTTGTCGAGATACTGGTTACCGCCCCTGGCCGTATCCAGAATCGTACCTGGACATCCAACACCTCGTCAAAAGCTGCAAAAGAAAGAGTCGGTACTGGGAGTACCCAAATGATTTCTCCCCGTTATATCCTTCAGAAAAAGAAGCAACACCGAAGGATCGGATTCCCTTTGAATCCCCGATCAACAAATCTGTTCATTTATCACTTTTTATGTTTGTTTTTGTTTGGCACTGTTTATCTTTTAATTTCGTATCTTTTAATTTTTGCACTATTTTATGATTTTTCACTTAAATATCCTCCTGGATATGACTCAATAATAATCAAGTTTGAATTCAAAAAGAGTTTGTTAATGGTTCGGTAACTATAAGAATAAGAAAACCATCAATCAAGTCATCTCAAATCAAAGTTACGAATGCATCAAGAAAATATTTTAACATCATTCATAGAACATAAAGTCAACACCCACAACATCCGAGTACGGGCAATGTGCACATTACCTCGAGGGATGAAGCAGTTAAAGTTCAACGGTATGACGCAGTAAGTCAAAAGCAAGATCGGTGAGTCGTTTTAAAGTTCTATTTCTTATTGGATTTGGTACCTTTGAGATTGATATTTGAGAATTTGAAAAAATTGAAACTGAGTCGAAAACAATAATTCTAAGCGTAACGTAAAACCTTAACGAGGTTGAGAAAGTAGCTAAGCGCTACCCAACCGCCAACTTTTTTTTGTATTGAGTGCAATTTAAAATCATAAAACACCTGGAAGTGTCCAGACCCTCCATAGGTCCCGTGTACCTGAGGGATAGAAAATTTACAGAAAGTCCTTGACTTCAGAGATATGTAATTTCAAGAATATGATAATGAAATTTTTAACGACCCTTGACCTTTAAATAAGATATTGTTATAATGAAATTGATATTATTGAAATTTACTATTTGGATATTTGATGGTCATTAGATTAAGTATGCTAGTATAAGTTTTTTTTTTTTTATCAATAAAGTATTAAGTAAAGACAAATCTTTTATCGTTCCTTTTTAAGTAATCTGAGACGTAACAGATTACATGTCAAGTATTGAAGACATTTAATTCTTTTTGGTATAAATTTAGGATGAACTTAATAATGGTTTAAGTTGTTTTGGAAGTGAGTGAACCTGGAAGACGAAGAGCTGGACCGAGAGTTTTAAAGATGTAAGTTAAGTGGTATGTAGTATTGAGTTACATATTAGTATTGTTTCATTAGGAATTAGTTTCAGTTAGGGAATATTTAGATTTCAGTATGTAAGTATATAGTAAGGTATCTTTTTTTTTGGTTCTTTTGATATTGGGGATTTGCAGTAACATTCTTATAGCAGTCACGCAAATCATAGGTTGGCTTGACCTAAGGATGTGTGTCTGGGTCAAGTCAACGGGTGGGTTTTGAGACTGCGAGGGGGAAACTTACCACCTCATCTCCCCCTCACCCTTTTGTGACACATCTACAGCATATAGCCTAGGGATAGTAGTTGTTGTCCGTGGACACGTATACCCTGAGGAGTCACGAACATCTATGTGCTCCAATGCTGTCGACTCCACTCTGCTCTCTCTCCGCTTCTCGGAGTGAAGCAGAGCTTTAAGCTTTACTGTAACGGAACATTAGCCTGGTTTTACGTGGACTGGTTAATCATCTTCAGATTGAATCTCATTCACCGCCTTACCTTCCCTTACGGAACCTTCAGAATTTGACTCAACGGTATTCGGGCCTCAGCCTAATCTCAACATTCTTCCGCCAATTACATCTGGCAGGTCTGCTTATTTAAACTGTAACACAGCCTAGTACCCAGCACAAGATGCCCCCCCCATCCGGCGAGTTTAAGCGATGGCACCCAGAAGCAGGCCGCTGCTGCTAAAGGGAACTTAGGCAGCAATTCCGTTTCTGGCGTGGACGGGCCAATGAAGACGTAATCATTGGTCCTAAATGTCTGAAGCGGTTTTGTCTCGAAAAAGAACGAACCAAGTTTCTATGAGAAGATATGTACCTGTGGTGATTTCTCATTTATGCTTGGGATATCTAGAAATGTACTATCGTAAGGTCGAGTTTGTTTTCGAAGTGTTAATGATGAAACCGAATGCGCATAACAGCAACGCGTATTCAACCCTTTAAGGTAGAGGGGGTAGGCAACCCTCTACTATCTGTGCCTTGATTTGAATAGAGATTTTCTTTTTGTACGGTTATTTAGTTTTGGTTTAGGTTTGAGGTCGAGTACCATTGGTTAGAGTACATTTTGGGAGAATATATATTTTTATTTGATTTGTATGTAATGTTTAGCATTACATACAAATCAATTTCTTTTTCATCGTTACAGAATAACGATGTTCCACAGATAATAGACTTATACAGATGTCTAATCCCTGCAGAAAAAAATGAAACATTTTTTGCTCTAAACAGACAAAGCCTTAACAGATAAGGAGCTTTTAAAAGCTTTTTTCCTTGCCTAAGTATTTATTTATAGGCAATGGAGGTGAGCGAAAATAGAATTTGAATGCATTTAGTGAATGGTAGCTTTCAGGTTCATACATCATTTCTCTCCATAAGGGTGAGACATCTGTATAAATTTATTATCTGTGGATGTACCTTTGTTGCCAAACACATTCTTATCCCGAAAACACCCTAACATCGACATCAATCACGATTTAATCAGCAAATTGTTTTTTCCTTCTTAGTTCATAAAACTGGTCAAAGTTTTACGCTTGTTTTCTCTATTAAAAATAAAACTAAGAGCCCTAAAAAGCAGTCTTTGTGGTGCTTATCAGCCAACTGTCTTTCATTCTGCCTAAGGTTTTATGTTGGCCAATTACTTTGTAAGAGTTTATATGGAAAGTCATATACATTTTATCCTCTTATAACAAAACATAAATCTATGTCCTTACAAAGTGGAGTAAAGTTACAGTAACACAACGCTGCTATTGGTTATGTGGATTGGTCTTATTCTGTTGGCTCTATTACCACGAACATTCAAACAATTAAAAGGAAGGATCATAAATGTTCGAGATGGGCATGTTGAAAGCGAAATCAGTGATAAGCAACCTTCTGACATATAAATTCGTATACCTATACGTATCGGTCTTTGAATCTTTCCGAATTTCTTGAGACCCACGTCCTATTAATTTTAACTTTAGAATCAAAATATAAATCATATTATATTACACTAGACTGGGTTGAAACAAAAGAACGTAAGAAAAAGTTCTTGGAAATTGACCTCATGGATATTACTCTTTGAAAATAAATGTACCATTTTTAAATGCCTATAAATATAAATTTAACCATAGAATAAGATGGTTTTTTTCACATTCAATGAATTATTTACTAGGTCTACTATAGAAATTATACTTCCTAGGAACTAACACATGAGGTACGCGTTTTATATTCACCTCGCCTCACTTATCCAGCTCACTTTAATTTTATGGTGGTTCGTGCAATTATGTCTAATATAACAGGTTTTTGCTTATGTGTATTGGAAAAATTAGGTTTTCCTTCGGCTTTTTTGGTCACTTTGATCGTTGCAATGAAACAAGGTTGTTACATTCGCTTTTCCCAACGTTTCGGCAGGGGTTGCTGCCTTCCTCAGGGGAACTTTATTGCACATAAAATACAAAACACATAGTACAATATTGTGGACAACAAGAATAAGAAAAAACTTACAATTTAACAATTAAATTTTAAAACAGTGTACAAAAAAAACACTTCTAATTAAGAAGTTCAGTCTATAACTACAAAAAGAAAGAGAAAACTTTTATGAGGAAACAAGGGAGCAGTATACAGATGATATACTCTGTGTGTCTTGCTTTCGATTCATATTGTTTTTGTGTTCAGGATGTGGAGCGTTTCGAGCGTATATCGCTTAGAGGTGTGTTTTTTCCGTTTGAAGAACTTTAACACCATCGAAATCCGGAGAATGACCTTTGTCTATGGAATGGGCCGCCAATGCGGTTTTAGCTGGGTTATTGCTTTTGATGTCAGATTTGTGGTTGGACAATCTTTGGCGCAAGAATTGTTTGGTGGTTCCGATGTAGCAAAGGTTACATGTTTCGTCAGGTTTACCTTTACAGTTTATTTTATAAATGACGTCAGTGCGTTTATCTCTGTCTATTTGGGTCTTTAGTTTGGTGAAAAGGTGTCTAATTGTCTGGTTAGATTTGAAAGCCAATCGGACATCTTGGATGTTTTTGGTGACAACTTGCTTAAAACTCTCAGCCAGTTTTGGAACATAAACAAGGCTTTTGAAGTATCCTTTGTTGTTATCTTCACTTTGTTGTTTAGCGCGCCTGCATTGTTGTTGTAAAATTAAGCCGCGAATAATTGCTGGCGGGAAACCGTTGTCGCTTAAAATTTTAGTCACTTTGATGGTATTTGAATGGTGAAATCTTTCGTCACTTAACGTGAAAACTTTTTTAATTAAATTGGAAGCTGTGTTGAAGATTATGTGTTTGGCTTGGTTGGACCGGAAGTTGATCAGACGTCCTGATGCTGTTGGTTTTTGAAACCAATCAAACGACAATTGAGTGTCCATACGGTGGATTTTGACATCAAG